>OZ012707.1:51749776-52262151 GCA_963942595.1 Cylloceria caligata | reverse complement strand
ACTAGTTTTACACAGCCCTTAACCTCTGCTGGCAACATTTTCACTCGTTCGTAAAACATACTCTTTTGCGCACTTCTCGTTCTTCTGAATTGAATTACAATATTTTCCGCTTGACGTGTTTTCCTACTCGTTCTAGATTTAACAACTTGGAATTTACTCGTTAGTTCTTTCGGCAATAATTTCTTAACAGCCTTGAAAATCAATATACACACGTTATAATACAGTCTCTGAATCGCACTCGTAACTGAACCGCTTGTAACATATCGTCTACCTTCGTATACCGGCTGCATTGCAATATGACTCGCATCGCTCTGTTCTGCGCTATATGCAGTTTATTCAACTCTGTGTTACGCATATGGCTCAGAAAATGACTCGAATCCAACTAGCGTTCGTTATTAACGCTGTCCTTGTGCAAAATACACATCACAAGGGAACTGGTCATAATGAAGAACCTAAGGTTTTCGAATCGCCATGTTGAGTTTTTTTGGTGAAGCCTTTCCAAGGCTGTATTACGTCGTCAGATGGTATACGCGCAACAATAGGTATGTAGCCCAACGGTGTCTTTATCGACGGCGCAGTCTTCTTTCGATTGTCAGAGTCAGGATCAGTATGAGAAGCGAGTCGAACGGCGTGCGTATGAATATACTTATCTAAATGTTGATCAAATGTCTCGTTTCCTTGGACTTCCGTTACAGCAAACGGACGATGTCTTCAGAGAGCGAGTAACGAACCTTGATGATTACGATGCGAAGCAGGCGAAGAATCAGAGCTTTCTAGGAATCAGGAAGATGTCTTCGGGCTTTACGCAAAGGAGAGGA
This sequence comes from Cylloceria caligata, assembly GCA_963942595.1. NCBI lineage: Eukaryota > Metazoa > Arthropoda > Insecta > Hymenoptera > Ichneumonidae > Cylloceria > Cylloceria caligata. The sequence goes on along the minus strand of OZ012707.1, from coordinate 52,261,333 downwards.
TCACGATTTATAAGCGAACGGTGATATTTATTCACAACGATTATCACTTGCTATCGGATACAAATTACCGTTTCTCGGAGTAAACGCTTTGTAGAACATTGTAGCACATATGCCGCGATTACTAGTTAAAGTCTCTATTATTCCGTTATTAATACGTAGCAATTAGCACAGCAGCTAATTGCGGCAGAGAAGACCTACGCACTCTATCGCATCACAACGACTTCTGTCGATCATTCCTCGCCTCGCGATGCATCTCGCTGCAGCGTGCAGGAGGAGAGAGGCGGGGGTGGCATCTCACGAGATAAGGAATAAATCTCGGCCCTTTCTTCACGAGGTGGTGTCTCACCGCGAGCCGATAACGCGCAGCGTATGCGGGCCGGATGCAGCGAGAGATATTATATGTCCTATGAAATAAATCTGTGGCAGAGGAGCGCGACACCAGAGCACCGGCAGACAAAACTTCCCGAGTCACGTTCGCCGAGGAAAATCTTATCCTATGATATTATTCTACGAATACGAAAGCAAAGTCTTCTCGTTTAAACGCGAGGCTTAACATTTGTCTCACCCATACCCGCTAGCAGTGTTGCGCAATACTCAAAGTGCGGTGCTATGATTGCCTTATATACGACACATCTGGTGTATGCCGATATATATATGCCCTATCCTGTTCAGAAAACTCGTTTTTTTCAACATATACTCACAATGGTCTTTAAATCGTAGCTTATCATCTATCATTACACCTAAATATTTAATTACCTCCAATCGCTCTAACTCCGTTCCATCCCTGCATTTCAGTACAATATTTCCTCTTAATTCTTTTCTTACACTCCTCACAATCGTATATTTGGTTTTTCCGCATTTTTTTTTTTGAGTTTGTTCCTATTCATCCATCTTTCCACTATGTTTAATGCCCCATTCATCTTTCTTTCCACCTCTACACTACTGTCTCCAGTAACATATACTAGTGTATCATCAGCAAACATTTTTATTTCACAGTCTTCTGGACATATTTCGACTATATCATTTATATATCATATATATATATAATGAACAGCAGAGGCCCTAATACGGATCCTTGTGGTACCCCGTATTTCGTTATAATAATTTCCAAAAATTCCTCATTAAACCGTACTCTTTGCGTTCTATTGTTTAAGTACGACCTAAACCTAATCTAACACTTTACCTCTAATTCCATATTGAAACATTTTTTCTGTTAACAATTCTCTATCGACTGTCTCAAATGCTCCATTTAAGTGCATGAACATTACTCCTACTATTTTCCCTTCGCTAATGTTTAATTTCCATTCGTCTATCACGGATTGAATCGCCGTTTCACACGAAAATTGTTTTCTAAAACCCGACTGATGCTCTGTTATAATCTCATTTGATTCCAAATACTTTTCGATTTGACTCTTTACTACCAACTCTAGGACCTTCTCGTACAATGGCAACATATTAATTGGCCGGAAATCCTTCGCGCTATTGGCTTTCTTTATCTTTGGTATCGGTATGATCGTGGACGTTTTCCAACTATTAGGACAACAGCTCTCCCTTAGGGATTCGTTGATTACATCAACAAACTCCTGTTCAATTGCACTGAACGCCAACTGCAATATTTCGCTTGATATTCCTTCTTCTGTACCTTTCTTCTTCGGGAGTCCTTCAACTATTTTACCGAGTTCCTCTATTCCTCTATTCTCGAAATTTTCTATGCTTCTTTCGTTTCCCACACCACCACCCATCAAGATTCTTCTGCTACCTGGCCTTCCAGATGCATCTCTCTCTATTGAGCTTACTATGTTATTAACACTTTCAACGTAAAACACATTAAATTTGTGAACCGTCCTTCTCTCCGCCATATCGTCCCATATTTAAAAATTTATATTTCCAATTTCTCTCTCTTTGGCTGGTCCCCCTCTAATAAGTTCTTTCAAGGTTTTCCACATTTTTTAGGGTCGTTCTTATTGCAGTCTATCATATTCTCGTAATATATTTTTTTCTCTTTCCTTATCAATTTAACTACTGCATTTCTTTCTACTTTAAATTGTTCCCAGTTATCATCCTTTCCCTCATGAATTGCTTCCCTACAAGCATTATCTCTTTTACCTGCCGCCCTTCTTATCTCATCAGAGTACCATTTTTTACCTTCCCATACGTTTGGAATCCTAACTACCTTTTTTGGTGCTACTATGTCCAAAGTATCTACTATACTATCGACAAGCCTCTTTGCCTTTCGATTTATATCTCCATCTGTCCATTATCGCACGGAGTTTTTCAACACTGTTGTAAACTCTTTCACGTCAATTTTACTATAGTTCCTAGTATTATATTCTCTCTGTTTACTCTCTGTATTGCTCGTTCCTAATACTACTTTTATCCACGCATGGTCTGTTATTGTTGGTTCGTATTCCACATGCACTTGCACGCTTGTATTTGCAAATACAAGATCAATGATTGTTCGACTATCCTGCGTTATTCTCGTTGGCTCGTTTACATACGGTTTCATCCCTAAGCTTAACATTCCTAATATTAGTTGTTTTTTATAGAACGAGTTTCCCTTGGCATCTATGTTTAAATCTCCGATTATTAAACAATCTCCTTTTATTGTTAACTCTTCAGTTATGTCCTTTATGAATCTTATAAATGCCGCATCTGACGCACTCGGTGAATTGTACACCACTATTATAACTCCTTTATTAATTTTATCATTAACCTCTATTGCTACACTCCAGCAGTTTGACTCAATTTTATTCTTCCTTACTAATTCATACTTAATACCATCTTTTACGTATACTATGGCCCCTCCTGTGTTACTATTTTCTGCATCGCACCTAATTGCACTATAACCCGGCATATATACTTCACTGTTCCCGATTTCAGCAGTCACCCTCGTCTCCGATAACGGTATGATTGTAGGTTTCATTCTGTCAACCACCTGGTGTCGTATCTCTTCGTTATGTGCTAAAAGACTTTGCGCATTCGTGTACCATATCGTCTCTTCCTTCTGTGATTGCTACTCTATCCAGCCCGTTCTCTTCTTTTCCTCTTGCAACGCTCTTTTGTATGTTGGACATTCCCGGTCCAGCGCACTATGTTCTACATTTATCTTCAGATTGTACGTTTGGTTTTTAAACGTACAGTTTACACACTTACTCTTATTTATTGTACACTCTCTTGCGTTGTGTTTTCCTGCACATTCGTAGCAGGTTTCTTCTCTTGTACAATTCTTCGCTATATGATAATATGCTCAGCATTTGAAGCATCGCTTTACGTTGACGTGATTGAAAACCGGACATTTTCTTCATCCTACGCTGAGCTTACATTTTCTCAGTAGCTCCTCGTAACTTACTTCTTCTACTTCTAGTATTTTTGATCCATGGTTCATTTATCTTCTGTTTTGCTCCTGTTCCCTTCCCTTCATTAATATTTTTACGATCTTCATCTCCCTTCCTTCGGTTTCCTCAATCCCATTCTGCTTTTTAATTGTGTCAACTAGTTTTTCATCGGTCAATTTAAATTCATCTTCTTCCACATTTACTATTTTTATCTTCGGATTCATCTGCGTTGACTCAGTAACTTTAAAACCCTCACCCATTCTATCCTGTACTGCAGCTTTCAGTATTTCACTTTCTTCTTTCGATTCATATCCCAAAATCACAGTTCCATTACTGCCTTTTGTCAGTTTTGTTATTCCTACCGCCATACTCTCTATATCTACCTTGTCTTTTATCTCTCTTTTAGTTTTTTCGCTTTCCTGTTGTACTTTTGGATTGATGATGGTCACCTTTTCCTTTTTTTTTCTTTCACATCGCTGTAGGTTACCCTTGCGGTGCTCGAACCTTCTCCCTGTATCATTATTTTCAGTTCCTCTATCTGTTGTTTCACACGTTCCATTTCTGCACCAATTATCTCTTGGATCATCTTCTTTCTTTCATTCTTGCAAGCGATTTCGTCCTTCATTGCTTTCACTGTTTTTATCAACCAATCTATTTTTGCGTCAACCGTTATCGATGAACTCATACCTCTGGTTTCTCCCATCGCTCTAGTCAATGCCAATCGATCTCTGCTACCACCTGTTGTCAGCGTCACTTTACGCATTTACCATCGTATGAAACAGCCCTGCAAACTCGGTAATCCGCGCTCGGAGATTACTCCACCGTTAATTTTATTTTTATCGCTATACGGAATTAATTTGTATTATCACCCGTAATATTGCTTTTAAATGATTTTTTGCTGTGGGTTTTGTCATCACAGTTTACTTCTGAAAAAGAATAAACAAGACTTTAATTGAACGCACTGGTCAATAAAAACAACGTGTAAAAAACAATCGATACTGTCTTACCTGATGTGCGACGTCTCGTTATACAAACCTGGCAGCGTTGATGATCTGCTGCCACCGACGTCAACTACGGATGAGGATGGCGGGTGACACTTTTCGTTCCCGAAGCTAGATCTATCTGTAAAGCGTATGTATCCTCCTCTCACTCTCCATAACACGAATAACGAACCCTCGGTGTCGGTTTATATGCAGGGGCTGCTTGCTCTGCAAGACATTAGTTTTATAATTAAAAATAAATATTACATGCTTTTAAATCACGATTTAAAAATTATTTTTTATTTTTGACTTACCAAACTCCGCTGCTTCGCTCCTAATCGGTATCGGCACGTATTCCATGATCTGCTGTGTTAATAAAACAAAGACGAGAGCTCCATCTTATTTCTGTCGCAGACCTATGACTGTCTTTAGTGTATACTTTATAATATTTCGAGCGAAATGTACACTTTATACTATTTTTTACAATTGTGTCTTTATCACAAATAGCTACACATACAGAGAATTATTGCGTTCGAAACGCAACACCGGATGCATGATCAGCGATATGACCACGGTACAGCACAATTATTTCGGACAAAATAATTTTCATAATCTCCGTATCCTCCGGCGCTAGCAAGGTCGTGATATGCTCGAGCGCTTCTTGAAAGAATTCCTTGGAATCAATGATCTCATTCGCTGCTACACTAGGCGTTTCACTGACAACTATCTTTTCACGGGCATATGATACCACCTCTTTCCTACATCGCTGAATAGTTTCACTTTTTCTCTCTAGAGCTTGCATATGAATATCAACTCTTCTACTTATTTCGACGAGCATATCAAAGTCGGCCGCCGCAGAACAATGTTTGGAGAGTATTTTCGGAAGCGTTTCCTTTTCGATTCTCCAGATTTCTGTTGATTCTCGTGTTCCTCATTAGCACGACCGCTTATTTTACCAAAGAAGACAGCTCTGTGCTGGTAACACGAGGTTAAAAGTGTGTAATGCGCAGTGTGCTCTATGCGGGTATTATACATTTTCTCGGCATCAGCCCCATGAGCTTCGAAATATCGTTGTAAGCAAAAAAATCCATTTTAAACACGCACCACTCGTCTGCACTGAGTGTAATTCCGGTAAAAGTATTCGACAATATTTTCACTACTTGTGTAAGACATGCAGAGTTCAATTCGAGCCCGGCGACGATTATTTTACCAATTGCTTTATTTAAACCGTACTTCAAGGGGTTCGCTATATATGGCGATATCATGTGAGACGCAGCACCGTAATTTGACATTTTTATTGCTTTCTCGTAGACTGTAACTTTTTGAATGAATCTCTGGTAGTGTCCATACTCCGTTTTGTACAAATTACCCCCACAATCTAATTGCACCGCCTCTTCTTTTAATACTGCAAATCATACGACTGAAAATTGCGCACCAATATCTTTCGATATTTGTCGCATTCTCCCTAACAGCCTAGTAACAGCAGCAGCAAATATATCCTAAACCGCTTGTAAACTCTCGCACAGGTATGGGCATACGCACACCTTGACATATACAGGGTGCGTACGACCACCCGTCCACCCCTTTTATTTTGAAAAATACGCATTTTCGAAAAAAGTTTTTCATACAAAAGTTGTAGGGTTTTAAATGATGCATCAGACAGTGGTATTAGTATGACCTTGAATAGCGTTGTCAAGATCACGTGAAGGTCACCTGCAATTTTTTAAACAAAACCCCCAATTTGTTATTGCATATTCTTGTAGCTTATCTCGAGAGCTTTTTAAAACGCTATAATAAAGTATTTTTCTATTAAGTATTTTTTTAGTTACAAGGCTTAAAGTTTCTTATTTTCAATTATTCGTTTCGTTTTTCGTTTTGTTATCTCGTTAACAATAAATAATATCTGATTGTGTTTTCAACAAAAGCTGTTTCTTTTTGCACAATCTATCCAATGATACCCTATGTTAATCCTAAACGACCACTTTCATATTGCGTTAAATGGGTAGCACGAGTGACCTAAGCAAGATCATACGAATACGAATCCGTAATAAAATAGTTTATACTTTAACAATTTACTTGACTTATTTTTGGGGCCGATTTTTAAAAATGGGAATCCTCATTTTTTAATACGGATTTGTATTCTACACGAAAAAAAAAAAAGTTTTGTTAACGGTCATTTTTCACTGAACGTCCTTCACAAGCCTAAAACGTCTTTTAAAATTATTGAAAATAAGAAATTTCAAGCCTTATAACTCGAAAAATACTTAATAAAAAAATACGTTATTGTAGCGTTTTGACAAGCTCTCGAGATAAGCTACTAGAATATGCAATAAAAATTGAGGGTTCCGTTTAAAAAATTGCAGGTGACGTCCACGTGACCTTGACAACGCTATTCAAGGTCATACTAATACCACTGTCCGATGCGTCATTTAAAACCCTACAACTTTTGTGTGAAAAACTTGTTTCGAAAATGCGTATTTTCAAAAAAAAAAAGGGGTGGACGGGTGGTCGTACGCACCCTGTAGATAAGATGTGTCATGAAAACTAAATAATATTCATCGACGAAATTTAATGATTTTCCTCATGGCCGAGTGCCTTGAAATTAGATGAAAACAATATGACAATCATCAGCGAAATTCAATAACTTAGTACATGACGGGTCTTACATTTACATCACCACTGCTAAATATTTTCCTGGGTCTTGCTTTCGTAAATGATCGTGTGGGGCCATCTTCTTGGTTAGTCGTATTCATGATATCGCTTCAGTATATGCAGAGAGAGAGAGAGAGAGAAAGAGAGAGAGAGAGAGAGAGCGAGATAGAAATAGCGAAAGAGAGTAGTAAAGGAATATATATAAAAGCGTGCCACTTTAAAAAATCTCTAGTTAATTATCTGATTTACTGTGGTTACAACTACTCTAACAGCACAATCATGGTCAGAGTGCTTAAGCGCTTATCGATAAGAAAGTTGATAGAGTTCATCTTGAAGCGTAGGCCGTCGTTGAGTTCGCGGTGGGGGAGAAGAAATTTACAGATCACCCTATGGGAACTTCCAACACAAGCGGTTGTTCGTAACATTCGCGGTATGCTGCGCAAGTGTCATCAGCGCAATGTAGTTGACGCGCATCTTATTGGATTGTTTGATAATCAAATAATTATTGATTCGGTGGTGCATGTTATTCGTAGACGCGGGTGGTTGAATGAGCCTGCTTTGTAGCCCATACTCAATGAAAGACGTAAGTAATATACTGCCTTATTTACTTCAATTTTATTCCCTTTATTCCACAAGATTTTTATATAGTTCGACCGTATGAAGCAGAAGAAATGGGATCCGACACCTAAGATTTCAATAAGGAGGGTAGAACCGATTCAGATGTTCATAGCAGGGATAGCGATGGTGGCAGCACCGCAGGGAGTCGTTGGATAAATGTTACCCAGCCGTTCTGCGGGTATAAACCAACAAACGGTCTTTTCATGGTCGATCCTGCGAGAGAACTAGGTAGAGCCGTTGCAGATCCATAGCGACAATACACTTCAAGCAATGCTACCAATAGCACTGCAGACGGCGAGGAAGAAGAAGAAGAACGTGAGGAGGAGGAGGAGCAGGAGGAGGAGGAAGACCCGATAGATTCAGGTAAACCTTTAATAATGTAATTACGCTGACAAAAATAAAAAATTACGAGGATATAAATAGTAAAATTAAAAAAACAGGGTACGAGTCAGACCTAAACGTTTTTTGCTTTGCACGATTCACTGTGCCGAGATCGCCGACAATCGAGTTGGTTAACAAAATGCGGCGGCGGTTCCCGGGTGCAGCCGATGGATTGGAGGACTAGTGTTACGTCCTGACGTAACGTGGCGTTTATCTTTTTTCATTTCGATTACGTTAAAGCTCTTCTGTTTTAGTTTCGCTACAGTAAAAGTAACTTTCCAGATTTTTCTTTTATTTTCGAACTTCTTAAGAGGAGAGGAGAGCGATTTTAGCGACGGAGATCGGAACTGGGTGAAGATGCGGCTCTACCGACCGTCTTCCGGGAAAATTAATCTTGTAAAGATGGAATTTTTCAGCGCTCCCGGTCAAAAGGCAAACTTTCGAAACATGGGATCTACTGCGTAGACCCGATTATCGACTGCCATTTATGGATCTGTGATTCAGCGCAGCCTTACCCTCAATCCTAGACCAGGGGTTCGGCTAGTCGCCGTCGGGGGCGTTGTTGGTCATGGGGGAGCGGTTGGAGGGAACGCTATCACGTGACCAGGCGACCACACCTTTTCTTCTCGCTCTTACGTGAAATCTTCTCTCTCTCTCTCTCTCTTTACAAAGATGATCAAATCACGAACAATTATTAACTGAGCGAAACAATTAACAAAAGTGGAGGAACTGTTGATTTAAACGAAAGATTATGACTATTAAAGTGTTCACACGAATACTGTAGGTACAATATCAGCAGCAAAAAGAACAATTATGCTTCCATATGGAAACTACCCAGGGCTGTCACTCGAAAACGAGTACAATTCCCATTGAATTAATGAGCTTACCAGTTGTAATCGGGTAATAGAAGAAAGATCAGTATATCAGGATTAATTTCCTTTTCCTCTTGAGATTATATTCATAAGTCTCTCGTAAAATATTGGAATTTATAGTAAAAATACCATCATATATATATATAGAATATGTTATGCATATGTAGAAAGGATAAAGGAAATATTATGATTAAATTACGGTAAAATAGCGAAAAATAGACAAAACGAGAAAAAGATGAGACTAAAATTGAGTTGCAATGAAGCTTCTCCTGCAGGAAAGCGAGGGTAGCCGACTCTCCACGCAACGATAAACGCCTTGCGCGAGGTCTGAACAGCGATCTAGCTGACTTGCGTACGGACGAAATATACGAGTAACCAAGTCGGGCGAGTCGCTCTCAAGAAAGGTACCCTCTCGCTCTCTCTCGTTTCCATGTATAAAAATGCTTGTTTTACCAGCAAGTTATATATATGAAATATGTTACACATATATAGAAAGGATAAAATGAAACGTTAAGATTGTTTTACAGCTAAATACCAAAAGTAAGACGAAACGAGAAAGAGAGAAAACTGTAACACGTTTCAATAAAGCTTACTCTGCAGGAAAGCGAGGCTGGCCGACTCTCCGCGCCACGATGAACGCCTTATCGCGAAGGGCTGAACTGCGATCTAGCCGACTTGCGTACGAACGGAATGTACGAGTAACCGAGTTAGGCGAGTCGCTCTCAAGTAAAATCCTTCTCTCTCTCTCTCTCGCTCTCGTTTCTATAACACGAGAATAATTGTCTAATTAACAAGTTATTTAAGAAAACTTATTAACTATAAGTAGAGTAATTACTAATTAAACGAATAACCGATAATGATTAGAATAAGCCATAATTCAACAAAAACATTTATACTAATAAGAGATTAACTTGCATACGACGAGTTAACTACAGACACATCTATATAGAAGCGAGCATAAGTACATTAGGACTAGGAAACTCTATCGAGAGTAGGCCAAGAAGCGGGGTGGTAAAAATCTCCTTATTTTCAGGGGAAAAAACGCCTCGAGCGCGTTCCCTCGCCTAATCACGTGGTCCTCTGTGTATCACATCGCACGGACAAATCAGAGCACGCCATACCGATGTACTTGCATAGATCTATGGCTCTGCATGTCGGGAAGCTACTCTGCGGAGTAAGGGGAATGAATACGTGTATGGTTAAGATGGACCACGAGGAAATTCTTATAATCAGGATAGGGTTTTATCCCTTCTTTTCTTCTTACGCGCTTGACGACAAGAATTTTCGACGCTCAGGAGCCCTATAAAAGGCCGCGAAAATCGGCCGGGGACACAGTTTCGGGGGGAGTAAAGGAGACAGTTTCACGGGGAGTCAAGTAAGACAGTTTCACGGGGAGTCAAGTAAGACAGTTTCACGGGGAGTATAGGGCTAATCACTCGCCAGGCAGTCAATAAGTCGCCAGGCAGTGAGTCAATAGCCCGCAGGAGCTAGACTTACTTTTCACGGGGAGTCAAGTTAGACAGTCTCATGGGGACCAAGTAGTACACTTCAATAGTTTTTCACCGCGGCTCAATTTCACAAAGTATAGTTTCAAGTAGTACAGAGTACGAGTACAGTACTTATATCTATTAACGCGTGCGAAATCGGGAATATTGAACGTGCAACATTCGACTACTCATGTAGTTTTATTTCAATAAATAATTATTAATCCGCACCAACGCCTACGTTCGATTTTGAGTTTGTCCGTCTACACCAATCTACGTCCAACCAACATTCAACAGCAAGAACCACACCAACAAACAACCGTAAGTACAATTTTTTTTTACCAATTAAAGTGAAATCTTACTCCGCGCGAAATTGTCATTCAAGTCCCACCCCATTATTCGTGAAGTAATTATTCCCAACCAAGAACAAAACGCACCCCAGCCCTATCCCAAGTAATTTTCCGCGAGGTTAAACTCAAAAACGCGCTTGCGTCTTCGGTATTGTCTCGTCAGGTGTGGTAAAGGGAGGATTTATTCTCCTTGACCAGAGCACGGAAAATATACACCGAAAAATGCATCTATGTTAAATTCGTGGGTTTCGTAAGACAGGCCGCGATTTCGACGTAACAAATTCTGGGGGCTCGTTCGGGATCTTAGAGTGTTAGTTTTGTTAAAACTAATATTTAAAAAAAAATCAACTGAAAACAAAATATTTTTTACTTTTCCCTTTTTACCGTGGTTTTGTAAGCCGATTTTATCCTCGAAAATCGATTTTTTAATTTTTATTGAGTTTTAGTGATTCAATTCATTTCACGAAAATTAATCCCTCCTTGCTACTGAATTTTGTAAAACGATTTAATCCATAAAATCCACCTTTCCCCTTTTTACCGCAGTTTTGAGAATTGATTTATTTCAGAGAAATTGATTTTTTACTTTTTATTGAATTTTGACGATTCGATCCACTTCATGAAAAATTATCATTCTTTACTAATGAGTTTTTATAAAACGATTTAATTCATAAAATCCACCTTTCCCCTTTTGACCGCATTTTCGAGAGTCGATTTATTTCAAAGAAATTGATTCTTTTACTTTTTATTGAATTTTAACAATTCATTCCATTTCATGAAAATTTATTATCAGTTACTACTGAGTTTTTATAGAACGATTTAATTCATAACATCCACCTTTTCCCTTTTTACCGCATCTTCGAGAGTTGATTTATTTCAGAGAAATTGATTTTTTAATTTTTATTGAATTTTAACGATTCAATCCATTTCATGAAAATTTATCATCAGTTACTACAGAGTTTTTAGAAAACGATTTAATTCATAAAATCCGACTTTTCCCTTTTTACCGCATTTTCGAGAGTTGATTTATTTCAGAGAAATTGATTTTTTACTTTTTATTGAATTTTAACAATTCAATCCATTTCATGAAAATTTATCATCATTTACTACTGAGTTTTTAGAAAATAAATTTAATTCATAAAACCCAACCTTTTCCCTTTTGACCGCATTTTCGAGAGTCGATTTATTTCAAAGAAATTGATTCTTTTACTTTTTATTGAATTTTAACAATTCATTCCATTTCATGAAAATTTATTATCAGTTACTACTGAGTTTTTATAGAACGATTTAATTCATAACATCCACCTTTTCCCTTTTTACCGCATCTTCGAGAGTTGATTTATTTCAGAGAAATTGATTTTTTAATTTTTATTGAATTTTAACGATTCAATCCATTTCATGAAAATTTATCATCAGTTACTACAGAGTTTTTAGAAAACGATTTAATTCATAAAATCCGACTTTTCCCTTTTTACCGCATTTTCGAGAGTTGATTTATTTCAGAGAAATTGATTTTTTACTTTTTATTGAATTTTAACAATTCAATCCATTTCATGAAAATTTATCATCATTTACTACTGAGTTTTTAGAAAATAAATTTAATTCATAAAACCCAACCTTTTCCCTTTTTACCGCATTTTCGAGAGTTGATTTATTTCGAAGAAATTGATCTTTTACTTTTTATTGAATTCTAACGATTCAACCCATTTCATGAAAATCTATCATCCATTGCTATTGAGTTTTTAGAAAACGATTCAATTCATAAAATCCAACCTTCCCCTTTTTACCGTATTTTCGAGAGTCGATTTATTTAAGAGAAATTGATTTTTTACTTTTTATTGAATTTTAACGATTCAATCCACTTCATGAAAAATTATCATCATTCACTACTGAGATTTATGGAACGATTTAATTCATTGAATCCACCTTTCCCCTTTTTACCGCATTTTCGAGAGTTGATTTATTTCGAAGAAATTGTTCTTTTACTTTTTATTGAATTTTAACGATTCAACCCATTTCATGAAAATCTATCACCCATTGCTATTGAGTTTTTAGAAAACGATTCAATTCATAAAATCCAACCTTCCCCTTTTTACCGTATTTTCGAGAGTCGATTTATTTAAGAGAAATTGATTTTTTACTTTTTATTGAATTTTAACGATTCAATCCACTTCATGAAAAATTATCATCATTCACTACTGAGTTTTTATGGAACGATTTAATTCATAAAATCCACCTTTCCCCTTTTTACCGCATCTTCGAGAGTTGATTTATTTCAGAGAAATTGATTTTTTACTTTTATTGAATTTTAACGATTCAACCTATTTCATGAAAATTTATCATCCATTGCTATTGAGTTTTTAGAAAACGATTCAATTCATAAAATCCAACCTTTCCCTTTTTATCGCATTTTCGAGAATTGATTTATTTAAGAGAAATTGATTTTTTACTTTTTATTGAATTTTTTGAATTTGAATTTTATTGAATTTTATTGAATAGCAGAGCACTTATATTGAACCTGTAGAGATTATTGTACCTAGAGAAAACGTTGTCTATCCGAATTTGATAGAGACGAAAGTAAACAGTGTTAATGAGGAGACTTGCCTTAGCTCCACAGGGGTGTCTGTGCCGACGAAACGGGCAGCGCTCGTTGGAGAATTAAGGGAGCTCAGCTCAAATTTTTCGGGAAAATCTGTGCCTATGGAAAGGACAGAAACTCCTCAGGTTTATGAAAATTATGTTCAAGAAGAAAACGTCGTTAATTCAAATCCAATAAAAAAAAATATCGGCAAAAGATAGTGAGTCTAATTGTGTTAATTATGCGGGTTGTTCGAGTTTCACAGACGTAACTGTGCCGATTGAACGGACAGAACTTGTTGGAGATATGCGAAAACTCGATCCAGATTTTATAGGGATATCTGTGCCTATGGAAAGGACAGAACCCTTTGAAGATGTTAATAATTACAATGAGGAATTTAGAAAGTCAACCAAAGAACAAATACTCCGAGACGATAGAAAAATTGAAACAATTGAGTCAGTAAAAGTCAACTATTCAGATTTTACCAAAGCATCAGAGTCAATAAAAGAAGTAATAACTATGGAAAATAAAGAAGTACTTTGCCAGAGATCTGTTGAACCATTCGTGCCTGTAAATCATTGCGATCAAACTGTCAGTTTTAAAAATTATGAAGACCCGAAGAATTTACGAACAATTTGTACACTTAAACCGTCAAAAAAGGAAAGTATTATAGAAATTATTAAAGATAAAGATACACGTTTGAGAAGCGAGAAATATAGTCCAAAACCGTATAAAATCATGAACGTTTCGTTAACACAAAAACTCAGTATAGCTAATATCATTCGCGATGTTATGCCGGTACCGGGTAATTAGATTATTCGGTATTCGGTATAATATTAAAAAGTTATTATTTTTCGGGATCGTTTGCCGATAAGGAGATGGATCTCGAGTTATCGATGAAAACACGAATTTATGTAAAAGGAAGTATTTATTATAGGCAACGGTAATTTTCCGTTGTCTATTTAAAAGTTAAAGTAAGAAAGTACAGTAATGCGTTGTTTCGAGAATTTCACGAGGAACCAACCGTTCTCTGTTGAGTCTAAATTAATTCTGATTTTACTGAAGCAGTTAGCAACTGCGTTTGCTAAAATCCCTTAGTTGGCAGCTTTAGCTTTAGCCTATTAGATCGCCTCGCGAGTCGCCTCATGCTGCGTCGGCGTCTACTTCGCATCCTGTCTTGTATGACAGCTATCTTTCGGAATTCCATCTCTAGCTGTGTCCGCTAAGGAATATTCCTGAGAATACATGAAGAGGAATATTCCGCGACACAACAGCGAAATTCAACTTTTCATCCGCGAAAAATCATGTTACGTAATATCAGATTCGGTAATGATTGACCGCTATAATCAAATTAAGGAATTATTAAGACTCGTCGAATTGAACGAAGAAGAAAAAGCAAGTATCGAGACGCTTTTAAAGGAAAGCGCACATTTATACCAAATCCCCGGAGATACGTTGACATGCCCCACTATATTGCAACATCGCATTCCTACTATCGATGATCTTCCTATAAATACTCGCGGCTACAGATGGTCAGAATGTACTAAAGAAGAAATAGGCAAGTAAATAGAGGATATGCTCGGTAAAGGAGTAATAATACTCTCTACCTCGCCATACAATTGTCCTGTCTGGGTCGTTCCCAAGAAAGTCAACTCTCAGGATAATAAAAAATGGAGTCGTGTTCGATTACCGATCGCCAAACGAAAAAACGATCGCTGACGCGTACCCCATACCCAATATCAACGATATATTAGATCAATTAGGCGGTGCACAATACGTTTCTGTATTCGATTTAGTATCAGGATTTCATTAGATAGAAGTCTCTCCAGAGGATCGTCATAAGACCGCATTTACTACGCCACGTGGCCATTTCGAATTCGTTGGAATGCCGTTCGGTCTTCGGAATGCCCCTCCGACGTTTCAAAGAACAATGGACCTCACACTAATGTAAGTGGGCTCCTCGGGAAAGGACTATTTGTTTATTTGGACGATATTGTTATTTATGCCTACAATCTCAAAGAACACGACAATATATATCACGAATTAATTAAACGATTAGAAGCAGCAAATTAAAAATTGCAACCAGATAAATGCGAATTTTTTAAAAAAGAAGTCGCGTATTTAGGACATATAATCGGGAATAATGGAGTACGGCCCGATCCTAAGAAATTAGAAGCTGTACGTGAATATCCCGTACTTGAAAATGTCAAAAATATTCGACAATTTCTGGGATTAACAGGTTATTAAAGGCGGTTCATAGAAGGATACGCCAAGATATCAAAACCCCTCACGACTTCATTACGCAAAGAAAATATATTTGATTGGGACCCGAACAACAACAGTCATTCGAAATTTGGAAGAATAAACTTTGTACGGCTCCAGTTTTGCGATATCCTGATTTTCCAAGCCTTTTATTTTAACAACAGATGCATCAGGTTATGCTATCGGTAGTATACTTTCACAAGGAGAAATTAACAACGATCATCCATGCGCTTACGCCTCGCGAGCTTTGAGTCTAGTCGAAGAACGGTACGACACTTACGAAAAGGAAGCATTGGCTATAGTATACTCTATACTTCACTTTCGGCTATATCTGTATGGGCACCATTTCACTGTAGTAACCGACCATAAACCGCTGTTGTGGTTCCGACGGGCTACAGATGGAAATCCTAAAATCCTGCGCTGGCGACTGAAACTCGCCGAGTACGAATACGATGTAGTGTACAAGGCCGGAAAAACTAACGTTAACGCCGACGCGCTCTCAAGAAACCCCATAGAGTCATTAACTACCACAAACGATATTTACATGGTTCGCTCGAATCCTCCA
Source organism: Cylloceria caligata (assembly GCA_963942595.1). Taxonomy (NCBI): domain Eukaryota; kingdom Metazoa; phylum Arthropoda; class Insecta; order Hymenoptera; family Ichneumonidae; genus Cylloceria; species Cylloceria caligata. The sequence goes on along the minus strand of OZ012707.1, from coordinate 52,245,259 downwards.
AAAATTCACCGTAAAAATAATCAACGTATCTTATCAGATACCGATATATCTCGGCTATTAGAAGAAGATTCAGAAGAGGAAGAAAATGTAAGCAACGATGTCCCTGGAAATTTCGGTTATCTTAACGATGTAGAAGAATGTGACTGGGTACGTGAGTCGGTTGATCCTTCCGAACAGCTGCAAGACATAGCCTCTCCATACAAATCAACGACCACTGGTCACGAAAACGAAATTTTTCAAACGCCTACAGCGAACAAGGCACCACTAAAGAAACCCACCGTAAAAATGAAAGCTAATATGCCTCGGGAGACACGCAAGATTGAAAACATCGAAACTAAGACTAAGCAAGTGACCTACAGTGTTGAGAACTTTCCTCTGCCATCCGACACCTCTTCAGATCGACCGAGTAACCAAACACATGTGCCGTTACCAGTCCTACCCCACAACGATGTGCCTCTTAAGAACAACGAATCTAGCGGCGAAAGCGAACTCAAGCACCATAACCCTCAAGAACACTCAGACAGAACACTGCAGGAAAAACATGCACGTGAACTTTTCCAAGGTAGCGAAACAGAACCACTAAGCGACAACATGTCCGACGTAGAACCTGAGAATTCACTTATATTGCCCGCCACCATCCTGCATAAAACCGCGAAGGGTAGGATTATTGCTTCCAACGTCAAACAATCACGAGACTTATTTCACACTCGAAAAGATAATTGAGTTTATTTTGTTTCCACCGACTGTGCACCGATAGACACTGGAGCTATTGCATTACGAGATAACGACAATTTTTCACACTTAAAGAATATAGAATTAAAGCAAGCTCAATCTATTATGAAACGAGCTCACAGATTCAATATAGCTTTGCCTATCACAGATAATTCTGGAGAAGGTCCCACATTAATTTTGGAAAATATAGTACAATAGAAGTGTCGTGTCCTTATAGTAGTAGTAGTAGTAGTAGTAGTAGGGAGGAGTATCAACCGAAATCCACGCTCTCTGTTTGGTCTCTATTTTCTCATTTTCTTTATTAGATACTACGTACTTAACCTATGTTACAGTTTCTCCGACATGTGCTCCGCACGGGCCGAGCAGCTCGCCTACCTCGCACAGGCGTACCAACCCCGTATATCGTAACCGCGTTATTCCGTCGATATCCGTGGTCGATATATGTAGTCGATACACTACATTTCCTCCCCCTTTTATTTAATATTCTCCTTTTTGGATGCCCCGGTTTACTGATACTCCAAACGGTCCGGCGGTTTCCTGCATCGCTGAGGACGCTGGCGCGACGGCGTGATGGCAGGCCTTGGAGACGGCTCTGTCTCCGACGAGTCTGGCGTGTCCCTAGCCATTTCAAATTCTTCTGATTCCCCCGTACTCTCCGGAGACGCCGAGATTGACCCTCGTTCCAACTTTACGCTTCTTTTGGGTGAGGGTACGTTATCCTGAGATGCTTCTTCCGGCCTCGCGAGCCGAAGTGGCATAGCGCCATAGATTTGATCCACATGACGTTTATAGGACTGCTCTCCGACGCGAACCAGATAAGTGACTGGGCCTAGGACCTTGACAATTTCTCCCAACGACCATTTTGCTTCCTGCTTTGCATACGTACGGACCCATACCTCCTCTCCTTCTTCAAACTTGCGACTCTTTACGCGTGCATTGTAGCTCCTTTCTTGTCTGGCCTGCGCTGCCTCAACCGTACTCTGGACGTCTGGCTTTACTAAATCCAACAAGCTATGTGGTCTCCGTCTCAAAAGTAGCTCGGCGGGCGAAACTCCCGTCGTCGAGTGCGGAGTGCATCGATAATTAAACAAAAACCGCTGCACTAAAAGTTAATTCGCCTTCCGAATTATGTACTGACTTCTTGAACGTTTGCACAAAACGTTCGGCTTCGCCATTAGTCCGCGGGTGATACGCCGAGCTTGTCGTATGTCTAATCCCGTTATTTTTACAAAATCGTTTGAACTCGGACGACACAAATTGCCTACCATTATCGGACACTATTTGTTCCGGGATGCCGAATCTTACAAAGGTATCTCTCAATTTTTCGATCACTTTTTTGCTTGTAGTGTCTGCTTGCATGTCGTATACTTCCGGCCACTTCGTGTGTGCATCCATGACAATCAGAAACATCCTGTTTTGTAACGGTCCCGCGCGATCAATGTGGAGTCTCTGCCATGGCCTTTCTGGAAACTTCCAAGGATGCAGGGGAGCACTCGGAGGATCCGCTCGCCTTGAACAACAACTGGCACAACTATTTGCGAGATCTCCGATCGCTTTGTCTATATTTGGCCACCATAGGAACTGCCGCGCTAATGCCTTCATCTTCACTATCCCTGCGTGCGTCTCATGGAGACTGTTGAGTAATTTCTGCTGGAGTACCCGCGGAATGACCACCCGAGTTCCCCAGATAACTACTCCTTGATGCATAGTTAGTTCTTCTCGCCTCCTGAAGTAGTCCTGCAATTCTGAATCTTCTTTATAGATCGCGCTCGGCCAATTTCCCCTGATGAAAAATGATACCTTCGAGAGTACCTTGTCCCTGGCCGTGGCCGCGCGTATCTCCCTATACGTTACTGGCAATGCGTCTATCTTTTCGGTAGCGATTAAATTCACTTCTCTGGCCTCCTCTTCTTCTTCTTTCGACGCGTTCTTGTCCGGCAGTCTTGATAATGCGTCTGCGTTGCCATGATCATGCGTTGACCTGTACTCAATATCATACTCAAACTGTGACAGGTATATGCTCCAACGATGAAGTCGCGCTGCTGCATATGGTTGCAGTGATGACTTAGCTCCAAAAATTGCTAGAAGCGATTTGTGGTCGGTTATCAGGGTGAACCGACGGCCACAGAGGTACCGATAAAACTTCTTCAAGGCGCATATGATAGACAGTCCTTCCTTTTCTATCTGTGAGTAATTTCTCTCCGTCATCGACAGCACTCGCGACGCGAACGCTATAGGTTTCTCCATTACTTTTCCTCCTTCTCGTACTCGGTGAAAAAGTACACTGCCGACTCCCAGTGATGAGGCATCGCAGCTCACTCCCAGAGGTAGGGCTGGATCATAATTCATCAGAATCGGAGCATTCGCGAGAGTGCTCTTAACTTGACGAAATGCTGCTTCGCATTTCTTGGTCCACTGCCACTGTACCTCGTTCCGGGTAAGTCTGTAAAGAGGCTCACAGCAGCTTGAAAAGTTCGGTATAAATTTATTATAAAAATTTACTAATCCCAGGAACGATCTTAATTCAGTGACATTTTGTGGGCATTGTATAACTTCTATCGCTGTCACCTTATTTGGATCAGTGTGAATTCCTTGCTTTGAAAGAATATATCCCAAGAAATCTACATGTGGTTTACATAACTCACATTTTTCTTTTGACAGGTAAAAATTATATGCCCGCATACGTTTGAAAATTTTTCTCAAAGTCTGCAAATGTTCTATTTCGCTCCTATCTCCTGAAAGCGTGTCATCAATGTAAATACCGGTACGCGGTATACCTTGCAACATCTTGTCCGCAAACTCTTGGAAGATAGCCAGTGAAGATGAAATGCCTTGAGGAAGGACATTATAGCGGTATAGTCGTCGGTGCGTGTTTACCACCAGGAATTTCTTGCACTCCTCTTCCACTTCCATTTGATGATAAGCGTTGCTCCCATCCAGCTTAGAGAAGACCACGCTACCGCTTACTGTATGGAAAATTTGATCCGGCGTTGCCAACGGGTATTGAGTGATGTGGAGTTGGGAGTTCACCGTATTTTTGAAATCTCCAGTGATCCTTACCCGCCCATTAGGTTTCGGTACTACGGCCAACGGTGATGCCCAATCACTGTGATCCACTTTTTCAATAACTCCTTCTTCCTCCATAAGATCCAATTCACGATCTACTTTTTCTTGTATTGCGTACGGAATAGGGCGAGGCTTCATGAACTTCGGCTTTGCCTCCTCTTTCAGAACGATTTTAGCTTTAAATTTCCTAATGTGTCCCTTTGGTTGGCTGAATATATCTGAAAATTCTTGCAGAATATCTGGTAAACTGAGTTGGTTCTCGATACTGTTGCATTGAGCAGCTATGTCTGCCCAATTTGCTTTAACCTTACGCAGCAAATCGCGTCCGAACAATGAAGAACCACGTGTTACTGGAAAGATATGCTTCATGGTTTCATTTTCATATGTTATGTTACATTTCAATTCCCCTACGGCGTGAAAGATTTGGTTGGTATATGTTCTAAACTGTAATGGTGATTTGGATAACGCCGGTTTACCAAGTTCCTCCCAGAACTTTCTCGAAATCATGCTGCATTCACAACCGGTGTCAATCTCCATCTGGTGAGGAATTCCATTGATCTTCAGTGTGATCCAAATTTTTCTTTTTTCAATTCTATTTGATGTGAAAACCTCTGCTGTTCGAATCTCCACCGTATTGCTTTGACCAGCCTGAGGTTTCTTTGATTTGTGAATTTGCTGTTTTTGTGGATTGCTTCGGCACTTGAAAGCTAAGTGACCTATCTTACCGCAAGCGTAACACTTAGACTCCTTGTGATGACAGTCCTTTGAGTTGGTGTGATTCGTAGAGCCGCAATTTGGGCACTCTTTGCCAAATTTATGATTAGAAAAAGATCTTCCTTTTCCTTTTTGCTGATTTTTCTTGTATTGTTGAGGTTGTTGTCCCGGCGTATTCCATGTCACCTTGTTAACCTCTTCTTTCTGTTGAGAATTCGATCCTCCTCGAACAAGCGATAAACTTTGCTCCGATAGCTCTTGTGCTGTGGCTAAAGTGATGACTTCCTTTAACGTAATCTCATCCGGTTTAGCGAAGAGTTGTTTCTGTGCTACTTCGCTGCGTGAACCGAATATGAACTGGTCTCTTAAACGTATATTAAGATCAATGTCGAACTTACAGTTTGTAGCTAGCCGACGAAGTTCTGCCAGAAATTGCGCAACAGATTCCCCTTAGTTCTGTTTCCTACTCATAAAACGATACCTCTCCGCCAGTGCCTTTGGTGCTGGTTTATAGTGTGTTTGGAGAACTGCTAGTAATTCGTCCAGTGTCTTATCCTCTGGAAGATCTGGGGATAGCAAGGACGATAGAGTTCCTACAACTGATAAACCAAGTGTGGACAATAAGATTGCCACACATCTTCTTGACTTGTGGCTTTTTGCGGCATCCGAACCATCCTCTGGCTTCGGTGTCACGTATTCCATGTTGTTAGCCAGCAGGAATGCCTTGAAAGTGCGAATCCATATCTCGATGTCATCTATGTTTGCATCAAATGGCTTTAAGTTACCCACCGTCGTCATCGTGAACATCTAACCTATATTCACGAGCGTAAAATTTTCTCTAATTTTACGCCGAAATTCACCGATTTTCCTCGTCGCCAATTTGTCGTGTCCTTATAGTAGTAGTAGTAGTAGTAGTAGTAGTAGGGAGGAGTATCAACCGAAATCCACGCTCTCTGTTTGGTCTCTATTTTCTCATTTTCTTTATTAGACACTACGTACTTAACCTATGTTACAGTTTCTCCGACATGTGCTCCGCACGGGCCGAGCAGCTCGCCTACCTCGCACAGGCGTACCAACCCCGTATATCGTAACCGCGTTATGCCGTCGATATCCGTGGTCGATATATGTAGTCGATACACTACAAAAAGCTTTCAAAACTGCTCGTTATTTAATTGACAAGTTATCATTGCAAACCGTTAGCATTGCAAAATCAAGTTTTATGTTAAACGTGCCATGGGAAAATATTATGACTCAAATTCGATTAATATTCGCGCAAAGCGACGTTAAAATCATTATTTGTCACGGGTTAGTTAGACAACCCCCAGTGGAAAGACAAAATGAGATTATGGAAGAAATGTATTATTGGAAAAATTTAAAAACTGACGTCCAATTGCATATTCAACGGTGTTTACAATGTCAATTAAAGAAATTAGTCCGCATAAAAACGAAACAGCCTATGATCATAACAGATACTCCAGCAATAGCTTTCGATAAAATTGCAATGGACATAGTAGGCCCTATGCCAAAAACTAAGCAAGCAAATGAATACACACTTACAATTCAAGATCAATTAACAAAATATTCAGTAGCAAACCCGTTACCTAATGCAAAAGCAGTAACGATAGCAGAAGCATTTGTCAAACGATTCATTTGTTATTTCAGCTCACCCAAAGCGGTACTCACTCACCAAGGTAGTAATTTTTTGAGTAATTTCTTAAAACAAATTGCGAAATTGTTCAAAATACGTAAAATTAGAACTACAGCATTTCACCCTCAATCCAATGGATCATTGGAAAGATCGCATCATGCTCTTGGTGAATATCTTAAACAAATCACCACTAAACAAAATAATTGGGATGAATGGGTTGAAATGGCTATTTACAATTACAACACGAATGTACACGAAGGTACTAAGCATACTCCATACGAAATGGTTTTTGGCAAAATAGCTCGTACCCCTTCTAGTATGCCCCCTGCCGAGATGGAAAAACTCGCCACGTACGACGAATATCTAACGCAACTGGTCACGCAAATCCATAAAATACAGGGTTACAAAATATATCAAGACAAAAAAATTAATCCTGTAACATTTAAAGTGGGTGAACCAGTATTTTTACTTAAAGGACCAAAACCAGGAAAACTCGGTGACCACTACACCGGTCCGCACGAAATAAAGGCTATATTAACGAACGGTAACGTACATATTAAACTCCCGAAAAGAGACATTATTGTAGATTCAAATCGATTGAAAAAATCGAGAATTGCATACTAAGATTTTCGAAATAATTTTTCCAGAAACATATTTTGCATAAAAATATACGATGTTTGGATGGTACGCACTCATGCGGCACTTTATTTTTGGATATCATGTAATAATAAACATAGAATTTACATAATAAAATTGATATATACGAATGAAAAATCAGAAAATAAAAATAAAAATAAAAACATATATATATATATATATATATATCATACGGGAGTAAACATAAAACTACAATAGGCTCTAATAACAATCCATATTTATTTTTATGAACGATACTCCAATACTAGGAAACAATTTTGGCATAAACAGTGCCAAGTCGTCCACCAAATACCGTGCTATAACGCATTAATCAAATAACCCTCTATCCGATAAATAAACATATTAAATATGAAAGGAAATATTACATACATATAATCATAGTAATAATAATAATAGTAACAATTATAATGGTAATAATAGTAATAGCAGTAATAATTATAATAATGATCAGTGTGTTCAAGTTTTAGTGAATAGAAATTTTTCTTAAAGGTTTCAAACCAGGTAAACATAGTTACCCATACGCCAACACAAACGAGATACCAGGAAACGCACTCAAAGACAAGGTATTAAATAAAACCTCTTGAAGAAAAAATATCTTAGTGCACCCCAATCAGTTTTAGAATTCAAAGGAGAGAGAGAGTACAACCAAATATAAAGAGAATGCCATAATAACCATATTAAGAACATTAACATATACCAGTAAATATACGCATAGATATTTTTATTAACATAACTAAATAAATACACTACTATTTATGCCTGCATCTTAAAAAAGATTAATTATAAAAGTGTGCATATCATCACTAAACATGTCATCAAAAGGCCCACGCGGCATGTACTCATACGAACAAGTGCGTCTCGACAGTTACCGTAGTTGGCCAGTAAATTTTCTAGACCCGCGGCAACTTGCCACTGCAGGATTTTATTACACCGGGCAGGACGACGAGGTCAGTTGTTTTGATTGCAGAATTACTATTAAAGAATGGGATGTTGGTGATATACCAATGCATGACCACCGTAGGTGGCGACACAATGCCGCTTTGTCCGCGACATACCCTGTGGGAACGTTCCCATCGGGGCCGACCCACGACATGTACCCCTTTCTTGTGAAGAAGAACGGCACGATTGTAGACTAGAAGTAAGAGTAAACGCGACCCCTGATTGCCACGAGGATAGGTCTCCAAAGAAGTGCGATTTGACTCCCATGTATCCCGCATTCGAAGATTATGCTAAACGAGTAGACAGATTCACTTACTGGCCTGGAAATTGTGAAATTAATATTGCAGTATTCGCAGCAGCCGGATTCTTTTTCACGGGCAGCCAGACTAAAATCAGGCGTTTTCATTGCGGAGTATCATTAGACAATTGCGAAATTTATGACGACCCTTGGGAAAAGCATGCTACATGGGGTCCTAATTGTCGTTACATAATAATGAGTATGGGAAGCCGACCACCCGATTAAACACCTCGTCGCCATCCTTTTTCCTCGATAACCCCCGCCTCTCAGACAGAACTGTATGAGAGCCCCCCCTACCTGCGATCAGAGATTTGTCGCCAGACTATTGGAAAGGCTCCGGGCCACCCTCGACTGTCTGGAATGGGCATGTTCCAGGGACGACGGCCCACAGCCCTCGTACCCCACCTACGAAAAATATACAGACCGCATGGAAAGCTTCATTTTCTGGCCTGAGACGCTACCGATAAAACCAGTAACATTAGTAGATGCTAGATTCTTTTATTCTGGGAAAAAGGACAGAGTAACTTGTTTTTATTGCGGAATTAAAATAAAACGTTGGCGAACGGGTCCAAATCCCTTACACTTACACGTCTTGCTAAATCCAGGTTGTCGATTCCTGAGCATGACTACGAATACGTTCCCATGTTCCTCTTTGTCCACCAATCTTACCGATTCAATTACAAAATTACTTCACAGACCTCCCGCTCCCCCTCCATCGCCCGCTAACTGAGATAATTATCCGAACCAACATTCCGATACAACGGACAAAGACGAGTCAGACGAAAAACTAATTACTTCACATCGTCGCAATTACCGACCTCCTACCCCTTGGGCGGAGTCATTGGACCTATCCACACCATCGCTGACACCCTCCCATGAGGAAGATGCCGCCTCTCCGTCATGTCAAACCTGCCATCACCAACCTATAAACGTGACGTTTTTCCCTTGCCTCCACGCAGATAATTGTTACAAATGCAGCAAAAATAGAGGAACATGCGACGAATGCAACTCGGAGATACAGTGCATCGTGCTTGATTCCGAATAGGATAACGACAACAAAGAGAAAAACTAAAAACTATATCGATAACAACAATAAGTCGCTAGAACCATAATTGTACATGTTAATTAAAATCAACTCAGGATCGGTTAATTAATTCTCTTTCACTTAAGCATAAGTTGCCAAATCTCAAAGTACGGTTCCTAATTAACTATTTATGGACCTTGAAAATCTCCATTCACTTACAATAAAATAGTAAGAAATCCCCTTTTATCGAGAGACTATTTAAGAATATAATGAACATATTTTTCCTTTCCTTTAGAAAAATAATGATTACTACACCGTCACTTGACGATTGATTTATTGTCGTACATATACTCCAGATATCCTACTATTGACAACATCCTAAAACAATACCAATACTCCCAACGCCGTACAAATTAATCACGTGTAATTATTGCAGGAATAGTAATATACAAATATACAACAACCTCTGAATTCATAAATAAATTGTTCAATGTTCAGTTAATCTATTGTAACGGTATTTTTACGTTAACATTAAATTTTATTCTTCTGAGGGGAAAAATTCGGGCTCGAACACGACGATAATTAATTTTAGACTTCTATAGGAGGTATAAGTAAGGTTTATTCAATAAGTTTCATAGAATTTTGTGTTGTGAGGCTTTTTGGCGCCTTTAACCGTACAATTTATCAGTGGTGTTTAATTGCTCTGATGGTTCCACGCTCTTCTTTACCCGCGAGGTTATCAGATTCTCGACTTCTGCGCTGAGCGGTGGATATCTCAACTAGGCAGTATCGAGCTCAGCCGTCTTGATCTTTTTTCCCGCCTGGCTGCTGACGTGCTGTCTGCTGGGCTTGCGTCGTTGTTGCTGGCGCGTCGGTCAGCCGGTATGGACGCCGGGTCTGTGTCCGCGTACGCGTAGTTTTGTTTAATAATCAAAAAACGTTGTTTTCCGTGTTGTTCCGCGTTCGGGCTCTTCGTTTATTATAGTCGTGGCATCCCCACGTGATTTCAGTGTGTTTTTATAGTTGTCATAGTGATCCCAGTTCGCGAATAATCTACTTTGTGTGTCTAACGATGACAGTTTCCGTCTCGCGATTTTTCAGTGTCCCTTAATTGTTTATCAATTAGTTATCGGATCTATCAAGGGATCTTCGATGTTGGACGTGGACGTTCCTGTTGTTCTTCTCTCTTGGTGAGTTGGTCTTTTAATTTATCGTTCTCTTCTCTTTTATGTCTGTTGAGTAGTGTCGTTTTCCTGCGACGCGCTTGACAGAACTCTTAAAATTGTTTCCCTCCTAATTATTTTTCTAATTATCTAAAAATTCTTAATCTAGTTTCCATTGATCGGGCTGACTAATGCCCTCCTAATCCTATCTATTAAATATTTTTCCTAACTTCCTTTCAACTTTTGACTCCAAAGCCCTGTTGCTTTTTGATGCGGTAACTGAATTACCGAGAGTCTCAAGTTTACTATATCAAGTCTCTGTGTTATAATTTTTCTAAATGTTGTTTGTTTTTCTCCTTTCTTTTTCTGTGTTATTCCACTTTTTACTTTCTCAAAGTTTCTAATTTGGAGACCTCTAGGTGCCACAACCGAGTCTTTTAAATGTATCGATGCGCTGCGTTCACAATACTTCTTAGAAACTATCCGGACTTATTTGCTAATTATTCTACCTAAACTTTCTTATACTATTCGCTCAATTCTCCTAAACTAAACCCTAATTATTTATTTTAATGCCACCAACTTTCTCTTCTTAATCTGGCTTTTTAGAATATTTCCTGTTCTATTCACCCGGTCCGATACTGTCCGCTCTTAACCTTTATATGATTCTTTGCACTCACTTGTGTTGTTTTCCTATTTTGCAATATTTGAATTAATTTATAGGGCCCCACTCACACCCTTTCTAATTGATTTCCGAATTTAAAAATCAAATTCTTGAATTTAGTTTTAATTTTTAATTACTTTTCGCCCGCGGGTCTAACTTGGTTGGTAGTTGGAATCGAATAAGAGAGCCTCCTTGGTTTGCAGCTCGCTTTTATACCTTTCTCTCCTTTCCCACTCTCTTATTTTAACTCTTCTTTTTCTATTGTCTCATGTAATTTCTTTTGTTTCAGCTAGCCCCGCCATCCTGCCCCTACCTCCCCTCACTGCCCGAGCGAGGCCAGCCAGTCGCTGACCCGCTGTTTTTCGGCAGCGAAGGAATGTGACAGGCTTCATCCTGTTTCGCGGTGTCGACTGGATTTTGCTGCGAATTTTATCATTTCTTACTTATCTTCTTACATTTCTGATTTTCTATGAATAAATGATTATTTTTGTAGGAATTTGTGTTTTATTTCATTTTGTTTTCTTTTATCCTTTTCAGGTACTATCAATAAATGATTTTGTTTATTGGTATTTTGTGTTTTATTTTATTCTGATTGTTATAGTCTTTTCTTCCTAGTCGTGACTACGTCACACTATCAATCCAACAGCATCCAGATCGCAAGTATGATTCCCGGCCCTGTCACTAGGAGCAGGACCAAGATACCCACATTTTCTAATTTAGGAAGACCAGTCACTAGTTCTACCGCTGTGTCTCCAATACCTACCCTTCCCATTTCCAACTTGGTGGACTACTTGCTGGAAAGCGACTCTATGTAATGCTACCAACTACAAGCCCCCACCGACGATATTCACTCTCTTATCAGCAAGTCGTGTGACTATTCAAAAACGCCATAATGGGACACTGGTACCACTTTCGCTACACAAATGGTAAATATGAAAAAAAATGTATAAGCAAAGGAATAATGCAAGGAAAACTTCTCCCAACACTAAATACTCACGTAAGTAAATCTATTTTGAGCTAAAACTATATAACCATACCCTTACATATATATTTTGATTCATAATACGCAGAATTATTTCATTTATGCCTTTTCGCACTCTTAAAAAAAAAGTGTTCCATTTTTTCTCAGAATAATAATAAGAAAAAGGAAAAAAAATAAAGAAATATCTAAAATAAAACAAAAAAATATAAAGAAAAAAAGCAAAGAAAAAAATAATATAATAATAATATCAATCGTTAATTACACTATGATATCGCATATTAGTAATGCACATTATGTTTCACAGACACAAGAGTTTACAAGTCACTCATTCCGAGGGCCACCGTACCGCCCTCTATATTTCAACCAAATATCTGCATCTCCTCAGAGTAAAAGAGAGCATTCGTTTTATACTAGGCGATCGTTGAATCCTTATACCAAATCTTATAGAGCCAACCATCATGAAGGCGAGACAATACGAGCATCCACACGAACGTCCAGCATCATATGGACAAAAATTTCAAGAACTTCACGAACAACTACAACAGTAGGAGGGGCCCTTTATAGAAAGACAGGGCGTGGCCGACTGGCGCCAGGGCGTATCTAGACTAGCCCCGCCCCCTCCCCATCACTATCACCTCCCCCTGCTGCTTTCTCATTAGTTATTCCAGGGGGCGTGTCTATCCTCACTACCCCACCTCCGTTTCTGATTGGGCCCCCACAACCCCTACCTCCATCCTTGATTGGTCCCCACAAGTCCCCACCCCCAGTCCACCTATCCTAGTGTTCTGATTGGTGTAGCGTCGCAGTGCCATCTGCCGGATTTTTACCCGTACTTGATTGCCGATGCGGCATCTAATGTCGGTTGACGTATTACCGACAGTGAGTAAAGTAGATTAAATTTTGGCAGCCGGTCCAACAGAAAATTAATTACCGATGCGTCATCTACTGCGATAATCGTGTTACCGACAGTCGGTAAAGTAGATTAAATGTTGGCAGCCGGTCCAGTAGAAAATCAATTACCGATGCGCCATCTACGGTTGGTAATCGTGTTACCAACAGGCGGTAAAGAAGATTGAATGTTGGCAGCCGGTCTAGCAGAAAATGTATCGGCGATCGGTAAAGCGGATCGGTTGTCAACCGGCGGTATGTAGCGGTGACCATCGCTACAGCAAATTTAAGACTTACGGAAGATAAGTAGACTGGGTCTCACGGTAAATAATATTCTGCACCCCTTCCACCGGTTAAATATCCCCCCCCCCAGTCGTCCATGACCGAGACCCCGCCGTAGCTTTTTTTGAATTTTCGTTAATTAAAAAAATTTATTAATGGAAACGACTATTTACAGCAACGGTAAATGAAAACGCTCGTTATTTTTTAGTTTCATAATAAACTGTTTTATTTTAACATTCTCGTCCAACAAACATGTATTGTTCATGCGTAATTTTCAATGACATCCGCGGCAGTCCCGGCGAGCTGGTGGTCGACCGTCAATTTGTGTTTTCGGACCCGGTTTGATGTAATGTACATAGCACGGCATGTGCGAGGAGACCTCACGGTCAACCTTGAGATGCTCCGGTAGTTTGTCATACAGAATTTCTATTTTTCCGCTCCAATGTTTCAACAGCAGTGGTTTCGGTATGTACGCGAGCTCAGCTTTGGTGAAGTTTCAGGGATCCTTGCAGCAGTCGATCACGAGTATACTGTCAATAGTATCCATTGTGGTTGGAAAGAGAGGCAAAGATACTTTCACAACGACGTTTTCTTTTCAACTAACTTTTTTCACAGCTGTTACCATTATATATATGCATCGCGCGTCAAAGGCCAGCATAGTTAAATATGAAAAAGTGTATGGTGGGAGTACTTTCGAATAATAAGACAGGAAATTCAAAGTTTCGAACTTATTCATAGTAATTCACAAGTAGCATCCAAATCGATCTGTACAAGTTTGTATACGTGTGTTTTTATTACAACCGTAGCCTTTAATATTACTGTGTTTTACATTTTTCACACATTTCTTTGTGCGGTTTGAATATTTTACGCGTTTGTAGTATTGTGTGTAGTATCGTTTTTCACTCTGTTAGTCGTAAAATTCTTATGAAAATTATCCAGAGTATAACCACGAGCCATAAAATCAAGAAACATAATACAGTATTCACCGCATACTTTAGACGTGAGTGATTGAAGGGGCTGCGTGTTCCACTCGTAGCTTTGACAGTTTCTGCGTAGACGGTTATGGTGTTGGTTAATGAGTGGCGGCAATCCATAACTATCGAAAAAGATTCCATGTCCATTTTTATCAACGTAAGTGGCAACCCAGTGTCGCCCAGGTAGATTATGCTCGTCTGTGTTTAGAACCAATGCTGCGGGTCTAGACCAGCGACTCGGGATGCGATCGGCCGGAAATACTCCTTTCGGCTGAGCAGATATTCGTTGTAGAGCGTCTAATATCTGTAGGCTGTTCATGCTGTTTACACAACTGGTGATGACGCTTAGAGTGTGATTGACGCTGTCTCTGCTGATGATAATGATGGTTGCGCGGTGGTTGCTCTGGCTGGTGTTTGTTACGTGGGGGTGGTGGTGGTTGTTTAGCACTCGGTGAAATTACTTGTTTTTCTCTGCCACGGAAAAGTACAGTTATTTCATCGTTAGCCGGTACAGTTCCTCCTCGCAGCGTCGACTCATCACTGTTGCACGATAGTGTAATATCGTTGAATATATACTCTACGCTTTGTGATATATCTCGAGTATTTTCCTCATTTGATGCCTCGTTGTTCGGTTGGCTTTGTTGATTTTTAACCCTTTGCGGACGAGTGTCGGCAAATAGCCGCCCAAGCCTTTTTACCGTTGCGGACGCGTGTCGGCATACAGCCACCCAAGTCTGTCGTTCTAAACGATAAGATACGCATGGGTATACCAGTCTAAGAAGTCAAGTTGCCTCTCAATGAAATTAGAGACTTTGTAGTGATGAAGTCTTATCTTTCGTATAGTGTTGCCTCGCAATAAAATTAGAGACTTTGCGGCTCTGTCCGCAAAGGATTAATAGGTGTTGTTTTATCGACAGGTTGTGAATAAATGTGACTAACCGCGTTGAGCTCTTTAAACAGGAGCCACGAACGTATTTTTGCCACGTTATTTAGAGCACATTTTACATCGTCTTCTTTCGAAATACCATGATGAATACAGTAAACGTTGTTGATTGGCATATTTTTTAACGATGGACCCTCGTATTCTTCCAGATTGATGATTTCGCGCCCCAGAACGTCACGTAAAAGCTCGGCTTTTTGCAAGCCTCTTGTGTAAATACGCAAGGCATAATGACACAGTAAGCGTAGATTGGTGTAGATTTTTTTCAACGGTGTATCACCGTCAAGCCATTCTAATCCATGATGAAAACACGTTAGTTTATTGTTGCTCGCGCGTATACTCCTTGGTAGTTCACCAAAGTCATATGGTGGTTCGAGAAGCCAATGACCATAATGTTCTTCCTGAAGAGTCGTCACAGCAATCTCCTTTGGTAGAAAACGGTTGTTTGCATCGTAGAGCGCTTGAATATCCACTATAACGTCCATTATGAGGGTTTGATGTAGACTGATACCAGGTGTGGTTGCGTAGACGAGATTAAATATTACAGCGTCGTGTGTGGCGCCCCCCTCACGCACTAAAATCTGTAATGACCTGGCGTGTGGAATCTATCTCTATTACATTATCATACTCGGCGTATACCACACAATTTAATGTAGATGTCAGAGCCGTTGCAAACCGTACTTCGATCCTTACACTACCGTGTCTTACGAGATTCCAGTGACCGAAGCAACTTGCTGATAAGTCCGGTGTCAAATCAAAGACATACAGACAGTAGCCTTTAGGATAGTCGCTCCTGGTAATATCTAGACCCTCATTCTGAAAGTGTATACCTGTACCGCTAAAAAGCGTGTGATAACTGTCTATCCACTTTTCGTTACCATCAAACACCGGTTGAAGACGCTTGCTCGGTATTTGTTGACCATTGACATACAGAGAGAGGAAATTTATCGAATGATTATTAAAATTAAACGGATTTAACGTTGTACTGCCGTTGAATGCTCGATTATTCACAAAGCTAAGAATTATTCGTTTAGGTAATTGACCTAGAATAACGTTATCCAGAGTATCGCCAATGACACCGCTATGCATCGTAAAAGCTTTAACCTCAACCCTTGTTATAGGATACTTGGCGGTTGTTTTTGCAAGCATTTTGGCGCGAGCTATCAGCACGCCTGGTGCGATTTTTGCTCGACGGACGAGTAATGTACCCTCGGTGATATGTAGTTTATGTGTCACACCGGCTGTAGGGGCCTCCATAAGACAAAAATCGTCTTTTGAGCGTACAAGTGGTAACCGAACTTCCACACCGTTCAGCAGAAATTTATCCTTATTAAAAACATCGCAATGTAAATGTCCAATCATATCTAATGTCCGACCATTCTTTATGTACTTTTCACGATTATTCAGACCGATATTAGGGCTATTCGATGCACCTGGTCGAGTGTCAAACGTACCGGGCGTGTCAGCGTACCATAGCGCGGTCGTTAAATGAGAATTTTTAGCAGCCGGTCCATAATTGCGTAACGTCTCAATATATGCTCTGTAGGGGTATGCATTGTTTGGCGATGTCACGAGTTTCTGGTTAAAATATATCCACCTGATACATCCACCTGATTGAAAAGGCTATGCAGAAAGTTATTAACAGGTGCTACGTTGTACTCTGATTCAGCTGTTGAAATAACCCTAACATTTACAATAATCATTGTATGAGTGAGGTCCAGGTATTCTTCACCGTGGCCAGGTATGACAAATTCCAGGGGTCTGTCATCCGTGAGGGACGACACAGGCTTGTAGTGTATCTATTGTGATGCTTCTATAGCCGTCTGCGTTGGAGGTATGGTGAATAAAGTTGAGCTCCGACTTCATACACTCGGAGGAGTGTGAGTGTAAGAACATTGTTGAACACCTCCAAAAATATCGTTGGTCTTTGCTCGTTTGCGCCTACTACTTTCGATACCTCTTCTCTTTCTCTTTGTTATCCTTTTCTTTTTATTCTTTGCGACACCGCAATGTTTCCTTGCTGCAATGCGTCTACGTCTTGTTGACTTCTTCTACTTCTTCTTCTTCTTTATTCCTAACGATTTTTTCGAAATACCAGTACGCCTTTTCCTCGTCCTCGTAGGCACGCGTCCCGATAACGACTGTATCATGCGAGCGGTGCCTACAGCATTATATCCTGAACCATTCATGAGAAGAGCGATTTTTTCATTGGCTTTTCGTTGTAAATTATCTCCAGATTCGTCTGCGCGTCGACGTAATGAGTCCTTGAATGGCATTTTGCGACCGCTCACATCCTCGATAACGTGTAAACCCGTGCGAATGGCTTCTTTCCCTATAGCTTTAGCACCTCTGGTCAGCAGTGGTAAAACACTCCAGAATAGACCACCGAGAAAACTATCGATGCCGTGACCGCGTTGATGTGGGGAACCCGCAAACACGTTACCTATATAACCACCTCCGCCACGTCTTTGATTCTCATACTACGTCGTATAATGAGCACACATATTGTCTAATTGAGTCGTTTGAAATGAAGTGTGAGCGTTAACGTTCCATACTCGAATGCAATAGGATTACCCAGATGATCTCTTATATTTACCTCGATCGTTCTGAAGCAATTGTTGAGTAAACCTATGTAATTTGACGATGAGAAACATTTTACTTGCGTTGTACCATACGTGTAGTTTTTTGTATTTAAATTTAGAATCCTGAGTAGTGCTGTCTGTGTATCACCTACCGTAGACGGTACACAAATATCGCTGTAGACAAAAAGCTGATCGGGCAGAGCCCTATTTATACACGCGGGTACTCGTCCTACGCGTGGAACGCCTTGCTAAGCTGCAGGTAAAGACCCCCTGGGGTTTCTCGGTCAAGCAGCAGCAGTTCTTCGTGTTTCTCGAAGCCCAATATACGTGCTATTTTACTACTCATTCGTAATACTCCAGGGTAGCCTAGAGGTTCAGGGCACGACCCTGTTACCTCAGACTCGAGGGCAACGTACCCTTTAGCCCTTTCAAGATTTACAATTTTTATGCCTGCTTCTCGCAGCCCCGGTACATCATTGATATTTTCCACAATTTCTTCGTGATTTTTGTACAAACCTCGAGGTATTCGGTTTGTAGTAACTTCTTTATTCTCACAAGCCATCCAACCGAGTATCGTATCTGCTTCTTGTAAATACGTCATTGTACAGGGTATATGAATTTCCGATAAGCCCACAACCCAGTGACCCTTTAACGATATTTCACGCGGCAATTGAGTTATAAAATGTATTGTCGTATTTTCGGGAAAATACTTCATACTGCTGTTGCTCGGTAGTGTTACGTCAAAATCGCGGCCTAGCTTACGAACCCACGAATTTAACATAGATCTCACGTTTCGGTGTATCTTTTCCGTGCTCTGGTCAAGGAGAATAAATTCTCCCTTTACCACACCCGACGAGAAAATACCGAAGACGCAAGCCCGTTTTTGAGTCTAACCTCGCGGAAAATTACTCGGGATAGGGCTGGAGTGCGTTTTGTTCTTGGTTGGGGATAATCACTTCACGAATAATGGGGAGGGAGTTAAATGACAATTTCACGCGGAGCAAGGTTTCACTTTAATTGGTAATTGAAAATTATACTTACGGTTGTTTGTTGCTGTGGTTCTTACTGTTGAACGTTATATGGACGTAGATTAGTGTAGTCAGACAGACTAAAAATCGAACGTAGGCGTTGGTGCGTATTAATAATTATTTATTGAAATAAAACTACATGAGTAGTTTAATATTGCACGTTCAATAACCCCGATTTTACAAGGGTTAATAATTATAAGTACTGTACTCTTACTCTGTACTACTTGAAACTATACTTTGTGAAAATTAAGCCGTGGTGAAAAATTATCGTGCTGGACTGCTTTATTTCCCGGCAAACAGTACTACTTGTTGCCTTGGAAAAATTCTAATTCACTGCCGGCGACTTATTGACTGCCAGGCTAGTGATTAGTCCTCTACTTGACCCCCCGTGAAACTGTGTCGAAGTTGACTCCCCGTGAAACTGTGTCGCCGGCCGATTTTCGCGGCCTTTTATAGGGCTCCTGAGCGTCGAAAATTCTTGTCGTCAAGCGCGTAAAAGAAGAGAAGGGATAAAACCCTATCCTGATTATAAGAATTTCCCCGTGGTCTATCTCGACCATACACGTATTCACTCCCCTTACTCCGCAGAGTAGCTTCTCGACATGCAGAGCCATAGATCTATGCAAGTGCATCGGTATGGCGCGCTCTGATTTGTCCGCGCGATGTGCTACACAGAGGACCACGTGATTAGGTGAGGGAA
The DNA here is from genome assembly GCA_963942595.1 of Cylloceria caligata. NCBI lineage: Eukaryota > Metazoa > Arthropoda > Insecta > Hymenoptera > Ichneumonidae > Cylloceria > Cylloceria caligata. The sequence continues at coordinate 52,225,981 of OZ012707.1, read as the reverse complement.
CGCGTTCGAAGCGTTTTTCCCCTGAAAATGAGGCGATTTTTACCACCCCGCTTCTTGGCCTACTTTCAATAGAATTTCCTAGTTTAGGTAATATCCTTATGCTCGCTTCTCTGTAGATGTGTCTATGGTAATGGCTTAGTTTTTCAGCATTTTTACGGAACTTAAATAAATCCTTCATACGAAACCACTAATAATAATTTTGTTACAGCTTCTGTAGTTAATTTTGACGTATGCAACCTGATTTCTGCGTTAATCTCTTATTGGTATAAATGGTTTTGTTGAGTTATGGCTTATTCCAAGCATCATTGGTTATTCGTTAAATTAGTGATTACTCTAGTTATAGCTAATAAGTTTTCTTAGATAATTTGTTACTTAGACGTTAGATTTCTTATAGTTAATAAGTTTTCTTAAATAATTTGCTAATTAGACGATTATTCTCGTGCTATAGAAACGAGAGCGAGAGAGAGAGAGATAGAAATTTTACTTGAGAACGACTCGTCTAACTTGGTTACTCGTACATTTTGTTCGTACGCAAGTCGGCTAGATCGCCGTTCAGCCCTAGCGATAAGGCGTTCGTCGTGGCGCAGAGAGTCGCCCCAGCCTCGCTTTCCTGCAGAGGAAGCTCTATTGAAACGCGTTACCATTTTCTCTCTTTCTCGATTCGTTTTACTTTTAGTATTTAGCTGTAAAACAATCTTAACATTTCATTTTATCATATATATATATGTATAACATATTCCATATATATAATTTACTAGTAAAACAAGTAATTTTATACATGAAAACGAGAGAGAGCGAGAGAGTTCTTCTCTTGAGAATGACTCGCCTAGCTTGGTTACTCGTACATTTCGTTCGTACCCAAGTCAGCTAGATCGCTGTTCAGACCTCGCGCAAGGCGTTTTCGTTGCGCGGAGAGTCGGCCAGCCTCGCTTTCCTGCAGCAGAAGCTTCATTGCAACTCAGTTTTAGTCTCATCTCTTTCTCGTTTTTCTGTCTATTTTTCGCTATTTTACCATAAATTAATCCTAATATTTCCTTTATCCTTTCTATATAGGCATAACGTGTTCTATATATTTATGATGGTGTTTTTACTATAAATTCCAATATTTTACGAGAGACATGTTAATATATAGGCATAACGTGTTTTATATATTTATGATGGTATTTTTACTATAAATTCCAATATTTTACGAGAGACATATTAATGTAATCCCAAGAGAAAAGGGGAATTAATCCTGATGTACTGATCTTTCTTCTATTACCCGACTATACTTGGTAAGCTCATTAATTCGACGTGGGTTGTACTCGTTTTCGAGTGACAGCCATGGGTAGTTTCCATATGGAAGCATAATTGTTCTTTTTGCTGCTGATATTTTATCTACAGTATTCGTGTGAACATTTTAATAGTCATAACTCTTTCGTTTAAATCAATAGTTCCTCTGCTTTTGTTAATTGTTTCGCTTAGTTAATAATTGTTCGTGATTTCATCATCTTTGTAAAGAGAGAGAGAGAGAGAAGACTTCAGGCAAGAGCGAGAAGAAAGGGTGCGGTCGCTTGGTCACGTGATAGCGTTCCCTCCAACCGCTCCCTTATGACCAACAACGCCCCGACGGCGACTAGCCGAACCCCTGGTCTAGGATTGAGGGTAAGGCCGCGCTGAATCATAGATCCATAAATGGCAGTCGATAACCGGGTCTACGCAGTAGATCCCATGGTTTGAAAGTTTGCCTTTTGACCGGGAGCGCCGAAAAATTCCATCTTTACAAGATTAATTCCTCCTGGGAGACGGTCGGTAGGGCCGCATCTTCACCCTGTTCCGATCTCCGTCGCTAAAATCGCTCTCCTCTCCTCTTAAGAAGTTCGAGAATAAAAGAAAAATGTGAGAGGTTACTTTTACTGTAGCGAAACTAAAACAGAAGAACTTTAACGTAATCGAAATAAAAAAAGATAAATGCGACGTTACGTCAGGACGTAACAGTAGAACAAGAAAAAAATTATCTTCGTCATGCATCGTTTGGACAAAATTTCGTTTATTCGAGACCGTGAACGTTTGACGATGGTATCCACGAGTTAAATTTCGCCGGATATCCCACTCAACTCACGAAAATTTGTTTTTTCGCACCGTGTCCTTTTGTCCGTAAAACTTGATCAATCTTGAATTCTTTATTCTTCTCCATACGCTTCTCATGAACACTCATTAATTCTTCGTGGTAAAAGAAACCATCGATAGTTTTGTCTTCGAGATCGCACAACGCATACACATACAAGCCCTGTCTATGTAAAACTTTTTTGATACGAAAAATTTCTTCACTCCAATTTTTCTCGTAACCTTTTTCGAAGGTGCCTTTAGTTCTACTGATTCGAACGTAATCACCGGGTTTGTTGTTATACGTTGTGAAATGTCTCTTTTCACGTCGCTTTATCGCACTAATTGTCATATTGCGCACCGCTGTATCGGCATTATATAGCGTTACGGCGGCGGTTGCATTTTAATGCTCGAGTGTATAGCATAATTGTACGCATAAACCAATTGTTGTAGTATATCGATGTAACGATGAGTATTACGATGTGTGAAGTAGCGCCACATCCGTTCCTTGAGAGTGCGATTAAAACGCTCGACAATCGCGGCTTTTACATCAGGATTACGAGCCACACGAAATTGTATGTTTTCATCTTTGAGAAATTTTTGAAGTTGACCACCGAGGAATTCTTTTCCATGGTCGGTTTGTAGTGAAACAGGGGTACGACCATGATTACGCTCGAGAATACGTTTAAATGCCTTTGTTACTTCGCGCACAGTTTTGTCTTGCAAGGGTTCGACCCAGGCATATTTGCTGACAACGTCAATTACCATAAGCAGATAGGAGACGTTGTCGTTATAGCTACTCAATGAACGTAGATCCACGAGATTGGCCTCCCAGACATCGTCAATATTTGTAACATTGTAATACAGTCGTGGAAAGACACGGTGCATGGGTCTATGAATGGTATAACTATCCTGTTAGGTGAGCCAGTCATACGCTGTGTCTGCTTTATTTTTGCTACTGATTAAACGTCGCGCACCAGCGTATCCAGCTGGATGCGAAGGATCGTAGTACACTTTTTCGAAAGTCATCTTTCACCGCTCGTTGTACAGCTCGTTCTAAATCTTTATCCACTTTTCAAATACTTTTATTACTTCTGTTTTCCGACGTTTTGAAGTAGTATTCCCAGGGTGTGTGTCGTCGTAGTCGTCGTTGGAATTATCGCCGACCGTATCCACATTCATAGAATGCGAGTCGTTATGTTGCATCATCTGAACATCTTTTCTTGGTCGTTTAGTACCTCTAGATACGCCTAAATCCCACAATCTATTGTTGCCTATAAATTCACGCGCAACGCTCTTTGTGCGTAGACTAACGATAAACTCGGGTCTGCCTGTTGCTTTAAAGTTTTTTCTACCTCGTACTGCATCGTCTATAAAGTCGATCATATTAGAATTTGGAATGAGGATACTGTCTATTGTTACACATTCTTTTTTGTCCCATTTTATGCTTTTTGATTCATCACTCGTGGGGTTGCGTAGAAACTTTAATAGCGCAGTCGCTTGGCGTTTATACATATTTGGAACGCTATTAACGATGTCAGCATCGCTCGTGGCTTCTGCATTATCTATCTCAGACGATGTGTCAGGTAGTGCTGGTGAAAACGATGCATTTTTCGTACCAACGAGATATAGATAACGCTGCAGCACTTGTAAATACTCTTTCCATTTACTAGCGTCGTCTTTACCATACTTGTTTGATTTAAAAATTTTGTATAGCTCAGTGTCTAGTCTTGAAACAGGATCACCCTGGGTTTGCACTGTTTTCTCGTTTGCCGCTGGTGCATGATTATTCCTAGAACCGACCATAGGTATTTCGTCGTAACGACCGTCTGCATCACTATTTCCATCGTTTACCTCGGACATTGGCATTAAAAACATTTTTTTCGCATACTCCATTACGAGGATGAATTTTTATCCTTAACACAGTATTGTTTTCTCAATCGTCACTACCATTGAAAAATGTACTAAATAAAGTTGTGATTATGGGAGCCAGTAAAAGTGGTAAAAAAGCACCACCCCCTTTTTGAATTATGAAGCGTTTCTTCGCTCTCCAATTATATTTCCGCTGCTTAAGAGCGACTGTACAAACACCACCACCACCACCACCACGTTGTTTTGTCACACACTCTGAGACAAGCTGTCGAAGTATATTTTTATATTTCTTTAAACGTTTTTTAACACTTGACTTGACACAAACAACTCCTTGTAAAATGTTTAACGCGCATTCACAGATACAATTGATTAGAGGCTTATCAGCATTACGCAATATTGATTTTCGCTGTTTTTTATTTGAATGACAAATAGCGTTAAGTAGAGCTATAAAACGTTCATCGAATGGAATGTAATGTGTATTTTTCTTCTTTTTTTTCTTCGTGCTCGTACTATCCCTCATTATTACAGTTTCACAGTAGATGTATTACGGGTGAATGCCCGAGTCTTTTCGCGTGATGTGTACACGACTCATATCCATTACCGACTGATGTGGTGTCTACTTGTGCTTCCAATTAAATACGTTGACGAGTGTTTTTCGGCATGTAGACCAGCTTTCGTGGATCATCGGGAAATATCATTGTACGACATCGACAATAATCGGGTGTCGATTGTTTAAGATCCAAGAGTAGATAAACGTGTGGCTGTGCGGTAGCATCGTAATATGACTCGGTTAGAAATCGTGGATTCTCGGGGTATACTTGTCTAGCTAGATGTGTAATTTGTGCTCGATCACGTGGATTTTTAAATATCACCATATAATTGGCGTTTAATGATATATCACGTTGTCCATGTCCCTGATGGAAAATATTTTGTGTGATAAAAATCACACTAATATTTTTATGATGGCTACCTTTTGTGAAAAGGTCGACGATGGTATTAATTGAGGATTCGCGCATTAAATCATCGATAATAACCAATTTTTTCAAGTTATTGTCGCTCGAATAATCCTCCTGTTGCGGTAGACCCTCGTTAAATTCAATTTTTGGGATTTTGGATTTTTTATTAGTTCCGTACTCAGTAATTAACGATGACGGTTGTTGTTGTACACATGTGTTATTCAGAGCAGCGATATCAGAATCGAGAGTATCTCCATAATAGAATATAATTCAGTCAAATTCAACGTTACTCACTGAATTGAGAAACGTTAGAAATTTTCTCACGAAAACTGTTTTCCCACATCAAGTTGGGGCCACAAATCAGCGACGTCCACGGATGTTTCCAGCGTACATCCATTATTTTTTCTTATGAAGCGTGACAAATCCACGATACTCTTGATGATGATGATGATGATGACGGTGAATATCGTAGAGCAACGAGATGCAAAATCGCATACACCAAGTGCACAACAAGCGCGTTTCCCAGCCGGACGGCGGCGGCGGCGGCGCGTACCCACACGTCGTTATTAGCTTATCAGACGTGTGCGCGGGCGCGGTTCAGCTTATACAGAATTTAGCTTTTAAAGCGCATGTGTATTAAGAAGATTGTGATTTTTTTGTTTTTTCACTATTTGACGTACATTTTAAATAAATTTTCCAAAGCAACTATTAATGCTGATGATGCTGAGTAAAAAACACGTTTAAATAGCATACATGTTTCTTTATTGTAGAGAGTATTATACATAAAAATATTAATAATTTCAATTTATACTGAGGCGAGACATGGGTGGGAAGGGTTATCGACGACGAGTCACGTGTGCATTTAAGAAAAGTAACGCAATAATTATCTTAACATCTACAACTGGTAAAATTAATTATTATCATCATAATCATGTGTTATCGTGTGAATTATGACAAATTAATTCTTGCGTAACCGAGGGCAATCGTTCTCCGATCATTCTTCAAACGATTTTGAAGCCACCAGAGAAATGTCTGTGATTAATTTTTTCACCTCCTGTGTTATGAACGGAACACAAAATATCTGCAACTCCAGGAACAATATATCGAAATGTTCAAGGAATGAGGGATCCACTCGATGACGTACAGCTTCACACAGATTAGAGGTATTCTGTGTTAAAAGAGTTTTAATACGCACCTGGTCCACATTCTCGACTAGTTCTTTAGTGGGAATATGTATAACTAATTCAGCACATAAAACATCGATACAGTTTTTCACATAAACGACGTAGCGCTGGAGCCGCCTGAAGCGTTCATCGACACACGGTGTTACGATGCATAGTCCGTCAAAAGATTTCTTTTGCATAACTATACTCGGTGAATAGATGTTTTTCTTCTTCTTCTTCTTCTTCTGTGGTGGTGGTTCCACCTGTGTATTTTCATCGTTAGGGTTGACGTCCTCGGCGACACATCGTCCTTGGCTTGGTCGAAAACAATGGATTTTGAGCCAAACGAGGACGCAAAGTGAATCTCGCAGTCATCGATGTTGAGTGTTTTACGGATGCGTTGATCAGCTTTCCAGCCATAACTCGTACAGGCCCCGAAATATGATGCTATCTCGGTCAAGGCATCTTGTAGTTTACACCACTTTGTAGATTCAAAGGTAATGCCACCCGACGAGTTATTATGCTGCAGCTTAACAACCGGTGTAACGTCACCGCTTGCCTGTACCTGAAGACCCACAGTTATCCTCTTTGTTTCCGAGTAGTTCAAATTGTATGTTGTAGCAAGCAACAACGGTGCTTCAAAATGTTCCATGGTTGATATAAATACAACAGAGTGACACGGAAAAAATGAATAAATGATCAGGGAAACGAAGCTACGATAACTGTATTTCGTAGCTTGTCACGGGTCGGACTGCCACCTGAACCTCTCTACAAATGTTTTTATAGACAGGTGTGAATCGTCTCATATGTTGGAATGGTGGGGGCAAGCGTTTACCCCCACCAACGTAACCTTAATAGAGCATATAAAGAAGTTATACTTCTGTATACTAAAAATTATTGTAGTGTAAAAATTGTTTATTTCATCACAAATAGATATTTCATAGCGTAAAATTTGAAACATTATAGCAAACCCCCCTCTGGCCTGATGTAGTTACGTTTCAGTGATGGTCGAAAGAATTTTGCATTTTAATGAGTCTACGGTAGATGGAAAACACTTGAACGTTATACGTATAAGAATAAATATACGAATTTTCTTATTGTGCGTCTACCTGTATGAGAAAGTATCTATGACCCCCTCGAGGGTCAGCGTAGTCAGTACGACCGGCTGTAAATAGGTATAAACAGGCGCCGTATAGTATTGACCATATACAAATTCAATAGCTAGCGTCTGTACATTGGAACATAATTTATTACGTCGCTCGAGGGTTTGCAGTTTTCCACCAAAGTCTGATAATTATCATTGCCTTAGCAGTGTAAGGGTTAATTGACAATGAAACGTTTGCCGGGTATGCCATTTTTGAATAAGTAAATATGAATATAGTTAAATGTAAAGAGAGTAGCGAGAACGAAAAATTTCTCATAATATATTTTTGAAAATGAATTTATTATAAGACTGTATACTGAATATAATTATGTAAAATAAGCTAGTTCACAAGTGTTTATGTAAATGTTGGGTATTTTTTTTTTTTTTTCTGTAAATACACAGCCCCTGACGGAAAAAACGTCGTAGAATTTGCGTTTATTGTCTTGTATACACGTGTTACAGATGTATATATAAATGGAGCCTGCCTATTTTGTCAATGCAGTCTAGTATAAAAACGGCAGACGTATCGTATTACCGTATTGTAAATAGATACCAAAAGTGCATATACTATACTAGTATAAATGTAAATTAAGAATGTCTGCTTCAGACAATACAGCTTTTTTAGAAAAACGGACGGAGTGTAGCGCTTCATGTTTACACTCTAGCCAAAGTGCTAGTACGAATTAAATCATCTTTAAGAAATAGTAGGCGCCTACGCTGGTTGATACTAAAGCAGCGTTATCGTTGTAAGATTGTCTGTTTAGACAATGCAGCTTATTAGAGAAACCGGTAGGCGTGCATGGGTTCATGTTTACAGCTTTTCCAAAGAGGTAGTACGAAATAAATTATCTTTAAGAAATAGTGCACGGCTGTGTGTATTTCTCAACCCCTTGTGAAGACACTCTGTCACTGTACAGGGACTCAAGGTTGGTATCTTTCAAAATTTTCCTCGATTTCTGCATTTATGGTGAAGTCGAAATATATATATACAGGGTAGTGGGGGTATTCGAGTTAAGGTATAAAATTGCGTGAAACCGTAGTTCTCGTATTATTCAACGTTCAAACGTTCTACAACTATCATCCTGACAGTGTAGCATCGTTATTTCGCGTTTTTAAAAAATGGATTCACGTAGACGTGGCCTTCTGTCCGGAGTGCGCGCAACGGCTCGCGTATTCATACGTCGGGAACCGCGAATAGTGCGGCGCTTTACACGGCGTTGGTTCGTAAATATCGCGAACTTTACGTTCCAACGTCTCCACGCAGAGTTCAGTGAAGTGTTGCTGCGTGGTGATCCAGAATCGATTACCGCTGCTTACGTGAGTGGCCCGTTACGGCGAGCACCCGGTTTTGTGCAACAATATGTGGTCGAACATCTTACCAATCACGGTGGACTCTTACACAGGCCGCTAAACGAATTGATTATGGCCGCCGAAAATCGCCATGGTCAGTACAATTTGAAAAAATTTATTTGTCGTCTTAAAAGAAAAAAGTTTTGTTATGTGTTCTTTTTTACTTTCATTTTGTATTTTTTATTTCATTGAAATAATTTTTATTATTCAAATATTTATCAATCTTAAAATGAATGTACGAGTAGAAGATAAAAACTAATTTTTTATAATTTAATAATTTTATTATTTTTTCAAAAATGTAATAAATATACATTGTGAGCGTCATATCGTCGAGAACCAAGTTTTATTTTAACTGGTTGACGAAAAGTGGCTTAATTTTTAATCCACTTTCACTTTGCTGCGTGAATATTAATGCACTTCATCATCAATCAATGTAAAACTTGGTTCGTTAAACTCGTCGGTGTCGGCAATGTATTTTATTTAATTTTTGAAAAATTGTAAAAATATGTTTACGTAATTAACAAATTTTAGAAAAAACAAAACGTTTTTCTTTAAAGACGATAAATTTTTATTTTTACTCACTCATTTATTTTAAGATACTGATACATGTAAAATCACCCCCCTTACAGTGTTCAGCTATAGAGTATTTGTGTAGAAAATTTGGAATTTTTATCGTCTTTTTGTTATTTGCTCTTTTGTATTTTACTTTTTTAATCTAGAAAAATATTTTTTTATTATTAAAAATTGTATTATTGTTTTTACTTGGATCGCTTGACTGAAAGTGGTTTAATTTTGTATTTTTTAAAAACCGTAAAAATAATTTTTATTAAAAATTTTTTGTATTAATTTTCAAAAAATTTAATAAAATACATTATCGACACCAGTAACGGTATGAACCAAGTTTTACTTTAATTGGTTGACGAAAAGTGAATTAATTTTTAATTCACTTTCACTCTATCTCGCAAAAATTAATACACTTTCCGTCAATCAATCAATCACAGTTAAACTTGCTTCGTAGACTCGTTAGCGGTGGCAATGTATTTTATTCAATTTTTGAAAAAATAATAAAAATATTTTAGCTAGATTAAAAAATAAAAAACAAAAAAGTGAAAAACAAAATGTTTTTCTAAAGACATGGTAAATTTTTATTTTCCCTTACAGCTATGCGCTCGCTACTTGCGTCAAGTAGCAGCGAAAACGACGCTGGACCTCCCAGCGCCGACTCATACTTAGGGTCACCGTCGTCGTGCACGGCTTCACCCAGCCCCGACGATGACGACAACGCCTCAATGTCGGGCGTGTCGACGGACGACGGTGACGAGGCCGATATGTTCTTCATCGCTGATAATAACGACAATCAGGAACCCGAGCATTTGAGAGACGCCGATGATGAGGCTATGGAGGAGGATGAGGAGGAAGACGACAGCGACAGCTCCACCGGCGATGATGTCCCCAGCAGTCCGGCTAGCCCGGATCCTGAACAGCCGGGGATAGAGGAAGACGAAGAACCAGTAATGGTTGCGCAGAGGCCTCTAAATATAGACGAGGCAACTACAGAGTCCGCGGATGACTCGTATGATGGTACGTGAAAATAATTTAAAAAATATTTAGTATTAGATTATTTTATGAAGATGAATTAATAAAATTTATTTTCTAATAGATGATCAGCCGCAAGATGTTGCACTTGTTGTCGTGCACGAGGTCGCGAATATCCCCGATAGTCCCGAGTCACCACCGCCTCACGAGCAAGGTATTGACCTGCACGAAGAGGCGGTGTTTATTCGCACCTGCGTGATACCTTACCATCACGCGGATGGTACGGTCGGTGATGATTCCGACTTCTGTGACGAAGATCGTCACTTGTTGCTGTGCGGTTGTACGAGGCATGCCTCGGGCCCCCTGAAGAGTGAGCGTTAAATAAATCCTTAAATCTAGATATTTTATATTAGGTGCGGAACTAAGTTCCCGCTGTTTTTCAAGAGATGGCTCCAGTAGTAAGTGCTGGTCGATTGGGGAATAACCAAAACGTCATGAACCAAGCTTAAACATATGGTATACAAACCGCTTTGACACATTAGTGATTTTGTTTTTGCGTCATATACTTTTGGTTGTGTGAAAATGTCTAATTTTGTGCAAAATAATCGTCATTTGCGGGAAGTGTTGCTTTTCGTCTTTCATTCAAAGAAAATGGCGGCTGAAGCGCATCGAGAACTCCAAAAAGTTTACGGAGATGCTGCTCTAAGTGAAACAACATGCCGTGATTGGTTCCGTCGCTTCAAAGACGGTGATTTTGATGTTGACGACCGTTCGCGTGAAGGAAGGCCAAAAACCTTCGAAGACGCTGAATTGGAGGCATTGCTCGATGATGATCCGTGCCAAACGCAAAAAGAGTTTGCTTCAGCATTAGGAGTTACCCGCCAAGCCATTTCCAAGCGATTGCATGCGTTGGGAATGATTCAAAAACAAGGAACTTGGGTTCCTTATGATTTGAAGCCAAGAGATGTTGTGCGTCGTTTTTTCGCCTGTGAACAACTGCTCCAGCGGCAAAAAAGAAGGGTTTTCTTCATCGCATCGTTACGGGTGATGAAAAATGGATTCATTACAGCAACCCAAAAAGAACAAAATCATGGGGACTGCCCGGTCATGCTTCTACGTCGTCGGCTCGGCCGAATATTCACGCTCCGAAGATTTTGCTGTGTATTTGGTAAGACCAGGGCGGTGTTATTTATTATGAGCTGTTGAAACCGAACGAAACCATCACTGGGGAACGGTATCGAACTCAATTAATGCGATTGAGCCGAGCACTGCGCGAAAAGCGGCCACAATACGAGCAGAGGCACGAAAAAGTGATTCTACAGCATGACAACGCTCGGCCTCACGTTGCCAAACCCGTTAAAACCTACTTAGAAACGCTCAAATGGGAAGTCCTACCCCACCCGCCATATTCCCCAGATATTGCGCCGTCCGATTATTACTTGTTCCGTTCAATGGCACATGGTCTGACTAATCAGCAGTTCAGCTCATATGAAGACATCTCAAAATGGCTTGACTCGTGGATAGCCTCATAAGATGAACACTTCTACCGTGACGGTATTCGAGCTCTGCCAGAAAGATGGGAAAAAGTTATCGCTAGCGATGGGCAATATTTTGAAAGATTCATTTGTAAACATTTTTTCAAAATAAAGTTGCATTTTCATAAAAAAAAACAGCGGGAACTTAGTTGCGCACCTAATAGCTCACTGGCCTCTGCTGCTCGTCGTCGTCGTCGTCGTCGTCGTCGTCGTCGTCGTCGTCGTCGTCGTCGTCGTCGTCGTCGTCGTCGTCGTCGTCGTCGTCGTCGTCGTCGTCGTCGTCGTCGTCGTCGTCGTCGTCGTCGTCGTCGTCGTCGTCGTCGTCGTCGTCGTCGTCGTCGTCGTCGTCGTCGTCGTCGTCGTCGTCGTCGTCGTCGTCGTCGTCGTCGTCGTCGTCGTCGTCGTCGTCGTCGTCGTCGTCGTCGTCGTCGTCGTCGTCGTCGTCGTCGTCGTCGTCGTCGTCGTCGTCGTCGTCGTCGTCGTCGTCGTCGTCGTCGTCGTCGTCGTCGTCGTCGTCGTCGTCGTCGTCGTCGTCGTCGTCGTCGTCGTCGTCGTCGTCGTCGTCGTCGTCGTCGTCGTCGTCGTCGTCGTCGTCGTCGTCGTCGTCGTCGTCGTCGTCGTCGTCGTCGTCGTCGTCGTCGTCGTCGTCGTCGTCGTCGTCGTCGTCGTCGTCGTCGTCGTCGTCGTCGTCGTCGTCGTCGTCGTCGTCGTCGTCGTCGTCGTCGTCGTCGTCGTCGTCGTCGTCGTCGTCGTCGTCGTCGTCGTCGTCGTCGTCGTCGTCGTCGTCGTCGTCGTCGTCGTCGTCGTCGTCGTCGTCGTCGTCGTCGTCGTCGTCGTCGTCGTCGTCGTCGTCGTCGTCGTCGTCGTCGTCGTCGTCGTCGTCGTCGTCGTCGTCGTCGTCGTCGTCGTCGTCGTCGTCGTCGTCGTCGTCGTCGTCGTCGTCGTCGTCGTCGTCGTCGTCGTCGTCGTCGTCGTCGTCGTCGTCGTCGTCGTCGTCGTCGTCGTCGTCGTCGTCGTCGTCGTCGTCGTCGTCGTCGTCGTCGTCGTCGTCGTCGTCGTCGTCGTCGTCGTCGTCGTCGTCGTCGTCGTCGTCGTCGTCGTCGTCGTCGTCGTCGTCGTCGTCGTCGTCGTCGTCGTCGTCGTCGTCGTCGTCGTCGTCGTCGTCGTCGTCGTCGTCGTCGTCGTCGTCGTCGTCGTCGTCGTCGTCGTCGTCGTCGTCGTCGTCGTCGTCGTCGTCGTCGTCGTCGTCGTCGTCGTCGTCGTCGTCGTCGTCGTCGTCGTCGTCGTCGTCGTCGTCGTCGTCGTCGTCGTCGTCGTCGTCGTCGTCGTCGTCGTCGTCGTCGTCGTCGTCGTCGTCGTCGTCGTCGTCGTCGTCGTCGTCGTCGTCGTCGTCGTCGTCGTCGTCGTCGTCGTCGTCGTCGTCGTCGTCGTCGTCGTCGTCGTCGTCGTCGTCGTCGTCGTCGTCGTCGTCGTCGTCGTCGTCGTCGTCGTCGTCGTCGTCGTCGTCGTCGTCGTCGTCGTCGTCGTCGTCGTCGTCGTCGTCGTCGTCGTCGTCGTCGTCGTCGTCGTCGTCGTCGTCGTCGTCGTCGTCGTCGTCGTCGTCGTCGTCGTCGTCGTCGTCGTCGTCGTCGTCGTCGTCGTCGTCGTCGTCGTCGTCGTCGTCGTCGTCGTCGTCGTCGTCGTCGTCGTCGTCGTCGTCGTCGTCGTCGTCGTCGTCGTCGTCGTCGTCGTCGTCGTCGTCGTCGTCGTCGTCGTCGTCGTCGTCGTCGTCGTCGTCGTCGTCGTCGTCGTCGTCGTCGTCGTCGTCGTCGTCGTCGTCGTCGTCGTCGTCGTCGTCGTCGTCGTCGTCGTCGTCGTCGTCGTCGTCGTCGTCGTCGTCGTCGTCGTCGTCGTCGTCGTCGTCGTCGTCGTCGTCGTCGTCCTCCTCCTCCTCCTCCTCCTCCTCCTCCTCCTCCTCCTCCTCCTCCTCCTCCTCCTCCTCCTCCTCCTCCTCCTCCTCCTCCTCCTCCTCCTCCTCCTCCTCCTCCTCCTCCTCCTCCTCCTCCTCCTCCTCCTCCTCCTCCTCCTCCTCCTCCTCCTCCTCCTCCTCCTCCTCCTCCTCCTCCTCCTCCTCCTCCTCCTCCTCCTCCTCCTCCTCCTCCTCCTCCTCCTCCTCCTCCTCCTCCTCCTCCTCCTCCTCCTCCTCCTCCTCCTCCTCCTCCTCCTCCTCCTCCTCCTCCTCCTCCTCCTCCTCCTCCTCCTCCTCCTCCTCCTCCTCCTCCTCCTCCTCCTCCTCCTCCTCCTCCTCCTCCTCCTCCTCCTCCTCCTCCTCCTCCTCCTCCTCCTCCTCCTCCTCCTCCTCCTCCTCCTCCTCCTCCTCCTCCTCCTCCTCCTCCTCCTCCTCCTCCTCCTCCTCCTCCCCCTCCTCCTCCCCCTCCTCTTCATCATCATCATCATCATCATCATCATCATCATCATTAGCATGAGGTCATCAACGTACTCGTCGTCGGATGAAGCGGAATCATCGTCATCGGCATTGTCAGCGCCCCCAGCCTCTACAGCGTTGTCATCGGCATCGTCATCGCGCGAGGTATGTTCTGAAATTCAAATAGGTAGGAGTTTAACTGGTGCCGGGGGTAATAGCGTTAATCGCGTAGTAGCAGGCGTAGTTAATATTGGAAATCATAGCCCAGGTACAAAGATCCGAGACACCGCGGTTAGCATCGATGATACGGACGATATTTTACCGCCGGGAAATCGTTTTGTTGTCGCGGGTGCGGAGCAATATAAATATTTACGGCGTTTCGGGGTTTCAGCGCGACAGATCAATCTAGCGTTAGTACAACCACCCGTATCTATAAATCCGGTCACGTGGAACCGTAACTCTATCCGAGATATTCACGATTATTTCGTAAAGGATCGCGATGACACAGATTTAATAGGTGTGGGTTTTGCCACTGACGGGATGGCAGACGGCAGAGTGGGTATATCATTGAGGCCTATTTCACGGTTCACTGATGAAGCCCTATGGGCTTTGATGTGGGCCGTGAATCAGAGCTCGAGGGTTCTTGCGGCCTCTGACACGTTGCGATTCACCGTTACGTATGTAGCGGTGCCTACTGGTCAGGGGTTCCGTGTGTCAATGGTGAAGAGTCGATCCGTGGTTTGTATAATACAAAACGGTGATAATTTGTGTTTTCCGCGCTCGATCGTTGTAGCTCTTGCAAACAACGTACATAAACGCGAACGTAGCAAAGACTCGGAAATAGCTTGGACGCGTATACGACAAGGGGCGTCGCTCGACCAACGTGAAAAAGCGCAATCTCTTGTTCAGCTGGCTGGTGTGCAAATACCTCTAGAAGGCTGTGGTATTCCGGAAATAACAAATTTCCAAAGATACCTCATGTCTTTGAGGATTGCTATCGCGGTATACGATTGGGAGTCGTTATGAGTAATAATCACAAGATTCACGAATGCAATGTTTCTTTTTGTCGTTTGTGTCGTAGTTCGCATGGCTACAATGATCGTTGCTACATGCAAATTGTCAAACCACGGAAAGAATTGGAACCGGTCGCGGGACACTTTGAAACGCTATTTATATTTTACGATTTTGAAACGCGCCAGGATAAGCCGTATGCGACTCAGTGCACTACCCAAGGCCTTTGGGTTTAGCGAGCAACTGACCAAGGGTTATTTCCCGCACCTCTTCAACTCTGAAGATGCACGAGGATATAACCGTGTTCTCCCTGCAGCTGCGTATTACTCGCCCGACACAATGAGTAAACCAGACCGCGCGGAATTTTACGAATGGTACGCTGAGCAAGTCGATAAAGCCGTAACATTTGATTTTGAAAAAGAAATTGTTAAGTATTGCAAGATGGATGTTGACATACTCCGTCGAGCTTGCTTCGAATTTCGGAAAATATTTTTATCTGTAGGTAATACATGCCCATTCACCGAGGCCACTACGATAGCATCGGCTAGCTCGGTCGTGTACCGTCGTAATTTTCTAAGACCCGATACAATCGGTCTTATACCTGCCGGTGATTATATGCGTGCGGAACATCACTTACAGCAGGCCGTCGACTGGCTATTATGGGTCGAGCATGAGCTCGGTCATGTGCTTAAACACGCGGCTCGCACCCGTGAATATAAGCTACCCGAAGGGCCACGTGTCGACGGCTATCTAGAGGTAAACAATCGTCGTATTGTTTATCAATACCATGGTTGTTACTGGCATGGATGCCGTGAGTGTTTTCCAAACGATCGCGCGAGAAAGTCTCACGCTGGTAACGAGACAATGGACACTCGATATGAGCGTACTGTGGCTATGAGTTTAAAAATTCGTTTGCATGGTTACGAATTGGTGGAGATGTGGGAGTGTAACTTTAATATACTCCGCAAACTCGAGCCACACGTAAACGAATTTTTAAAAAATCATCCACGGCGCACCACAGAGAGTTTGAACCCTCGTGCAGCGTTTTATGGTGGTCGCACAGGTAATATCGTCACCTCCTACGATGTCGCACCAGGGGAGAAAATATCGTACATCGATATCTGCTCGCTGTATCCTTATATATGTAAGACAGGTCGCTTCCCGGTAGTGCACCCGAAAATATATATTGGTACCGAGTGCGACGATTTGTTGGGGGGTCCACTCGATGCTCTCGGCGTAACGGTCAACGGTTTGATCGAGTGTACCGTATTGCCTCCGCGCCACCTCTTTCACCCCGTGCTACCTGTTCGAATGCACGAGAGACTGCTATTTGCTCTGTGCCGTAAGTGTATAGAGTCTATGGCTCAAGCCTCGTGCATTCATGAGAACCCTGACGACAGAGCTTTCACCGGTACCTGGGTGACAGATGAGGTGCGGAAGGCAATAGAGATGGGCTATGAAATCTTAAAAATTTTCATGATTTGGGCGTACAAAACAACAATGTACAATCCCGTTACACGCGAGGGTGGACTGTTTGCCTCTTATGTAAATACATTTTTTTTTAATTAAACAGGAGGCCAGCGGTTGGCCCGAGCACTGTATCGACGAAGCGTCTCGCGAAGAATATATAGATTATTACGAACGCGTGGAGGGTATCCGGCTGAACGCTAACAACATTACGCGTAAACAGGGCTTACGCTCAGTTGCTAAGCTTTGCTTAAATTCTTTCTGGGGTAAGTTCGGTCAGCGGGATAACCTGACGCGTACGGAAATAATTTAAAAAAAAGAAATTCAACGCCTGCTACCGGTTAACGACGATTTGTTATAGTTAAACTGGATATCTCGCGAGGAGGCTATTACCCCTAGCCCCTTAACTAGTGTGGTTATAGCTGCATTTACAACGGCCTTGGCCTGTCTGGAACTTTATAGCTACCTCGAGCTATTAGACAGACGAGTTTTGTATTACGACACGGACTCTGTTATTTACGTGAGTACTGGTGATGATGCTTGGGAACCCTCGGTAGGTAATCTCCTCGGGAACATGACCAACGAGTTGATATCGGTGGCTCCGAACGCTTATATCAACTCGTTCGTCTCCGGTGGCCCGAAATGTTATGGTTATACGGTTACGACTACTGAGGATCCTGAAACGGTGGTGGACACAGTTTGTAATGTAAAGGGGATAAGTTTGAATTATAAAAACTCGGTGTTTGAGAATCCATCCGGTGTAACTTGACAGATCTTGAACCTGCGAATATATTGGAAAAATATGAGTCTTCACTCACGACAGGGTGAAACTAAAACCAGACTTGTAGATGGTATTTTGAGAAAGCGGTTTATTGTACCTTCCGCATGTCAATTACAAAAATTAGTTGACTTCAGAAGATAGAGGAATATAAAATAACTACAATAATAGGTTTGATTTGGACAAGATAAATAATATAAATAAATACACCAAAAATCTGAGAATTGAAAACTGACTTTCATTTTGGAATTGAAATTTGGTTTTGAGATGTTGCAGCCCACAACTATATTAATTGTGCTGTATGTGATGAGAGCGGTACGCTCGCTGAGAGCAGTGTGCGTGCTGCAGCCAGTGCTGCGGAGCATGCCACGCAATGAGATAAATGAGTGCGTAGACAAATTCAATGCCTGTCACCAAGTACTCAATGAGACAGTGAATTAGAACTTACAGCAAGTGAATGCTAACACATGAAAATCTGGCCACTGTATCTAATTCTAGTGTGACAGGCTATGAAGCAGTCTACTCTTCAGAGCATAGCAATGTGAGCTTGAGGATGCACAAAATGGTCAGACTGAATTCACAACACTTTCCCATTTAGTTTAATTGGGGGTAAGTGTAGTGAATGGGTACAACACACGCAATTATATAAATCGAGCATGCAAATAAAGTGTGAGACCTTTAGTGTTAATGTATCGATATATGAACCTCCTCACCGTCATTGAATAACGTTAAATTATAACGGTGTACACTTACCTTAATCTGAGTTCTGGTGAGCAAAGAAGGTTGAGATGATTCGGTTGAGAAAAGTGAAAATTGTCCGAGCCTTCCAAATGCGTGCGCTGTTCCATGCGGGTTTTCACGTAAGTGACCAAATATCCAACATGGCTGCGGGATATGAAAGCGTCGTTGGGCGCTGAAGTCAGTTGAGCGAGATAGCCGGTGAGCGAAACCGAAGTCAAGCGAGAGAGACATCCTCTCGCTCGACACGGCCTGCCAACGAGGCTTCGCGAAGCCCTGCCTCGGCTATCTTCGGATCAACCGAATTCCGTGTGCTGGAGCACCGCAACAGGTAGGTGCATGACGAATATCGATCGCCGTGTGTCAGCTGATTATCCAACACTCGGGAACAATTAATTTTAATTCAATAAGTGAACTCATAAAATGGGAGTTACCGTCGTTTAGTAATACAGTATTTAATTTAAAATTCCATTCAATTCAAAGAACGCCTCTCCACAACGTCATCACCCGTACAATGTACAAAATTTGTCGTGTCGTATGTCGTAAACGTCGCCATATTACACACCGGTTATCACTACCGTTTGGTTTTAAAGATAACGATGCTAATGATGGCTAGTAACATCTATTTGTAATATGAACTTTGGTAAATATGTAAACATGTATCAACATATAAATAGAATGCGCTGGCCTCTCTCTCTCTCTCTCTCTCTCTCTCTCTCTCTCTCTCTCTCTCTCTCTCTCTCTCTCTCTCTCTCTCTCTCTCTCTCTCTCTCTCTCTCTCTCTCTCTCTCTCTCTCTCTCTCTCTCTCTCTCTCTCTCTCTCTCTCTCTCTCTCTGTGTGTGTGTGTGTGTGTGTGTGTGTGTGTGTGTGTGTGTGTGTGTGTGTGTGTGTGCGTGTGTGTGTGCGTGCGTGTGCGTGTGCGTGTGCGTGTGTGCGTGTGTGTGCGTGCGTGCGTGCGTGCGTGTGTGTGTGTGTGTGTGTGTGTGTGTGTGTGTGTGTGTGTGTGTGTGTGTGTGTGTGTGTGTGTGTGTGTGTGTGTGTGTGTGTGTGTGTGTGTGTAAATGCGTACATTTATCTGTACAGCCTTGTAAATAATTTTTATTCTTTATGAATATTATTGTATATATGTATATGTGTAAAAACGATAAAAATATATGGCTTTATTTATATAATTTTGTAAAATGATAATAAAAACACGTATATACAAGCGTGTACAGAGCAATATTGAATGCGGATTTATTTGCATAATTTTGCGAAATTATAATAAAAACACGTATACACAAACGTGTGCAGAACCTTTGAAGATCGTATGAATAAATTCGAAACTTTGAATTTCCTGTCTTATTATTCGTAAATACTCCCACCATACACATTGTCATATTTAACTATGCTGGCCATCGACGCGAGATGTATGTATCTAATGGTAACAGCTGTGAAAAAAAGTTAGTTGAAAAGAAAACGTCGTTGTGAAAGTATCTTTGCCTCTCTTTCCACAATGAATACTATTGACAGTATACTCATGATCAACTGCTGCAAGGATCCCCGAGACTTCCCCAAAGCTGAGCTCACGTACATACCAGAACCGATGCTACTGAAACATTGGGGCGGAAAAACAGAAATTCTGTATGACAAACTACCGGAGGAGCTGAAGCTTGACCGTGAGGTCTCCTCGTACATGCCGTGCTATATACATTACAAAAAATCGGGTACGAAAACACAAATTGACGGTCGACCACCAGCTTGCCGTGACATCCACGGATGCCATTGAAAATTACGGATGAACAATGTGTTTGTTGGAAGAGAATGTTGAAATGAAACAGTTTTTTATGGAACTAAAAAATAACGGGAGTTTTCATTTACCGTTCTTGTAAATAGTCGTTTCAATTAATAAATTTTTTTGATTAACAAAAATTCAAAAAAACTACGGAGGGGTCTCGGTTATCGACGACTGCGGGGGGCATATTTAACCGTTGGAAGGGGTGCACAATATTATTTACCGCGAGACCCAGTCTACTTATCCTCCGTAAGTCCTAAATTTGCTGTACCGATGGTTGGCTACATACCGCCGGTTGACAACCGATCCGCTTTACCAATCGCCGATACATTTTCTGGTAGACCGGCTGCCAACATTCAATCTTCTTTACCGCCTGTCGGTAACACGATAACCAACCGTAGATAATACATCGGTAATTGATTTACTACTGACGGCTACCGACATTCAATCTACTTTACCGACTGTCGGTAACACGACCATCGACAGTAGATGGCGCATCGGTACATAATTTTCTGCCGGACCGGCTGCTAACATTTAATCTACTTTACCGACTGCAGGTAATACACTTATTGACATAAGATGACGCATCGGTAATTGATTTTCTGTTGGACAGGCTGTCAATATTTAATGTACTTTACCGACTGTCGGTAACACGTTTACAGACGTAAGATAGCGCATCGGCAATTAAGTACGTGTCAAAATCCGGTAGATGGCGCTGCGACGCTGCTCCAATCAGAACACTAGGATAGATAGGCTGGGGGTAGGGACTGGTGGGGACCAATCAGGGATGGGGGTAGGAGTGGTGGGTGTTGTGGGGGCCAAATCAGAAACGGGGGTGGGGTAGTGCGGGTAGACACGCCCCCTGGGACAACTAATGAGGAATCAGCAGGGGGAGGCGATAGTGGTGGCGAGGGGGCGGGGCTAGTCTAAACACGCCCTGGCGCTAGCCGGCCACGCCCTGTCTTTCTATAAAGGGCCTTTTCTACTTGCAACTCTAAAGAAACTACACGAACGTCAAGAACTTCAAAATGCTTAGAACGTCAAGAACTTCAAAAAGCTAAGAAGTCCAAGAACTCCAAGAATTTCATGAACTTCAGCAACCAGCGTCCAAGAGCTATTGAATCAACACCAAGTCTGTATGAGAAAATTCATACCTACATATTCTTACATACGTCAGTTGCTATTATTCAAATCAAGTTAACCACTCCGATGTGTGGTATAAGAAAAAGAGAAAAAGAATATTTCAACCATGTCATTAGAATAAATAATATTTGAGATACAAAAAAAAAGAGAGAGAATAAATATTCTAACGCAGCAAATATTTAGATAAAGATTACGAATTATAAGAAGAAGTAGAATTAAGAACACATACACTTTAACCGGGAAGTCACGTTCGATATTCACCGTTATTTAATCATAAGTAACATTTAAGAAAAAAATTCACTTAGCTTATTGTACGGTTGCAAGAAAAAAAAGGTTAAACATTTCAAAGAAAAGAAAATACAAAAGTAAAATCAAGAAGCAAATAAACAAAAAAAACAAGCAAAGAAAATCTTAGAAAAGGAAAAGAGAGAAATACAAATGCCCATAAATAAAGGGACGCATTTATAAGTACAATAACGTAACACCTATTAACGGAAAATATGAAGCAACGAAATAATTAAGTTAAGAATTAGGACCATATAATATTCCTACTAAGCATAGTACGGACAAGTCCGAAGAAATATAATCGCACATATGCATACACTTAACGTAAAACAATATTTAACCAAAGCAAGAATAGCAATATGGCCAAATAGTTGCCAATCAAATATCCTTTCTCTATTAAAAGTAACATTTTGTTTGTGTTTAACGAAATTCGTCATGGTACGACCATAAAGCTAGTACCACATATAGATTCCAAGACCTTGCAAGAGACAAGTCGTTAAACGAAAAAGAATAGTACGACAAGCATAACTGGAAAATTGTTAGCTTCACCCTCGGATTCGATTATTAGGTTTCTCCTAATAATCGTTTTTAGGGGAGAGGTGTTACGTCCTGACGTAATGTCGCATTTATCTTTTTTCATCGCGATTACGTTAAAGCTCTTCTGTTTTAGTTTCGCTACAGTCAAAGTAATTTTCCAGATTTTTCTTTTATTTTCGAACTTCTTAAGAGGAGAGGAGAGCGATTTTAGCGACGGAGATCGGAACTGGGCGATTACGTTAAAGCTCTTCTGTTTTAGTTTCGCTACAGTAAAAGTAATTTTCCAGATTTTTCTTTTATTTTCGAACTTCTTAAGAGGAGAGGAGAGCGATTTTAGCGACGGAGATCGGAACTGGGTGAAGATGCGGCTCTACCGACCGTCTCCCGGGAAAATTAATCTTGTAAAGATGGAATTTTTCAGCGCTCCCGGTCAATAGGCAAAGTTCGAAACATGGGATCTACTGCGTAGACCCTGTTATCGAATGCCATTTATGGATCTGTGATTCAGCGCAGCCTTACCCTCAATGCTAGACCAGGGGTTCGGCTAGTCGCCGTTGGGGGCGTTGTTGGTCATGGGGGAGCGACTGGAGGGAACGCTATCACGTGACCAAGCGACCACACCTTTTCTTTTCGCTCTTGCCTGAAATCTTCTCTCTCTCTCTCTTTACAAAGATGATGAAATCACGAACAATTATCAACTGAGCGACACAATTAACAAAAGTGGAGGAACTGTTGATTTAAACGAAAGATTATGACTATTAAAGTGTTCACACGAATACTGTAGGTAAAATATCAGCAGCAAAAAGAACAATTATGCTTCCATATGAAAACTACCCAGGGCTGTCACTCGAAAACGAGTACAATTCCCATTGAATTAATGAGCTTACCAGTTGTAATCGGGTAATAGAAGAAAGATCAGTATATCAGGCTTAATTTTTTTTTCCTCTTGAGATTATATTAATAAGTCTCTCGTAAAATATTGGAATTTATAGTAAAAATACCATCATATAAAGGGTGGTTAAATTTTAAGGGCCGATGTTGATTTTGAATAAAACACAAATTATTTAGGAAATTATTGTCAATTCTTTTTATTATGATAATATGGTATGGTTCAATTATGTATGGAACAAAATATCGGCCAAATGGCCGCCGCGACCTCGGCGGCACACCTCCATCCGATGGTCCAAATTTTCGATGACGCTTAGGCATAATTGAGGTTCTATGCCGTTAATGTGCCGAATTATCTCATCCTTTAGCTCTTGAATTGTTGCTGGCTTATCGACGTACACCTTTTCTTTCAAATAACCCCAAAGAAAGAAGTCCAACGGTGTCAAATCACATGATCTTGGCGGCCAATTGACATCGCCACCACGTGAGATAACACGGCCATTGAATTTGTCGCGCAAAAGAGCCATTGTTTCGTTAGCTGTGTAGCAAGTGGCACCGTCCTGTTGAAACCACATATTGCCCACATCCATATCTTCCAATTCGGGCCATAAAAAGTTCGTTATCATCCCACGATAGCGAACACCATTCACAGTAACTGCCTGACCGGCCTTATTTTGGAAAAAATACGGCCCGATGATGCCGCCAGCCCATAAACCGCACCAAACAGTCACTCTTGGTTTTTCGACAATCACTCTTGGATTATGATTCGCCCAAATGCGGCAATTCTGCTTATTGACGAATCCACTGAGGTGAAAATGTGCCTCATCACTGAAGATGATTTTCTTCGAAAATTGATCATCCACTGTTGCCATTTCTTGCCACCATTCTGAACATTGACGACGTTTGGAATGGTCAAGAGGCTTTAGTTCTTGAGTCAATTGCACCTTATAAGCGTGTAAATGCAAGTCTTTATGCATAATGTTCATCAACGACGAGCGTGAGAGGTGCAATTGTTGGGCACGACGACCAGTTGAGGTGGACGGCTCTTCAGCCACACTATCGCGAACAGCAGCAATATTTTCTGCAGTACGAGCTGTACGAGCATGCACTGGTGTTTTAATATCTCCTACAGACTTGGTTTGCTCAAATTTTTGCACGATTATTCCGATTGTACGCACATTTGGACGATTAAATTGACCGAAAAAATCACGGAGTGCACGATATGCATTTTGATTTGAACGCCGATTTTCATAATAAGCCTGAATAACTTAAACGCGTTGCTCGATTGTGTATCTTTCCAGGGTTCAAATTGAGTTAGTCTGAAATTGAGAAACGTCAAATGAAATGCAGAAAAAAACTTTACGTTTAGGTGTGGTTCACATTCAACATCGGCCCTTACAATTTAACCACCCTTTATATATAAAATATGTTATGCATATATAGAAAGGATAAAGGAAATATTAGGATTAATTTAGGGTAAAATAGCGAAAAATAGACAAAACGAGAAAGAGATGAGCCTAAAATTGAGCTGCAATGAAGCTTCTCCTGCAGGAAAGCGAGGCTGGCCGACTCTCCGCGCCACGATAAACGCCTTATCGCGAAGGGCTGTACGGCGATCTAGCCGACTTGCGTACGAACGAAATAGATGAGTAACCGAGTTGAAATTCTAAGCCATTACCATAGACACATCTATATAGAAGCGAGCATAACGATATTACTTAGACTAAGAAACTCTATCGAGAGTAGGCCAAGAAGCGGGGTGGTAAAAATCTCCTCATTTTCAGGGGAAAAAACGCCTCGAGCGCGTTCCTTCACCTAATCGCGTGGTCCTCTGTATATCACATCGCACAGACAAATCAGAGCACGCCATACCGATGCACTTGCATAGATCTATGGCTCTGCATGTCGGGAAGCTACTCTGCGGAGTAAGGGGAATGAATACGTGTAAGGTTGAGATAGACCACGGGGAAATTCTTATAATCAGGATAGGGTTTTATCCTTTTTTTTCTTTTTACGCGCTTGACGACACGAATTTTCGACGCTGAGGAGCCCTATAAAAGGCCGCAAAAATCGGCCGGGGATACAGTTTCACGGGGAGTAAAGGAGACAGTTTCACGGGGAGTCAAGGAATACAGTTTCACGGGGAGTCAAGTAAGACAGTTTCACGGACAGTATAGGGCTAATCACTCACCAGGCAGTCAATAAGTCGCCAGGCAGTGAGTCAATAGTCCGCAGGAGCTAGACTTACTTTTCACGGGGAGTCAAGTTAGACAGTCTCATGGGGACCAAGTTGTACACTTCAATAGTTTTTCACCGCGCTCAATTTCACAAAGTATAGTTTCAAGTAGTACAGAGTACGAGTACAGTACTTATAATTATTAACGCGTGCGAAATCGGGAATATTGAACGTGCAACATTCGACTACTTATGTAGTTTTATTTCAATAAATAATTATTAATACGCACCAACGCATACGTTCGATTTTGCGTTTGTCCGACTATACCAATCTACGTCCAACCAACGTTCAACAGCAAGAACCACACCAACAAACAACCGTAAGTGCAATTTTCTTTTACCGTGAAATTGTCATTCAAGTCCCACCCCATTATTCGTGAAGTAATTATCCCCAACCAAGAACAAAACGCACTCCAGCCCTATCCCGAGTAATTTTCCGCGAGGTTAGACTCAAAAACGGGCTTGCGTCTTCGGTATTTTCTCGTCGGGTGTGGTAAAGGGAGGATTTATTCTCCTTGACGAGGGCACGGAAAATATACACCGAAACGTGCATCTATGTTAAATTCGTGGGTTTCGTAAGATAGGCCGCGATTTTGACGTAACACTAGAAGCAAATATAAGTTCGTAATTTTTACGTTACACAATTTATATACATAGTATATAAATTGTTTTTTTTGTCGATAGCGACAAAAAAAAATTTAATTAAATTATATAAAAAATTCTGATAAATGGTTTAATTATGCTTGAAGGTAGACAGACTGGCGATGGATGGACTGCTATACAGGAAGGTGATATTTTGCCTCCTAGTGAACGCTTTGGTATCGACAATGAGCAGAGCCGACATTATCCACGCTTTAGGATGCAGGGTCGAGAGACAGATTTTTATTTTCGTCAGCAACCGGACGGTATTGATCATCTAACTTGGTTCGAGGGCGGTGTACAAGATGTTCTCGCACGTCTTACAGTATCGCGCAAAGGACATGATTATGTGGGTATGACTCTGAGCATGCCGTCTTTCGCAAGGACCTGTGTGGTTATAATTTCGGCCAGCTCCTGACATCGTTTCTGACGATATATAGCGACTACCTAATAGTGTAGCTCGGAGGGCGTGCGTGTTTCGAATAAACGCTGGTACATGTAGAATGAAGACATGTATAGTACAAGGCGTCGAGGCGCCGGTGTGTGCACCAGGCTTACACACGAGTCTATAGCAAAAAAGTCAATTTTACGCATAAGTAATAGCGATAATTTGTATCTACAACGATCCCTTGTCACAGCCCGAGCGTATGCCGAATGCGGTCAAATTCATACGGGCGAGCTACACAGACGATGGTGTCAAATTCGGAACGGGCTTCGAGGAGCGCAATATATAGCAGCGATAGGGTTCACGCGTAATGCGAGGGTAACGACACCGTGTAGAGGGTGCGGTGCGCGCGAGATTCAACTCTTTCAGGAGTATTTGATTCACGAGGGTATAGCGATCGTTGTTTATGAATTGCTCACCTTCGGAAAACGCTTTCCGGCTCTGTACGATGGGCGAAATTCCGTATTCTCTGCAATAGGTCAAATTAACCATACACTCTTCATTTTCTATTATGAACGTTCTACCACTACGAGCCATTATTAAATCTCGCTGGTGCGCTAGGTAGTCAGGGGTTCTGCACACAGTGTAATTCCAAGTATAATCGAGTACTCGAGCATCGCTGTAGCTATCAATGTGCTCGATGTAACACACAGATAAAAAGATGCATGTATGTGGTATATCGTTTCGTATTACATGCAGGCAAACTCGACCGACTACGCATGCGTGTTTTATAGCACCTTTTAAGAAACCAGAGGCCCCAATGGAGTTGAAAAAAGACAAGCCTTCCCCGAGATTTTTGTTTTATGATTTTGAGATGCAACAACACGAACAATTGCACGATGATAAATCGACACGAATTCACGAGCCGAATTTATGTGTTACACAATGCGTATGTATGACATGTCTGGATAGCACAGATATAGAGACCGATTGTGCTGACTGTAGTAAACGTGAATTGGTGTTTATCGATGATCTTGTTGGGTAACTCGTGAAATTGGCATTATCGCAAAAATTTAAAAATACCATCGGTATTGCTCATAATGTAAGAGGTTTCGACGCGCAGTTTATTCTACGGTATTTAATCGAAGTGCAAAAAACACAGTTGCCCTTTCTGATTATCAATGGTACGAAGATTGTCTCGATGGATATTGGCGATATCGTTTTTTTCGATAGTCTAAACTATTTACCCATGGATCTTAGCGCCTTACCTAAGGCCTTCGGTTTCGCGGATGAGGTGTCAAAAGGTACATTTTCGCATTTACTCAACACACCGGAATATCAAAATTACACAGGTCCTCTGCCTGCTCTGCATTTTTACTCACCCGATACCATGTTCTCAAGGGATCGCGAGCGATTTTTTAAATGGTATGAAGATGAATCGAGTCGCGTCGATTATAAATTTGATTTTGCGACGGAGTTTGTGCAATATTGTCGTACAGATGTTATAGTTTTGAGACGCGCGTATCTAGATTTTCGAGAGTTACTTCTACGTTGCGGAAGCGTGTGCCCCTTTACCGAAGCATGCACGATAACATCAGCATGTATGAGAGTATTTCGAAATAATTTTCTACAGAAAGATCGCATTGCGGTGTTAACAACAGAGGGGCACCGCTGGGGTGATTAGCTGTCGCGCAAAGTCGTCGTATGGCTCGTATGGCTCGAGCGTGAGCGCAACTGCGTTATCACTCATGCTGGACGGACGAGAGAGTATCGCCCTCCGATCGGTCTACCGGCGGTCGACGGATACTACGTGGAGGCAGAGGTCCATCACGTTCTTCAATTTCACGGCTGCTTTTGGCATGGATGTCCGCGATGTTATCGCATGAATAGAAATGCTCGAACGAAAATCGGTGATACAATGGATGAGCGATACGGGCGTACCGTTCTTATTCCCGGGCAAATCAGATCGAAAGAGTACACTCTAAGCAAAATATGGGAATGCGATTTTGACAGATTACTCGAGAATAACGAGGAAATATCGTTGTACTTGAAAAACCACGCCACGGTCAAGCAGGCGCTTCTGGAACCACCCGATGCATTCTTTGGCGGTCGAACGGTAAATTTTGGAAGTTTGTACGATGTCACGAATGGAGAACAGATACGCTATTCGGATACGTGCTCGCTGTATCCATGGGTGTATAAGAATAGAAAATGTCCTGTTGGACATTTTAAATTGTACGTAAGTGACGAGTGTTGAGAACTCGTAGGACTTGAAAACGATGTCAATGTCGACGAGGGTCTCGTGAAGCGCACCGTAGTAGCACCACGCGATTTGTATTTGCCAGAACTGCCTGTTCGCATGCATGGGAAACTAATGTTCCCTCTGTGTAGAACGTGCTGTACAGATATGGATACATCTGAGCGCTACACACACGATGACACGACTGAGCGAGCGTTTGACGGTACATGGGTCGTGGACACGCTGAGAAAAGCTGTGTCGCTCGGATATAAGGTGACGCGTATCGATGAAATTTGACAATACGTTGTTACGCAGTAAGACTCGACAACACGACGCGGCGATTATTTTGCCGAGTACATCGATACATTCCTAAAAATAAAAAGGAGGTGAGAGGACGGCCGGCAGAGTGTAACGATGACGAGGAAGCAATAGAGGGTTTCATAGCGGTTTACGAGGAGTCTGAGGGTGTATATCTCGATCGAAGTGCTTTGCAGTCACATCCGGGTTTACGTTCGCTCGCAATTGGCGCTTTAATTCATTCTGGGGAAAGTTTGGTCAACGCGGGATTCTTTCGAAAACCGTTGTCGTTTTCACGCGCCCGGAGCTAATGAATTTACTAACGAGGCCGGAGATTGAGGTGACGGGATTACTACAGGCTAATCACAAGATCATGTATGTGAACTATGTAAGCAACCACGATGCTATCCAACTATCCCTGACAACAAACGCCATGATTGCAGCATACACGACGGCACACGTTCGCCTAAAACTATACAGTTATCTTGAGGGGCTCGGGCGGCGAATATTGTACTACGATACGGACTCCTGTATTTATGTGAGTCGCTTGAGTGGCAACGAATATGAGCAGCCAATCGGTCAATTTTTGGGAGATCTCACGGATGAATTAAGCGAATACGGGCCTGGTAGTTAAATAACATCTTTCCTTTCGGGAGGACCAAAATTTCACTCATACGTTGTTCGTAAACCCGACGATACGATTATTGAAAAATGTAAAGTAAAGGGTATCACGCTAAACTTTGCGAATAGCTGTCACGTAAATTATGACGCATTACGGCCCTTCGTGATAGGAGCTAGGAGCGTACCTATGATTATTAAATTCGTGGCTATTCAACGCACGGAATTATATCAGGTAGTAACGTGTAAAGAAATGAAATCATGCGAGCCTGTTAATACGAAGCGAAAGCGGCAGGCGAAGTACTCTACTGTACCGTATGGCTATTGTGAGACACGCTAATTAGTATTGGGCAAAAAGTATATAGTTTTATGTGTGAATTAGAGGTATTTAAAAAAAAATCTTTTTGTCTTTAATTTTACGTATCGTATTTACCGTGTACAATACGTTAAAAAAAGAAGTATTGATTTATTATGTAAAAAACCGTTGTCTGTTCGTTCTTTTTGTGCTATCCGTAGCAGTATCTGCTATCTCTCTACCATTCCCTTTTGTTGTGACTTTCTCATCGTTGGTTCCTTTTGTCCCGCCTTTCTTATCGAGTGTTTCCTTTTGTTCTGACTTTCTCGTACTACTTCCGTGGATATAATATTGCTGTTTAGAATTACATGATTCGCAAATTTTGCATATAGAGATGTATGCATAGTGAAATAAAAATATTGCTTTATTTGTGAGAAATTAAAAACTATCGTTATTTAATTTGCATACGGTGTAAACATCAGATTATATCGCGGGCCTGCACCTCATCAGCTAGTACAGGCGCGCCTCGCCTTATCACCTCGTTATGGCCGCGAAAATAGCTGATGCCGTGGGGTCGCCACCTCCGCCGCGGTATAAGCTTATTTAAGAGTCAGCCGATTCATTTTGATAGACACTCATCGATATGGGTACACGTTGGAAACATCCATGGACAGCCATGATACGCGGTCCTACGGCCTATGGTAAAACATATTTTATCAACAAATTCTTTAAATACATTCGCGAAATGACGAATGTCTCGTTCGAGTGTATATTTTTTTATTACTCAGACGGGCAGTCCAGGTATTCAGACTACGTTGATAAAATTGAATTTTGCGCGTGTTTACCGAAGCAGCAGACTACTCGAATGATACACCGCCTAAACTTGTGATCATTGACGATCTAATGCGCGAGGCATCGAACAATACTGTGTGATCAGTGCCTGAGAGTAGTTTGCGCCCGGGCCATTACAATTTCCGTTGCTAGCCGCGCTCGACCAACTCGCGTCAACAGGGATGCCAAATCTCTTGTGAACAAGGAGGCAAGCGTGCAAGATACATTTTGACAGTGCAGCGCGGTCATCCGTCGAGTGACGATCGTCGGTGACGCGCAAGGCGAGAGGGCCCTGGGTTTTCTCACATACGACTCTACTGAGTAAAATTACATTCGATGGTCACAGCGGTCGGGTGAACGGCCATGCGGTCCTGGATTCTCCGACCCTTGATCATATACCTCTTACCAAAAAAGGACAGCAACAGCTGACGAATCCTCCGTAAAGGTCATCAAGCCAAACGGGCCCGACACATTCTTATATACGCAAATACACAATGGTCACATCGTCGTGGGTTTTTATGCCGCAAGGCTTTTCCCACAAGAGCCAATAAACGTAGAGAATTCGCTGGCTCGAACGCGAGTGTTTTTATTTTTTCTAAAAAACCTCAACCTCCATCCTTCAACGAAAAAAAAGATATATCCAAAACTGCGAGGCAACTTCGCAATACACCGTGGTCGATCTTTTCACCAAGGGTATCCATCATAGAAATCTTAGTGTCATCTTCATCACGCAAAATCGTCACGTGCAGCGCGATATCTCCTTAAACGCTAATTATATAGTTGTCTTCAAAAAATCCGCGAGATCGCGCGTAAATTTAACATCTAGCACGCCAGTTATGTCCCAAGAATCCGAGATTTTCACAGGAGGTATATTTCGATGAAACAGCTGCACCGCACGGCTATCTATTATTCGACTTCGAACAATCGACGTCTCGTAATTGTCGATTTCGCGCCTGTACATTTCCCGATGACCAATACCATTACGTTTACGTGCCTCAAAAAGCAATAAAGGTTCGCGATGCGACGCGCAATGTACTAGTAATGCGCTTATAATGGTGTTGCACGGACTTCTCGATAAAAAGCAAATAATTATATTGCAAGCGCTGTGTTATTCGAAGCAAGAGCAACGACGTGCATTTTTGCGCAAAGCAGTGTAGCGCTCGTACGGTCTACCAGGTGTATGTATAAGTTTTTTCCGGTTTTTTGGTAAAAAAAAAACACGTAATTTTCAAGGGAAATTAATTTTTGTTTTATTCAAAATATTGGCCATCGGCTTCTACACATTTCGCCCATCTTTCAGGTAACTTATGAATACCATGCCAGAAAAACTGCTTGTCTTTTGCGGCAAACCATTCGTCGAGCCATTTTCCAACTTCCTCGAAATTGCTGAAGTGCTGCTCTGGGAGCGCGTGCCCCATTGATACGAAGAGGTGATAGTCAGATGGCGCCAGGTCTGGCGAATACGGCGGGTGCGGAAGGATGTCCCATCCAAGCGATTTCAAGGTGTCTTTCACTGCTTTTGCTGTGTGAGACGGCGCATTGTCGTGTAACAAAATCATTTTGCCAGTTTATTGATCTTCCCCATTACTCGTAAACGTCTGATGATTGTTTCTTGTGACACATGTAATGCTTCTGCTAATTGCCGTTGAGTTTGAGTTGAGTCATCATCCAATAACTCCTGCAATTGCTTGTCTTCGCATTTTTGTGGCCTACCAGAGCGCTCACTGTCTTTCACATTGAAATCACCACTTTTAAATTGTCGAAACCATGTCTCACATGTTCTAATCGATAGAACGTGTTCACCATATGTTTCTACCAGCAAACGTTGACTTTCAGCAGCCTTTTTCTTTTGATTAAATAAGAAAAGCAATGCGTGCCGCAAATGTTCTTTTTCAGGCACAAAACTCGACATGATCACTGAACGATAAAGCAAAGACGCTAGTTTTTGGCGGACGCAACTTGTGTGTGTTTGTAGGTTAATGTCAGACGAATAAAATCACGTATGTGTCAAATTAATACGCTGCGTACTTTTCACTGGCGCCATCTCTTAGTTAAACCGGAAAAAACTTATGCATACACCTGGTATATGCGAGTATGATCTAAATGTTTTAGAGGGAAACGTGAGTCTGAACAACGTGCAAATCATCTTCGGAGACACCCAACAATTCTTCGACGACTAGCCGCCAAAAGGGGAAATTGGAGCGGTAAGAGGAAGATCATCTTCGAGCAGTGTGTCGGATTTCTCAAGTTGCTTCATGTGCCTTGTGCGTCTACACGAAACATGGAATATACCAGAAAGATTGTGCTTATTTCTCATAGTCTCGCGGGTCTCGCCACTACTGCCACTATTACTACTACTACTACTAGAGACCCGTCGCCCTCCACACAGACTACCGGCACGCCATTATCGCGCCTCGACTCTGAGCTGAGTAAAATTCTAAACTATCACTCGCACAAGAGTTAAAGGGGGAAATTTATAGCGTACCAGTAGGTTTTACAGCGTGGTCGTCACTTTGTCGAGTACGATAATACAGTACCGCATATTTTGTCAAAACGAAAAATAGTAATACTCGATAACCACGAGTATAAAATCGACGACGTTTTAATGGACAAAGTTAAATCTCAACTCAATGACACACTTATTATCGATAGCGTACCAACAAAATTTTAATCTAAAGCAATATCATTGCTTCGCAATTTGCATCGCAGCGCCGTCGGTAAAAAAATTCCATGGAATCGTAACGGTGTTATTTCCATAGACGGCAGAAGAATTAAAAATTCCAATGTCGTTGATCTGGTTAAGAATGCGATGCGAGCTAGAAAACTCGAGAAACCCATCGGTCGATCTCATTTTGCCAAACTCCTGCGAACAATACAGATGCCACGCGAATTTATCGGCAATCCCGAGTTACTACACCGGCCTACATCTACATCATCCTCGCAACCACAGCGGCGTCTCACTTAACCACGCAATAGTGATAGCAGCAGCAGCACCAACAGTAGCAACAACAACGATGCCGAGACCGCACACTCAAACAGAGATTTAATGCTTACGGCGGACAATGACATCATCGAAGGGTCGGAGGGAAAGGAAGAAGAGGACGAATAATTGCGAAACATCGCACAAGTAGAGAGCCAACGACACCCCAGTGAATATTGATCCCCTATACATTTAGAAAAGAAAAAGAAGAAGAATGCATTTAACATCGTTTAACTATGAAAATTCTTCAAAACATTTATTATGACACAGCTCATTTTGCATCCTATTCTCGAGCAAAAAATTGGGGACAGGTAGATCGGAGAGTAGCGCAAAAAAATGTTTTACCATGGCTTGAGACACAGGATTCATATAACATGCATCGCCTCGTGCGACGACGATTTCCCCGTCGTCCGTATATCGTGAGTAATATAGACGATGTATGGGAGGCTGATTTATCTGATTTTCGCTCGATAGCTTCGTACGACGATGGGTACGCATATCTGCTTGTTGTTATCGACGTGTTAAGCAAATACGCGTGGGTCGAGACTTTGCTTGACGAAACGAGCGCAAACGTGGCCCGCGGTCTCACACGCATACTCGCACGCAGTAACAATCGTCGTCCGCAGCAATTGCAATCTGATCGAGGCAAAGAATTTATCGGCACTCCATTTTAGCAAATTCTCAAGAAAAAGAATATCGATTGTCGCGCTGCTCGTAACCCCGATATAAAAGCTCGATTGCCGAACGCTTTAATCGCACAATAAAGGAGCGAATGTGGCGTTACTTTACGTACTCACGAAATAAGCGTTACATTGATGTTTTACAAAATATTTTATATGCTTATAAGCACACTAGACACAGCGGAACGCGTATTCCTCCGAGCGAGGTGACCCTCGAAAATGCCTCTATAGCCCGCGAAAATGTAGCCCGGCTTTACGAGCGTAACGCGAGAAAAATTAAAAAGCCTAAATACAGTGTCGGTGTCTTGTATACGTATCAATACGGCTGAAGCAGCATTCGTGAAAGGATATGATCGTAGTTGGAGTAACTAGTTATTCAAGATCAACGAATATCAGTGGATCGAGCACGATTCGTGTATATTTTACACGATCTGAATAAAGAGACTATCGACGGTATTTTCGACGAGGCAGCATTATCGCGAGTACAAGTACCTCCGTCACCTGAGAAGACGAAAAAGAAGAAGAGGATAAAAAGGAAGATCTGGTGTATTTCGCTCTATAGACGCTCTTTTGGAGAGTATAAATAAGTTACCTCACGTGGCCGGTCATCTGCGCTTTAAATCGCTCCCGAGCGTGCAGGTCGAAGTGGCGCACCTATGCGACGATCTATGATCGCAAGACTACTAGGATTCTCGGAAAAGGTTTGTAGGTCTGTAATGATAGAACCGCATTGTGAATACATAGGGTCGAAGCCTGCATCTCTCACCGGTGCTATACCAGGCAGCATGTTTCTATGCACGGATATCTGCGAGAGTTATATTACAGATGATGTACAAACACCCCTCTTACGAGTTGTTCCCATTGATGCTAATGACTGTCAATATGATTCAATAAAAATTTAATCGTTTTCGGCGCCACGATATATACCTCTCTTTCGCAATAATTTACATACTATCGAGATCGATATAAGAGACGAGTTTGGAAGTCCTATACAATTCGAACAGGGAACGTTGACTGTGACACTAGATTTTAAAGGGTCCCACGATTGATTACGCCGCTATGGATGATATTGACAGTGTGCAGCACAGGATGGGGCCGTCGCGGGTACGGCGGTATTAGCCATGGTTATATCTGAACGCCTAATCAACGAGGACACTGTATCGGCAGCTTTCTCGGGGGCCTGTTTCGTCGAGTATTATCCCTTTTGCAGACAGTCGTTAAAGCAGCTGGAAAAGAGGCATTGCGAGCTGGTGTAAACGTAGCCGGTGATATCCTCGATATAAATATAGATGTGAAAGATGCTATCCCCGAGAGAGCGCGAGAATCAGGCAGTAATCTTAAACGCAAAGCCTATGACAAAATTGACACTCTTATGCGGGGGTCTGGTTATAAAAAGCGCAAAATTTCGCGAACTCCGAAAAGTGTAATAAAGAGAAAACTTATAAAGAAACAGAGGAAGAATAAGAAGAAGTTTCGTCAACGAACGGTTGCAGATATTTTTGGATAGCTGAAACAAAATGGCTTTTCTACATGCGCACTCATGCGAGTGACCTAAATCAGAATTTGAATTATTTTCACTCCTATCCACGCAAACTACTATCGAAGGCTCCAATTGGGTGTATTATAAGCCAATTTCTTCGCCAATAGATGATTCACCTATTGAATTTGTAATTCCTGGACAAGATGATGAGTATATTGTAACGGTAATTTCTTTACCCTTAACGATTATTTTTATTTTTCGTGGGGATTCGGGCTCGAACACAAAACTAATTAATGTTAGACTTCGAAGTGCGTGAGAGTAGGGTTTATTTACAGAATGATTAATTTTATAACAAGTTATTTTACAGTTTCCGGCCTCTATTATCCAGAATTGTGCATTTTATTTCGGACATTCCGACGATTATTTTATTATCATTTCGTCTTATTTGCGCATCAATTCTCGGTATCCTCGGGAGTCTATTGTTCT
Source organism: Cylloceria caligata (assembly GCA_963942595.1). NCBI lineage: Eukaryota > Metazoa > Arthropoda > Insecta > Hymenoptera > Ichneumonidae > Cylloceria > Cylloceria caligata. Next base: position 52,190,149 of record OZ012707.1, on the reverse strand, counting down.
TTTCAATTTGCGGCATTACTGTATACTCGGTGCACAGATATACCACACCACTAGCTATTTTGCTTCGCACTCGCTCCTTCGATAGAGTGTATTAACTCTATTTACAATTCTTTCTCTTTCACTCTTATTTCGCTTTCTCTCTGCTTCTCTTTTCCACTTATCCCGTCGGGCGATTCCCGTTTAGACTGCGATTATAATTCACTCGATTTAATTCTATGCCTTATACGCTATCTGCTTGTATGTACTGCTTAATTATATGCATTTAATTTTACCTAGATCTATTCTCTAACTCCTTCTCGTTGGATATTCTGTCCTGCATCGATATTCGGGAATTCCTGCGATTATTTTATTATTATTTCTTCTTATTCGAACATTAATTTTCGGTATTCTCGGGCTCGAGCTTCGGTTACGTGCCCACGCCTTGGTATTGTCTCGTTACCCGCACACACACAGCCACACACATCAGACTCTCCCTGGACAGAGTGTATCAACTCTGTTTATAATTCTTTCTCTTTCACTCCTGTTCCACTTTCACTCTTTCGCTCTTCCACTCACACGATTTTGGCGACTCTTGTCTATATTGCTGGTTTAAAATCCACACTTTTTGATTTTATTCCTTAAATATTATCTGCTTAATTCGCTGCACTTACTCTATATGCTTAAACTTATCCTCTTAATCCTATTCTCTTTGAGATGACTCGCTCAATCGTATGAATTAATCCTACGCACCTATGCACTTTGACTTATGGACTAACTAAATTTTTATGATCGACCACATTATACACTACGCAACTGGTTATTCCTGATTAAATTGCTATTTCTCGCCTGTTTTATTTTCTTTTTCGACGGGCCTCGGGGTGTTACTCCCTTGCTTCACTTCATGGAGTACACACCGACTCTTCTTCACTTATCTTCAATTGCCTTCCGAATTTCCACTTTTTAATTATAATTTTTATTGTTTTTTTTTTCTGTACTTCCAGATTCAGGTTTCTACGCCAAGTAGGCTGCTCTCTTCCCGTACCGACATTTTATAGGCCTCCTCTCACCTCAGTCCCCTCTGCCTATTTTTCATCATAATTTCAAAATCTAAAGCATCTCATCGGCTTCTGCGATCCGCCGCTGCCACGTTCACTGCCTTCATCTCGCCTCCGAGCAAGGCCAGCCGGTTGCTGACCCGCTGTTTACGTCAGCGAGGGAATTCCGACAGTGTGACGTAGCACGTTTTTCGCACAAGTTCGATGGCCTATTGCCCGCAAACCTCGGTACTCTTGTACCGAGTCTGTTGCTCAGGTGTTCTTATACTCTGAAATCTCTTCGGGCTCTTACAGCCGTTCGAAATAACAATCGATGCCCGAGAGTGTGCCTCTATTATACTGCATCGATTATTATTGCATTGATCCCTACGCTTATGGGTGTAACCATGTTACAATATCGATCTCGCGCATACTATGCTTAGTCTGAGAGTGAAAATAATGTCTCCTACTACGGAAACTTCCGCGGGTGCAGTGCTGAAAGTAAGTACTGTCCCTGTAAACAATCTCTTGCATTCTATGTTAGAGCGTACATAGAAACACTTTTGAATTATGGTCCAGCTGCCAAAAATTCGCATCTCACGAGCGTTCTCTGGTACGATGATACCCCTTGTCTTGTAAAGAGAAAATAATTTTTAAATGTCAGAAGAACTGTAGACTTGCTCGACTATCTGCATTGCGATATATTCAATCAGGAGCGGTTTTTATTAGACGGTTTCGAGATGCGACTATGACTGGTGCGGTCTAGAGATTCATTTTTTCTTGTGGGCGATACAAAGAATGGTCAATACGGCTTAAAGATTTTCGAGGCATCGCTTTTCGGTCGTAGAACAAAAATAGCTCCTGGTGTGCTGCTCTCACATGCTAGAACTCTGGCAAAACCTACGGCTAAATATCCTCTTACGAGAGTCAAGGTAAAGGCCGTTTCGATACACACCGGTGTTCATGGAGAGACTATCGATAATATCGTTTAGGTCAATTGCCGAAGCGTATAATTATCGATTTTATCGATAACGAAGCGTTTAACGGCGACTTCAGTATGAATCCATTCAATTTCCAAAATTACAAGATAAATTATCTCTCGTTGTATGTAGATGGTGCTCAAATACCTTCGAAACCGTTACAACCTACTTTCACGAAAAATCATCTGTATGTGGATGCTTTTCAAACGTTGTTTTCTTTTGGAATTGGAACTCGAATACATTTCTTGAACGATGGTAATTCGATCGATCGCAATAATTATCGCGATGGATATTGTCTGTTTGCTTTTGATTTCACACCCGATCTTTCGGCGAACAGCAATTCACATTGGAATTTAATAAAGCACGGTAGTGTGAGAATAGAGGTACGATTTGAGGATGCGCTTGCTTCACCGATAAATTGTGTAGTCTACGCGGAATATGCTATTGTCGATGAAATACATGCCTCTCGGCAGGTAATGGTGGATGTTACCGGATAAGCGAAAAAATGTGCTGGTGTCGGAATAAAATTGGTTCGTATTAAAAGACGTAGAAGCGTCTTTCTGAGTAACTAATATGTCGAGCTTGAGCATCTGTACAGGGTAGACGTGAAAATGGGCATTGTCGTGGATAAACAGGGAATGCGTGGTAAAGACTGGGAATTTTTTCCGAAAGAAATAGCTGTGGTAGCAGTGGATAGACCGTACTCTGCTCATTGGATCGTCGCACCACCGTGTCACTTTGCCGAATTATTGCAGTATTCGAGAAGCCAGAATAATTTTCTCTCGAAATATTTTCACGGTCTTGAATGGCACGAAGGCGATGACAGCTGTAAACAAGCATACGCTATCTTACGTGAAATGTCGCGAAAATCAAGCCGTATCTATACACGCGTTTACGAGAAGGCTATACTTCTTTGCGATATCACGAGTCGTGAAATTTACAACCTGGAGGATGAGAAGGGCGCCTTGTCGTATAAATAAAAATGAAAAATTGGCTTTGCGAGCACCCATTTAAACTAGAATCATACATGGATGTTTGGTCGGCAGACGAAGAGGAAGAGAATAAGAAAGAGGAGAAATCTTCACCTTGTAGTCGTGACACGATCGACGATGCCGTGAAATAAATTTTGCATATATATACGTCTTTTAAAGCGTATAGGTCATCATTTAATCATTGACTATGTTCAGCATGAACACTAGACAAATCTACGAGAGTCTGCAGTATCTACCACTTTCAACCATTGGCGTGTATCCAGCTGACAGAATTCCTCGTGTATGGTCGTTACCGGCCGGACTCGTAGTTAACACGGATAACCACGACGGACCTGGAGAGCATTGGATTGCCATGTACGTTAACCATTATGGAAAAGGAATGTACTTTGATAGCTACGGGCTACCACTGGTTATAACGCAACATCTCGCACGACTACGAAGAAACTTCAAGTTCTATCGGTACAGCCTCAAGCAGCTACAGAGTAATACGTCGGATGTGTGTGGACAATTTTGTAAGGGATTCCTGCATCTTAGGTCGTGCGGCTTCACCATGTCGCGATTTAATAATCTTTTTAGCAATAATGTAATAAAAAACGATAGAATAGTACGTGAATATTACAATGCTTTTGCCTCTCGACGATCAAACAGTGATAACAATAAATTTAACGGCGGAGAAATCTCCGAGCGAAGATTACCGTGTTTGCAGGGATGTTGTATGCGACGGTAACTGTGTGTAAAGTGACTTAAATAAAATATTGATTAATTAAAAACAAATGCATCATCTTACTGTGTCTCTTATTTTATTAGTATTATAATAATTATATGCAATTTGTTGAGAATCCGTCCGGATGAACCTTGACTGACCTGTGAATATATTGAAACGGGATAAGAACTCACTCAAGGCAAGAGGAAAATAACCAGACACATAGATGTTATGCTGAGGAAGCGGTTTATTTCTGCCTTCCTTTGCAGTAGTCAAAATACAATCTTAATATGAGTGCGTGAACACTCCAACTAAAATTTATGCATTGATTTTATATTATTTAGAAAATTGTGAAAAATATGAATTTTGAAAACCAAATACAAATTATAAAAGAGATTAACAAATTGAGTTGTAACATGACATAATGTGAGCAGCACACAATTTTGTTAATTGTTTGCTGAATATAAACTTGAGACAGCGGTGCGTGCAACGTAGCGAAAGCTACGCAGCACGACACGCTGATACCATTGAGTGCGAAAACGTTTGTGTGTAATTCACTGCAACCACTCAGCAGTGTATTGCAAAGTGATTGCAGTGAATTAATGAGAGCATTTACAATAACCTGTGTTTGAGTGCAGTGATTTTGTGTGCGACCAGCTACGCAATCAGCACTGCGTAGCACACTGCAAACAGATATTGAGGCTGTACGGTTGAGCAAAAAATATTCACTGTACTTTCCCAGCAGATTTACTGGGGGAAAATACAGTGAATATGAGGCACATGCTTAATTATATTAATTAAGCCGGCAAAACGACATGAGGAGAACGTGGTACAGCATGTGCTGCAACGCACGCCACAAGTGAGACCCAGTGCTGATGTACCATTTTCTCCTCTCTGACAGTGAATTAAGACGTAATTATGCCAGAGCACTCTTACCTTGAGCAATGAGTCCTGATGAGATATGTTGAGCGATGCCGATGTAAAAAGGTTGATGTGAAGTCCCAAGAGTCCCGTGGATGCGCGTGCTGTCCAAAAGATGTGTGTCGCAAAAGTGCCAAATTCTCAAGATGGCTGCGAATATGAACTTTACGTTGAGCGCTGGAGTCAGTTGAGCGAGATAGCCGGTGAGCGAAACCGAAGTCAAGCGAGAGAGACATCCTCTCGCTCGACGCGGCGTGCCAACGAGGCACATCCTCGGCTTCACGAAGCCCATGCCTCGGCTATCTTCGACTCAACCGAACAACGCGTGCTAGAGCAGCGCAACAGGTAGGCGCACGACGATTATCGATCGCCGTGCGCCAGCTGATTTTCCAACACAATTACATATATTAATAATATTATAATTGAAGTCCCTCTCGGTGCGGTATCTTATTCTACGCCTTTTATGGTACTGTAGAGCAAGCGTTTCGCTATGGGGCCCAGCACAAAGCGATACGCACGTGCAAAGCTGCTGACGTTGCATTCAAAGCGCTGCATACCTAGTCATGATTCAGAGGGGGTTTGTTATCGTTAAGCTCCCTGATGCCCACCAGCAGCATCCGGAGCATTCAGTCTGTCTTTAACTTCACTATCGTACGGGCTAAAACGTATTTTTTTCGTTATCATCATGTATCCGCGTTACGATGCTAGTGTTCTGGGTGTTTTTTTTGGTGCGCCGTATTACATATAGACTTGGATATGGTGGTTCATCTACGAACGGATGAAATGTGGGACGCGTATAAGGAAATGGTGAAAATTCTCCATCGTACCTTTTACAAATGGGATCGTGAGGATTTTAGTATCGCTCTAGTGGACCTTTACACGGGGATGAGGTACGTGGTCGTACATCATGGGCGTGCGGATCGCTGTGAGCTGATCTATGCAGACGATGACCGATATTCGGAGGTCCTTCTGCGTCATGCATAGACTATCATCTGCATGGGTTGGAACGGCTGGACGACTCTAGCCTGTCACTGTTACGTCCAGGTAATAAACACTTATTTAATTGCCCTGTTTTTGACCTTAGCTACGGCTAATTGGTCAGGATCCGGGCTAACGAGTTGAAAAACTATTTACTTTTTAAGTTGTTTGAATTTTAAATAAAAGTTAAATCGCGGATCTGTTCTTGGGATGAATTTTTCTTTTAAACATTTAATTACGTAGTCTATTCGAATTCATTTGTATTTATGGATGGTGTTGCGAGTTAAATTAATTGATTCTAAATATCCGTTGGTAAAATATACTCCTTGGCCGGATTCCGAGTACCCCTGATATTGGGCCTGGAGTTTACTTAACGGAGCTTTGCGCCCTCCACGCTTTTGCTTTCCCATGAGACGGTCAGATGCCACGGTTACTCCTTGTTCGGGATGGATTTAAAGGAAGTGTGAGAGTCCGCGGCGGTCCGCGTTACTCCCCGAGTTAGTGGTTTGGAATAGTGAGTCCGCAGTGGTCCGCTTTACCCCCCGAAGTTTAGGGATTTGAGGGTAATCACTAAGAATAACCAAAGATTTCTCCTTACTCACTATTACTTTACACAGGCTAGAAGAGTTTTAATGGCTTTTGAAGATCAAAGAGAACTGACTAAAAGGGCTACATTTCGGCCCTTTTATACTATGTCGATGCTCCTTCCAGTACTATCCCCAGGGGTTGGAGAGGGCGAGTGCCTCTGGCGCAATTGGCTAGGAATACCCCGTCTCCCACACTCCTCGTGTCTTGTAAGGAGTCTGCCCTTACAATATTTCTTATCTTATGTGGTGATAGGGGTTAGAGAGGACAAGATTCTGGTGCCTGTTAGCTAGGTCTTGCCATCTCCCACACACCCAATGTAGTAGATAGAGTTTTACTCTTTATCTCAAACGAGCAAGGGGCCCGTTTCCCCGCTTCCTATCCTGATCCCCACTGCAGCGGCTCCGGGGGTGAGCCATGCAGTGACGTCAAGAGGGTTGCATTTTTGGGGACGTAACAATACGAATCATCGAGTCGATGTGTGGTCCCTACGAATCATTGCACGGGGTGGTAGTGAGGAGCGATAGCCGCTCGCCAAGTGTACGACCAACGACGGGAGATAATGTGGACGTGGCGGGCTATCTGTTCGGGGTTCTTGGTGGGGAAATAGTCATCGGGTACGATGGTGGCAACGTGGACGAAGGTTTCGAGGACCCCGAGCTTCCTGAAGCGGACGATGCTCGGGTGTGAAAGTGTGTGCATGTGCGTGCGAGTGTGTGCAGGTGCGTGTGCGTGTGCGTGTGCGTGTATATCTATTGTATCCTTGCTTTAAGAATAAAAGTTGCAGCACTCGCACGCACCAGAATATGTTCGTATTAAAGTAAAGTTTTTGTCGAGTAATTATAATTTCTTTTGAAAGCCTGGTAGTTCTTGTGTAGACTCCATAGCCTTATTATTTTCAGGAGACTAGATGACCCACGCAAGCTATTCAGTTTCCTTTCTGTTTCGAGTACATGCAGTATTTCGGAATATATGTTCACTTAATTTATTATTATTTTGCATAAGTTAAATACTAGTTCTTATTCGTAGTACATTTACTATATCTATTGTAGTTTATCCGCGAAAAATAAAATCGCGTGAGGAACAATTATTTTCTCTTTGTACTGGAACCTTGCTGACCGCCTTATCGATGCCGCCTACATCAAGGGGATTAGATTGGCTGTCAACACAATTCCTTCACATCGTATTACGCACAAAGAGATCTTTATTACAACAACGCATACGAAAATGCCCGTAAGGGCTTTAGCAGTAACATTGCTTATTCTAATTTAACATTCATGATTTCGATACCTCGAGTGTACAGGGTTTTCAGATTTAATTCGAAAGATGGCCAACCACTGGGTCTGACTTTTGGGTGTGGCACAGCGGCTTGGTACCTTGCGAATTTTTAAAATTAAAGTGTGTCAAAGTACGGCAATACTGCTCTTACCCCTCTCTGACACCTGGTTCTCGAGCTACTGAAGGTAGAACGTTTCGTCGTTCCGTCTCACTCTTGCAAACACGCATAACCCAAGCTCTTGTAATTCACTAGATTTTGTACTCGTTGAGGGAGACAGGACGTAACACCTCTCCCCTTTTAGCCAGGGACAGCGTCTTCATGGCTCTGCTGCTGTGAGGTGTGAAACCGATGCTAAAGTTCTGGGTCGACTCCATGAAGGTGCGATGATCGTGGTAAAGGTTGCAGTTCATGGTATATAGCTGGAGGTACGCCCGGTTGAGGCAGGTCAGCTGGTAGTGATCCATCTGTGCTGTGGTATCCGTCGTCTTGTTCGTCCTTTCCGTTTTCAGCTACGTTGTTGGTTCTGTGTGTGTGTATGTTCCAGTGATGGCAGTATATTTGTTAATGAATCCCATATAGCTGCAAGTAGGTGTAGGCTCCATCCATATAGCGAGTGTTATCCGTATCCGTGGATTATAGTATCGATGATAAGTTTCTTTAATCTTATTAGATGAAAATTCCTAGTATTCCTGTGCCGAAGCTGGTGAAGGTTGTCCAAATTTTATTGGCAGCATTCTCTGCGATGTTATTCAACATATCCTCGGCAATCAAACCATTGATTTTTATACTACCAGGAGAAACGTGATATCCCATTGAACCTCTGGTAAGATAGTTCAGCATCGCGCATGGCTCTGCTGGAAACATGATATAGTCTCGAAGTTTGTTGATATCTGATTCTTGATATATCCCGCTGGCTGCTAGGTTTCCTGGCGTGGCGTAAGGCCAAGTTTGGTGAGGGGTTGCAATTTTTGTGGTGCTTTTACTTCGATCGGGTGTGGCGAGAAACGATACCAAGCTCCCTCAATTACGTATTGAGCTGGAAGCATGGGATCGCACTTTATTTGCGTTGCTGTTTTTACGAGCATCCTTGATGTTGTGGTTAAAAAGTATGATATATTTCTATATGTGACTGGTAGCTCGTTATAGCATTCGTCAGTTTTACGTATTTTGCACTCGACTGGGATGCACTTTACTATGTGAATGACCTCTCCTGCTACGGCTGCCATTAAGCCCTTTCTTTTCTTAACTGTGTGGGCATATCGTTCCGGCAAGAGAGCTGCAGTCGTTAGTGGATACAGAAGTACCCTTCTCTCGAGGTTCCATCGTTGAACCATCACATCCTTATATAGTCCTTCCATTGGTGTTCTCAAATACTTTTCAACATATACAAATTTTGAATTAATGTAGGGGAAAATATCCAAATTATTCACGAATATTTTTCCTTTTACGGCTGATGAATTGTTTTCTTTAATCTCGAGAATAAATAGTTTAGGATGTTCTGTTCGAATGAGGGTATATCCGCATACCTGGTAAGTACCTTGTTGTGCGAGCACGAAGGTGGTCGAGTCGGAGCTGAGTATGTAGACTACCGGCATTCTATCGTCACTCTCTTTTGTTTTTAATTTAGTAGCGGCTCCCTCGAATAACACGTCGTACTGCTGGAAGCTACAGGAGTTGGTAGGCGCTGTTTTCCAAAACACAATATTGCCTTGCACATCGAAGCAATAGCCGTCGTTTATACTGCACTGAGTACCCGATGGTAACAGAATTTTTCCACACTGTCCCATGAACCGTAAAGGTCACTATACTGGATACCTTTGCAAATGCCGTCAGCATTGAGGCCACCTCCCATTATCACTCCGCGAATGGTTGTTTCGTTCTTCTTGAGTCCCACTAGATCAACCGAGAAGCTCAATTTTATTATGCCTGTATCTTGCACGTTTGTGTGTGCTGCGCTGTGTTCTTGCAGTCTCTTGCACGTTCTTTCGACGAAATCGTATAAATGTATCAGGGGTACAAATTGAAAATGCGGGTTTGATAACAGATGGCGTTACTAACGCTATACGCATCAGGCAGTACTGTGACTATGTTCATGTCAAAGCTACGTCTTATAGCTTTAATTTTCAGTATGTGTCAATTTGTCGCAGTGTCAAATTCATAGTTTTTTTGAGCTCTCAATATGTCGAGTTTCGTGCCAACAAAACAGCATTTGCGGGAAGTTTTAATTTACTTCTTTAATTTGAAGAAAAGTGCTGCTGAAGCACATCGATTGGTCTCCGAGGCTTATCCGAGTCATGTTCCATCGGTTTCAACGTGCGAGAGATGGTTTGTGCGGTTTAGAAGTGGTGATTTTGACGTTGAGGACAAAGAGCGGCCGGGCCAAGTGAAAAAGTTTGAGAATGCTGAATTGGAGGCAATACTCAATGAAGACTCGTGTCAAACTCAACAAGAGCTCGCAGATTCATTGGGAGTGACACAACAAGCCATTTCCCATCGTATAAAAGCCCTCGGAATGATCCAAAAGCAAGGACATTGGGTGCCGTATGAGCTGAAGCCGAGAGACGTCGAGCGCCGTTTTTTTGCATGCGAACTGCTGCTCGAACGGCAAAAACGGAAGGGTTTTTTGCATCGCATTGTCACTGGTGATGAAAAGTGGATCCATTACGATAACCCGAAGCGCAAAAAATCATATGGTTACCCCGGCCATGCATCATCATCGACGGCCAAACCAAATATTCACGGCGCCAAGCTCATGCTCTGTATTTGGTGGGACCAGCTGGGTGTGGTGTATTATGAGCTATTGAAATCGAACGAAACCATCACAGGAGCACTATACCGAACTCAATTGATGCGTTTGAGCCGCGCACTCAAAGAAAAACGGCCACAATACGAGCAAAGACACGACAAAGTAATTTTGCAACATGACAACGCTCGGCCACATGTTGCAGCGCCGGTCAAAACATACCTACAAACGCTGAAATGGGAAGTCTTACCCCACCCGCCGTATAGCCCAGATATTGCTCCTTCCGATTACCACCTTTTCCGATCGATGACACATGGCCTAGCTGACCAGCGCTTCCATTCTTACGAAGAAGCCCAAAAATGGGTCGATGACTGGATAGCAGCCAAGCCGGCCGAATTTTTTCGCGACGGTATCCGTAAATTGCCAGAAAGATGGGAAAAAGTTGTGGCTAGCGATGGACAATACTTTGAATAATTCATTTGTTACCATTTTTTCAGAATAAACGTTCAAAAATAGAAAAAAATCCCGCATTTTCAATTTGTACTCCTGATATTTGATGTCCTCCATGCACAATAGAATTATGAGAACTCATACCACAGTCGTATACTATTCTGTCGATCTCGATTTTGCATTGAAATACTTCGGTGGTTTTAAATTCTGATGATTGTAAAAGTTGTATGTTTGTCGCTTGGGTTTTCGGTTCGGCGAGAGAAATGTCGCACTCTTCTACCTAATTGAGAGATATCGTTGTAATGTTGAGGGTGGATCCTCCACAGTCATACGCAATTAAAGCTGTAGTGGTTGGTACAATGAGTATGATTACTAGAGTCGCTGCGATAATTGTTGCAGGAATTCCCATCATCATTTTGTTGGTTTTAAATGAACGTGGCTGTTTTACCGGGATGTCTTTGATGGAGTCCAGTACGTTGTTGATTTCGTATACCGTTGCTGGAACTGGTGTTGTTGGCGGTGTCGGTTGTACGCGGTTCTTATCGGTTCTATCAAGGACTACATGAATTTCAGCTGGCACTCGTCACTGTCCCATGGGAACATATAAATCTTAATCTCGAAAATGGCTGACTCTACGTCGGCCATCGGGATGTTTTTTATTCTCCCGTTTTGTCCAATTTTTATTTTGAAGATTGGACGTTTCTGGTCATAATATAGTACGTCGCCAAAGGACAGATGGTCCTCGCGTCGATTCAAATAACGGATTACGAAATTTTCGAAGGTAGTCCACCCAGTTGGCAATTGATGTTTCCACGACCGTGACATCGTTCTTAAGTATTGCTTCTGCAACAAAGAGAAGCCTTGTCACAGTTTTGTTAATCGAAGTTTATTGGTATGGCCAATTTTATCGCAACCACGATAATTTATTTTCACGTTTCCTTGTTGTAAAATTTCGATTGGTTCGCACGGTTTAGTGTATTGATCGGCGAATTGGCCTAGACGTTGTTCTTTAAGCATTACGATTCGGTCACCGATCCCAAATTTTTGTGGATTTATTTTTTTATCGTAGTAGTGTTTGGATTTCCTTTTTGCTACGTTTTAATTTTCGATGACGAGATCCTATAAGCCATTTATGCGCGTGAATAATTCTTTCAAATATTCTGTATTGTAACGGTAATTTTTAACGTTCACATATATTTTATTTATCGTGGGGATTCGGGCTCGATCACATGACTAATTGATAGAGACTTCGTAGTGGTTGACAGTAAGGCTTTATTCAGAATCGAAACAATTTCATAACATGTCACTTTTTATTTTCGGTCACTCGAATTTTTCTAGGATGACCATTTAATTCCGTAATTTCAGCAATTATTTCTACGATTATAATTTTATTTGGCATGCATCTATTCTCGGTAGCCTCGAAAGTCTGTTATTCTTTTCGTACAGCAGTGTTGCTGTACGTTCGGTACACATACATCTTCAAACTATCTGTCACACTCATCGCTCTCGCTCTTTGTACAGAGTGTATGAACCCTGTGTACAATTCCTTTTCTTTTATTCTTTTTACACTTTCTCTCTCTCTCTCATCCAATCGGGCGGTTTGAGTTTGCGCTGCCGACCTAAGATTCACGTTATTTAATCCTATTTCCTTATATACTACTAGCTAATGTGTATCGATTTAACCTATGCTTCTAAATTTAATGTCCACCATTTATCTTAATCTATTTCTCGTTTCCTTTGCACTTCAGTAGAACTAATTTCTACGATCATCGATGGATTTAAATTCGTGAATTCCGGTGATTATTTCGACGTTATTTCTTCTTATCCGACCGCAAATTCCCGGTATTCTCGGGCTCGTGCTTCAGACACGTACTTATGCCTTGGTATTATCTCGTTTTCCGCACACACACATTCGTACGCCTCAGACTCTCCGTGGACAGAGTGTAGCAACTCTGTTTACAATTCTTTTCTCTCTCACACTTATCTCACTTTTCGCCCTTTCTTGCTTTCTCTCGCAGGAGAGGCGATTCCTATGGTCCCTACTGGTTTAAAAGCCGCACTCTTTAATTTATTTTCTCATACACAATTTTCTTATTCCGATGCACTGAATTGCTCGGCTTATATTTATTCCCTTAATCCTATATTACGATTCCTAACTACCACTAGTATTACTTCGCTTTCAAACTCCCGACTAATTAGTTTTCTCAATATTTCTCCTCTTTACTTTTGAGATTAATAGTGTCGAAAATTTGTGCACTCAGAATTAGCTAGGTTGAACTTGTGTTACCGAATAAGAGAGCCTTCCTTCCGGCGCAGGCTCTTTTATAGACGTTCCCCCACCCTAGTTCCCTCTACGTCACTCGGGACTTCGGCTTCAAGATTTTTCAAATTCGCTCGATTATGCGAGCTACCATTGCCATGCCCCCCCTGGCTCTCCCTCGTTGCCGCGCAAAGCCAGCTGGTCGCTGACCTGCTGTTTTCGGCGACGAGTGAATTCCAGAGGCGTGACGTCACCCGTTTTTATACTAGGTCCGGGTTCGTCGGCCTAGCGTCCGCTGTACTCAACGCTTCAAATATAAATTCGGCTCTTATAGCCGTTTGAAATAATAAAATAATCGCTCGATGGTAACTATGTTACAGTATAGGACGCGTCGTTGTAATCCTCGAGTGACGGGTCACTGGATGGTTTTCCGGCTAGTCTCCCAAAAACGAGCTCATGAGGTGTGTGTTTCGTTCCCTCGTGTTTGCTAGTATTGTAAGAGTACATGGCCATATCGAGCAGCTCGTCCCATTATCTGTTTCGGTCGATACGGTGTATAAGAATGAAATGCGGATTTTTTTCTAAAAAAACATGTTAAATTCAAAAGAATGATAAAAAGTGCTTTATTTAGAGTATGCTCCATCGCTTGTTATACATTTGTACCGAGCGAGCAAAATGTCACATGTGTTTTTGCACTTTTCCCTTTGCCTGCCGTGCGACTGATGTGGTACCCATCTACCGGTCTTCTGAATCTTTCCCATCTCTTGTAGCCGATTGGAAACAGCTTGTTGACTAACGCCCAATTGCTCGGCGAGTTGTTTTTATGTTTGCGAATCATATTCGTCCAACAATGCTTGCAATTCCATATCTTCGTATTTTTTTGGCGGCTTTCCACGTACCTTGTCTGCAACATCGAAGTCACCACTTTTGAAACGCCGAAACCATCGTTCCTACGAATCTTGTGATGGAGCATATTCACCATAAGCTTCTCGAAGTAATCGGTATGATTCAGGAGCAGTTTTCTTCAAATGAAAACAAAAAATTAAAGCTGTCCGCGAATACAAAGAGTATTCGGTATAAATTTCGACATATCGAACACAACAACACAACACTATGTACACACGTTTCCAATTTATCACTTGTGCGCGTCTGACACTCGTTGATGACACAACAAAATGGCGCAGTGTCAAATCTTTATAGCACAAACTGTATTCGTGCGCCATCTGTAGTCTGAAATCCGCATTTCATACTTGTACACCTGGTACATTGTTTCCAATATTCGGTTAATACGTGGCGCGATCTTTCGATCGAGCTATTGCTTTGTGGATGAAAAGCTGTTCGATACAATTTTATTCCGAACTTTTTCGTTATTCCCTTCATTAAACTACTACAAAAGTTTGTACCCTCATTGGTCAACATTGCTCGTGGGGCACCGAAACGTGAGATGAAGCCTTTGCAAAAAGCATTGGCAATATCAATTGAAATAGTCCGTTTTAATGGGACTCCCACACAATATTTGGTCAATAGATCCTGCATGGTTAGTATATGGGTGTGTCCTGTCTTTGTTGATGGTAAAGGTCCTACAACATCCATAACGATTTTGTCGAATGCTGCGCCTGGTGTGTCGGTTAAAACCATCGGTTGCTTAGTCTTTATTCGTACTAGTTTTTTCAACTGGCACCCGCTGCAGTCCTAAATGTCGGTTTTCATGCCCCTTCAGACGTACCTCATCTGTATTCTTTTAAGCGTCTTCGTCATTCCCTTGTGTCCCCCAACCAGAGAGCTATAGGCTTCCTCGATAATAGGTTGGTATTTCGAAGGGAGGGGAATTGTTATGAGCATCTTGCATATTGTTACTAATATTGGTGTCGTAATTGATTGATTTTCTATCTCTTTACAAATTGTGTTCCACTCTATTGCATCTATTCCGCTTGTCTTTGCTATACTTACTGACTTTATTGAGAGTTCACGAACCACATCGTGAAGTGATGCTAGCGCTTCGTTAATATCTTCTATATTCGCGTTTGTTCTTAAATCATTTTTTAATGGTAAGGAAATAGGTAATTTTGATTTGATGTGGGTGACGTGGGCTCTAGATAAATTTAGGTTTTTAAGTTTAGGTAACATATTGATTCGCTAAAGTCCATGGCCCCTGCGTCCACCGGTTGACCTTTTGTTGTCACGAATATTACATAGTTATCGGATTGCATAATTAGTCTATTGCGAGTTCATTTAAACATAAAGGCATGCATCGCTATTTCTCTGGGTTTTTTATACGGAATACTAGCCCGTTCGAAAATATTCCTTTCTGACTCTGATTCTGAATCATCGCTTTCGTCTGAACATTCCCCGATTGACTCAGGCACCATGGGTTCGCTTTCGTAATTCTCTGGATCTGTAACGATCTCGGGATCGTTACGCTCCAGGGATTCCTCTCGACTTGTAGAGGGTATCGGCGTTGTTTTAAAATTTAGTGCTTCGGAGTCTTCGTCGGAATTTAAATTGTTATTGTCGTGAATAGGCGTGACTGCAAGTACGTATTTTTCAGGTAGGTTTCAGGCTAGAGCATCAGCGTTGCTGTTGGCTTTACCAGGCTTGGACATAATTTTGTATTTATAGTTTTCTAGTTTTAAGCGCCAACGCACTAATCTATTGGCGGCGTCCTCAACGTTGTATAACCAGACTGAAGGTCTGCGGTCTGTTACTAAAATAAATTCTCTTTCATAAATATAATGTCGGTATTGTGCTACACTGTATACTATGGCTAGTAATTCTTTTTCAATCGTGCTGTAATTTAGTTCGGGACTCGCTGTATCCATGGGCATGTAAGAATGGAACATTTCCTGTTGGACATCCGAGATTGTACGTGGATGACGAGTATTCGTAGGACTTGGAAATGATCTAAGTGCTGTCGAGGGTCTCGTGAAGTGTGTCGTAGTGGTACCGCGAGATTTGTATCTGCCCGTACTGCCTGTTCATCTGCATGGGAAACGACTATTCTCCCTGTGTAGAACATGCTGCACAGACATGGACACATCCGCGAATTGCACACATGATGACGCGACTGAGGGAGCATTTGACGGCACATGGGCCATGGACGAGCTGAGAAAAGCCGTCACCCTCGAGTATAATTTCGAAATTTGACAATACGCTGTTACACATTCTGACTCTACAACGCGACGAGGTGGTCATTTTGCCGAGTACATCGACACATTCCTTGACCCAAAACAGGAGATGAGCGGATCACCAGCAGAGTGTGACGATGACGAGGAAGCAATAGAGCGTCTCATTGCATTGTACGAGTAGTCTGATGGTATACATCTGGAGCGAAAAGCTTTGCAGTCAATCCCGGTTTACGATCGCTCGGAAAATTGGCGCTTAATTCGTTTTAGGGGTGAGATAACCAGACGAAAGATGTAAACAGATCAAACGATCTGTTTCCTTTCAAATTACAAAAATATATATATACATAAATGAGAACAGATAAAAGTAACTGGTGACCCGCACATACAAGCCCGCGCTGCAAAGCACGCGACGAGGTGAGATATTTGAGGATGCACAAAATGAGTTTTTCTCACTTCACCATAATTAAATTTATGTAAATTATCAAAGTGCCGGCTTACCGTTCAATTTGAGTCCAGTTGAGCAAGTTTTGAGTGTGAGAATGTTCGATGATTGCAGTGAAAAGTCCGAAGCTGAGAAGAGGCTGGTGTTGCGTTCTTAGCGGTTTTCACGAGAGTAGCGAAAAATATTATATCAAGATGGCTTAGCTCTTCGAAAGCGTCGTTGAACGACGCTGCTGTCAAACGAGAGATAGATCGTAGTCTCTCGCTTGAGTTGAGTGTCCACGAGGTGCTGCCCCGACTGCACGCAGTAGCCGAGCGCAGCGCAGCACCTGCAGCATCGAGGTACTGCACGGCAATCATAGTGGCCGCGCGTCAACTGATTCCTTAACAGAAATACTCTACTGTGCCGTATGGCTATTACGAAAAATGTGGATTAGAATAATCGAAAAAAGTATCATATAGTTTCATGACTTACGGATGAATATACGCTATTTTTTAATTAGTTTTTTGTCCAATTTCATGTACCGCGTTTGCTGTGTACACTACGTAAAAAGAATAGAGATACTAATTTATTTCTATAAAGTCGTTGTCCGCTCATTCTCTTCGTGCTGCTGTTTACCACAGGAGCGGTTTCTCTCTTCACGATTCCCTTTTTATCTGACTTTATCAGCGTTGATTTTTTTTGTTCCGTATTTCCTATCGGGTGTTTCGGTTCGTTCCGACTTTCTTGTCTTATCCCCGTGGATATAATATCGCTGTTTAGATATACATGATTCATAAATTTTGCATATAGGGCTGTATGCCTAGTGAAATAAAAAAATCGATTCATCTGAGAAAAATTAAAAAACGATCGTTATTTGATCCACATACGAAGTAAACATCAGCTTACGCCGCGTACGCGCGCCTCATCAGCTAGTACAGGCGCGCTGCGTCTTATCAGCTCCTTACGGCCGCGAAAATAGCCCACGGATTGTCTGCCGCGGTATAAGCTTATTTAAGAGTCATCTGATAGGATTCGATAGATACTCATTGATATGAATACACGTTGGAAAAATCCATGGACAGCCGTGCAATTTTTTTAATAAATGCGCGAAATTACGGATGTCCCGTTCGAGCGTATACTGTTTTATCACTCAGAGTGACAGTCCGGGTATTTAGAGTACAGTGATAAAATCAAACTTCGCGAGAGTTTACCGCGAGCAGCAGACTACTTGAGTGATACGAGGCCTATATACAAAACGTCGAGCAATAGCGCGGTTGATCTTTTCGCCAAGAGAAGCCATCATAACAATCTCAATGTCATCTTCTGTTGGATAATCAGCTGGCGCACGGCGATCGATATTCATCGTGCGCCTACCTGTTGCGGTGCTTCAGCACACGGAGTTCGGTTGAGCCGAAGATAGCCGAGGCAGGGCTTCGCGAGGCCGAGGCTGTGCCTCGTTGGCAGGCCGCGTCGAGCGAGAGGACGTCTCTCTCGCTTGACTTCGGTTTCGCTCACCGGCTATCTCGCTCAACTGACTTCAGCGCCCAACGACGCTTTCATATCCCGCAGCCATGTTGGATATTTTGTCACTTACGTGAAAACCCGCACGGAACAGCGCACGCATTTGGAAGGCTCGGACAATTTTCATTTTTCTCAACCAGATTATCTCAACCTTCGTTTGCTCACCAGGACTCAAATTAAGATAAGCGTACACCGTTATAATTCAACTTAATTCAATAACGGTGAGGAGGTTCATATCGGTACATCAACACTAATGGTCTCACACTTTGGCGTGCTCTGCAGCGCGGGCTGCACCACGTTTTTCACTCAATTATTTGCATGCTCGATTAATATAATTGCGTGTGTTGTACCAATTCACTGCACTTTCCCCCAATTAAACTGACTGGGAAAGTGTTGTGAATTCAGTCTGATCATTTTGTGCATCCTCATTCATCATCGTGCTCCATCGATCATTATGCTCCAAAGCGTAGACTGTTTCATAACCTGTCACACTAGAATTAGAAACAGTGGCCAGAATTTCATGTGCTAGCATTCACTTGCTGTAAGTTCTAATTGACGGTCTCATTGAGTACTTGGTGACAGGCATTGAATTTGTCTACGCACTCATTTATCTCATTGCGTGGCAGGCTCCGCAGCACTGGCTGCAGCACGCACACTGCTCTCAGCGAGCGCACCGCTCTCATCACATACAGCACAATTAATATAATTGTAGGCTGCAACATCTCAAAACCAAATTTCAGTTCCAAAATTAAAGTCAGTTTTCAATTCTCAGATTTTTGGTGTATTTATTTATTTTATTTATCTTGTCCAAATTAAACTTATAATTGTACAGGGTGCGCCATCTCAATCTGGTCGATGGAAGTATTGAATAACTCTGACAGATTTTAACCGACCAGCGTCGTACAACACGTTTCGTATAGGTTATTTCAGTACAATTTCAACCATGTATCGCTATACGCCCAAAGAACGCGCCGAAATAGTTTCGCTTTACATTGAAAATAATCGTTCAGTTGTGTCAACTCAGCGTGCGTATCGTAAAAAATATCGCGGACGTTCTGCGCCCAAAGGCGACACTATCCGTCATTTAGCTTCAAATTTAATGGAGCACGGGTCTGTAGCGAATCTCCAACATCAAGCTCGACCGCGTCCAGGTCGTTCAAATGAAAATATCGAAGCTGTTCGACAGAGTGTTGCAGAAAATCCAAATGTCTCATACCGCCGCCGGTCTCAGCAATTAAACATCAGTGGAACCACTTTGAGAAGGATTTTAAAGCAAGATCTTCACATGTTTCCGTACAAAGTGCAGTTGACTCAAAGATTATTGGAAACTGACAAGCCGCGACGCTTGGCTCACGCTAATAACGTTAGTCGAGTGAAGGAAGCTGAGCCGGATTTTTGGGAGCGAATTCTGATGACCGACGAGGCTCATTTCACCCTCTCTGGCGCTGTTAACAAACAAAACTGTCGCATGTGGGGCACCGATAATCCTCATATTATTCACGAAACTCCATTGCACGATGAGAAAGTGACAGTTTGGGCCGGTGTTTGCTCAAAAACCACCATTGGACCATTTTTCTTCAGAGCTGGTGAAACTGTCAATGGGAATCGATATCGGTGGATGTTGGCACACTTTGTTTTACCACAAATGCGTGAAAAAGGTCTTAAGGAATTTTGGTTCCAACAAGATGGTGCGACATGTCACACTGCGCGCTCAACAATGGACTATTTGCGTCGGAAGTTCCCAGGACGTGTGATATCAAAGAAAGGTGATATTGACTGGCCACCAAGATCGCCGGATTTGACTGCACCGGACTTCTTCTTGTGGGGATTTTTGAAAAGTAAAGTCTATGCCAACAAGCCGAAGACCATAGAGGAGCTAAAAAACAATATTCGAGCCAAAATCGCAGCGATATCGCCCGAGACGCTGGCAAATACAATGGAAAATGCCGAAAAAAGAGCTCATTTTTGTCTCAGTAATAAAGGCGGACATTTGATCGATGTGGTTTTTGGAAACTAATCAAAATTAATTGTGATGAATCAAATTTAATAAAAAAATACGACTTTGTGAAATCTGTTGAAAATTCTCTAAGTTATTTAATACTTCCATCGACCAGATTGAGATGGCGCACCCTGTAGTTATTTTATATTCCTATATCCTCTAAATTCAACTAATTTTTGTAATTGACATGCGGAAGGTACAATAAACCGCTTTCTCCAAATACCATCTACAAGTCTGGTTTTATTTTCACCCTGTCGTGAGTGAAGACTCATATTTTTCCAATATATTCGCAGGTTCAAGATCTGTCAAGTTACACCGGATGGATTCTCAAGCATCTTCATTTCGTAAAATCTCTTGTATCAGGGCCACAGGCAGTGCGATATCTCCGTTAACGCTGAATATATCGTTGTATTCAACAATAAATTCGAGATTTTTGCAGAAGGTATATTTCGATGCAACAGCTGTATCGCACGGTTACATATTATTTGACTTGAAACAATCGACGCTGGTAATTATCGATATCGCGTCTGTATATTCCCCGATGACCAATACCATTACGTTCACGTGCTTCAAAAGGCAATAAAAGATTGCGGTGGATCGCGCGATTTACCAGTAATGCGCTTGTAATGGCGTTGCACGGGCCCCTCGATAAAAAGCAACTGATTATATTGCAGGCACTGTGTTGTCTCAAGCAAACGCAACGACGTGCAATTTTCAGCAAAGCAGATGTAGCGCTCGTACGGTGTATATGCTAGTGTGCGCTGAATGTTTTAAAAGGAAACGTGAGTCTAACCAACGTGCAAAAGATTCATCTTCGGAGACACGCGAAAACTCTTCGACGATTAGCTGCCAACAGGAGAAATTGGAGTGGTAAGAGGAAGATTATCGTTGAGCACTGTGTCGAATTTCTCAAGTTAGTTGTAACGCCTGTTTTAGACTACATGAGCCATGGAATATGCCAAAAAGAAGGTGCTTATTCCTCATGAGTAAAAGAGGCCCTTTATAGAAGGACAGGACATGGCTCGCCCTGTCCGCTTTGGCGCCAGGGCGTGTCTAGACCAGCCCCGCCCCTCCCCCACCCATGCTGCATTCTCATTGGTGAGTCCTTTAGTGCAGAGGGGGCGTATCTGCCCCCACCACCCCACCCCCGTCCTGATTCGTCCCCCACAGCCCCCAACACCCCTGCCACCATTCCGGATTGATCTCCCAGCAGTCCTCACCCCCAGAATGTTGGCAGCCGGATAAGTAGAAAATGTATCGGCGATCAGTAAAGTAAATCGGTTGTCAGCCGTAGGTATGTAACCGACCATCGCTAGAGCAGATTTGGGACTTACGGAAGATAAGTAGATTGGGTCTTAAGGTAAATAATATTGTGTACCCTTCCACCGTTTAGCGATATTTACATATTCATACATACTTACAAAGTTTATATTACATAGATGTTTTAAGCCATCATCAGCATCACTATTGTTACGTCCTGACGTAACTATGTTCCAATATCTTTCTTTCTTTTGAAGAAGATCATAAACCTGCACTGTGGTCGCGTCCTATAGTTGCCAGAGATTATACAGGTATAACGATGGCGGGAGGGGTGAGACCTGTAGCCACACCGAGGCAGGGCAGTGGGAAACATGGTGCGCGCCAGGAATGGACGGCCAGGTTCACCACTGTACCTAACAACGAGAAACTAAGAGTTGGTAGGCCACTGCCCCACTCTAACGGTCAGCATGGAGGGACCTGAATCTCGTATCAAGAGTTTCCCTTTATGGCCTGTGGATATCATTGGCGGCGCGTGTCATTAAAGTCTTTGGTTGATTCGTGCCCGCGTGCTCGGTTGGCGATTGTCGGGTACTCGCTTCCTTCTCTCTATCATGTACCGTATCTGGGTCACGAAGGTAGACCAATGCCGTGGCAACGTCTTCGTTGCTTTGGAAGTTCTTATATGGTACGACGAATGATGCAATGAACAAAAAATTAATATTCAATATTACACTAAGACATTTGTCTTATTAATGGTATTGATAGAAAATTGGAATTTGTATTTGACATCAGAACACCAAAAGCTCAAAAAGCAGCTCTTCAAAAGTTCTGAATAGACAAATAACAATTGAAACACAATTGTAGCAAAGATTTGGACTCTTTACGAAGTAAATATTTAGGCTACGATATATATATGTAATAAATAAATCGATAATTTGAAGGGAATAAAACATCTAAACGCGAGTTCGATATAAGAATTAAGCAATAATATGATACAAATAGCCAGAGTTAAAATAGGATAAAATAAGAAAAGCTAACTCGTATTAGTCATTGCATAGATGGCAAAAACGACTCGAAGCCACGGTAGCGGTTGTTGGCGTAGGCGCATGCCGCACAATGCTTTCAGGTCGCACCCGAGCTGATGCCGTCTGTCCCCTCTCTTTGTGTTAACACCATAAGACGAGGAGTGTTCCCTCGAAACAATACACATTTATAAAACACATACTTTGCGACCCACTGCAAATCTAAGCAGCCATTTGATATAGAATCATATGGACTTACGAACAATTTTAATCTAAAATTATGATAAGAATTCAGAAAAGAAATGCTTACGCAAAAGGATACAAGAAATAATTGCAATTATAAAAATTAAATATTAATGAAAATTGCAAAGCCAGTACATTGTTTAACCAAACAGTTAGCATCGTAAGAGGATATAAAAACAATTAACATTTAGTTACTATAGTAGTTATATATGCCCCTTTACGTTACACACTATTTAGAATTAAAATAAGTTTAACATAATCGAAGAACTACATTCTGTATTTGTCATAAAAGGGACAGCAGAAGCGACTCGGATCTACAGCGCAGCATGACTTGAATCCCTCGACACCTCGCTTCCCGACCAAGGCGCTTTTCGCTCTCGCTCTCTCTCTCTCTCTCTCTCTCTCTCTCTCTCTCTCTCTCTCTCTCTCTCTCTCTCTCTCTCTCTCTCTCTCTCTCTCTCTCTCTCTCTCTCTCTCTCTCTCTCTCTCTCTCTCTCTCTCTCTCACCACCAAGAAGATAGTAAATGAGAAGATAGATATAAAGAATCTAGCTGTAGGAATAACAAAAATCAGGAAAGGAGGTAAAGGATCTGTTATACTTGGATGCGAGAGTGACAGAGAAATAAAACAGTTGAGAGACACAGTATGTGAAAAGCTAGGCAAAGACTTCGTGATAATGGAACCAAAGAAAATAAAGCCACAGTTAAAAATTATAAATGTTGATGAAGAAGAAATGAAACTAGAAGACGAAGATTTAATAAATACGATCAAGAAGCAAAATAATGTTGATGGGAAAGAAGGAGGATTTTACATAAGAGTGGTGAAAAGGATTAGCAACGAAAGAAGTGGAGGAACTACAAGAACCAGAAGAAAAAGCAAAGAAGGCTCGTTAATACTTGAGGTAGATGAAGTAACACACGAATTAATTCTAAAAAGAGGAAAAATAAATATAGGATGGAGGAAATGTATGGTATTCAACCACTACAGTGTGAGAAGATGCTTCAAGTGTTGGGGTTACTACCATATTGCCAAAAATTGTACACGACAAGAAACATGCCATAAGTGTGCAGGAGATCACAAAAGAAGTGAATGTACGGCAACAAGAAGAAGATGTATAAATTGTATGTATAAAAATAAGACGTATAATCTAAAGATAAATGATGAACATGATGCTCTGAGTGTGGAATGTCCAACTTACATCAGAGCATTAGAAGAAGAGAAGAAAAGAATTGGCTGGGATTCTGGCAAGTAGCAATCACGGAAAGAGGTAATTGTATACACAAACGCTCAAAGTATGATGGCACACAAGGAAGAAATCCAACATCAGGTTATGAAGAGGATGAACCCGGCAATGTTGGCGCTATCGGAGACAAGATTGATACCAGATATCGAAGATAGTGAGGTGAATGTGTCAGGTTATTGTATCGTTAGATGTGATTCCGAAAGCAGGAACACAGGGGGAGTTATATTATACGTAAGAAACGATATCAAGTATGAAGTAATATTAAGGAAAAAATTAATATCTAACTGTTGGTGTGTAGCGGTAGAAATGAAAGACAGTGTTTTCAAAGGTACGATCGCTGTTGTGCACCACTCACGAGTGCGTCAGATGGTGACTTTATACGATTTTTGGCGGTTATAGTGGACTTATTGGTAGTGAAGGGACAGTGTATAATGGTGGGAGATTTTAATATAGATGTAATGAAAGATTCGTTTTATACAAAGAAATTAACAACAGAAATGTCATATTTAAACATGAAACAATACATTCATAAGCCAACGCGAGTTACGAAAGATAGTAAAACATTGATAGATTTGGTTTTTGCGAATAGTAAGGTGAATTGTAAAGTGCATGATAAACCGAAAATAACAGATCATTCTTGGATAAATATTGAACTTATTATAAGCAACGAGGGTGAAAAATACAGAGAATTTATTAGTAGAAATTATACCAAATTTCATATAGGTGAATTTTTGAAAGCAATAGAAGAAAGAAAAGAGTATAGAGCTGAATTAGATGTGAATGTAAGAGCAGAAAATTTCGTTCAAAGTATAGTAGATGCATTAGATATAGTTACACCAAAGAGGAAATTAAAAATTCCAAAGATATGAGAAGGAAAAAAATGGTATTCGGATGATATAAGGGTAGCTACAAAGAAAAGAGACGAAGCATATACTAGAGCGGTGCATACAGACATTGAACAAGACTGGCTGCAATTTAAACTTGAAAGAAATATGGTTGTTAAATTGATTAGGAACAAAAAGAAAGAATATTATAAAATTATGATAGACAATAATAAAAATAACCCTGTAATGTTATGGAAAACTTTTAAAGGAGTATTAAGAGGAGAAAAAGCGGGGGTAAAAGAAATAAATAATGTAGATTTTGAAATATTACCAAACACAGGTGAATGTATTAGGTGCGCAACTAAGTTCCCGCTGATTTTTTTTTATGAAAATGCAACTTTATTCTGAAAAAATATTTACAAATGAATCATTCAAAATATTGCCCATCGCTAGCGACAACTTTTCCCCATCTTTCTGGCAGAGCTCGAATACCGTCAAGCCATTTTGAGATGTCTTCATATGAGCTGAACTGCTGATTAGCCAGACCATGTGCCTTCGAACCGAACAAGTAATAATCGGACGGCGCAATATCTGGGGAATATGGCGGGTGGGGTAGGATTTCCCATTTGAGCGTTTCTAAGTAGGTTTTAACGGGTTTGTCAACGTGAGGCCGAGCGTTGTCATGCTGTAGAATCACTTTTTTGTGCCTCTGCTCGTATTGTGGCTGCTTTTCGCGCAGTGCTCGGCTCAATCGCATCAATTGAGTTCGATACCGTTTCCCAGTGATGGTTTCGTTCGGTTTCAACAGGTCATAATAAATAACACCGCCCTGGTCCTAGCAAATACACAGCCAAATCTTCGCAGCGTGAATATTCGGCCGAGCTGACGACGTAGAAGCATGACCGGGCAGTCCCCATGATTTTGTTCTCTTTGGGTTGCTGTAATGAATCCATTTTTCATCACCCGTAACGATGCGATGAAGAAAACCCTTCTTTTTTATCGCTGGAGCAGTTGTTAACAGGCGAAAAAACGACGCTCAACGTCTCTTGGCTTCAAATCATAAGGAACTCAAGTTCCTTGTTTTTGAATCATTCCCAACGCATGCAATCACTTGGAAATGGCTTGGCGGGTAACTCCTAATGCTGAAGCAAGCTCTTTGTGCGTTTGGCACGGATCCTCATCGAGCAATGCCTCCAATTCAGCGCCTTCGAAGGTTTTTAGCCTTCCTTCACGCGAACGGTCGTCAACATCAAAATCACCGTCTTTGAAGCGACGGAACCAATCACGGCATATTGTTTCACTTAGAGCAGCATCTCCGTAAACTTTTCGGAGTTCTCGATGCGCTTCAGCCGCCGTTTTCTTCGAATGAAAGAAGAAAAACAACACTTCCCGCAAATGACGATTTTTTGACACAAAATCAGACATTTTGACACAACCAAAAGTATATGACGCAAAAACAAAATCACCAATGTTTCAAAGCGGTTTGTTTACCATATGTCTAAGCTTGGTTCATGACGTTTTGGTTATGTCCCAATCGACCAGCACTTACTATTGGAGCCATCTCTTGAAACCAGTGGGAACTTAGTTGCGCACCTTATAATTTTGCAGACAAGTTTAATTTGTATTATATACAAAGTATTGATGATATAATTGAGTCTATATGTGTTGTAACGTGGCAAAATCCTCCAGCGCTGCGTCCTTCTCGCACGACGGCTGCCAACACGATCTCGCAGGGCTGTAAGGAATAATCGCCGTACTCTATTTAATTATTTCCGTTTTTTTTTTATTTCTTTTATTAATTTGTACGACCGGACGGAGGGGAGCACCGCGTCTGTTGATGGCTGGCTTCTGGATGCGACCTATTACACCGACCGGCTCTTTCCATCTTGATCCATTGGAAAATATCATTGTCCCGCTGGATGTGGATCGAATAACGATACGACGCTATCTGTGGCCGATCAGCACCTACTAGCAACGATCCATCAGTCGTTTGGGGTTCACCGGCCGGGCAGAGTTATACATCCCAAGGATCGGTTGTTAATTTTATGCGTTGTCCAGTTGAGGCGCTCCGGTGACACCGATTCCCCCAATTGACCGAGTTCAGACCGATAGGTGGGGATCATAGTTGACGGGCACGCGTGCCGGCAGGACCTCAGGGCTTTTTCCCGGTTACCGTCGAGCGGACAGGACGTAGCAGCGAGTATTATATCGTCCCGCTCTACCGTTGATTTCGCCAAAATCCATCCCCACCTATCGTGGATACCAGGGCATATCTTCCGAAACAACGAGGAATAAATCGAGGAGAAAATCTTGCGGCCCTATTTTGAGTTTTCCCGGACTTACGAAGAGCATCACTGCAGCATCGCCCCGGTGAGCTTTCTTACTCTCCACGGTCTTTTGTAATTGATATTGCCGATCTATATGAACGATAATTAGAGCCTGGTCGTACCTGCGATTCTGGGATACCACGCACAGAGTACTATTCGTATCGGGACAGGCTGCGTCGAGTAGAGTGTAATATCGAGATCGTTTGGCGGTTAGAGCCGGGAAGGAGTCACTTTGTTCGTTGTCCTTTTTTTTTGTTACTGTTCTGTAGTCATTTTGCTGTAAGAACGCGCGCGTGTTGGTACATCATCCCGTGGTCAGATTGTGTGTGAGGGATTTGAATGTCATAGGCCGTGTCGCGGACTTTCAGGAATAATTGACACTTATAGATTTATAATATTTTATTCGTCTTATTTTATTTTATTTATCTTTCTTGTTATATTGGACATTATTTTATTTCTGCGAATACATGCAGTGCGTGCTCGGCCGTCATCCCGTGTTGGTACTTGATCGTGAGGGATTAGTACGGTTCGAGGCGTATCTGGCCATGATAAATAGTTCGTTCGTTGTTACTGTTCTGTAGTCGTGTACTGTAAAGCCGTGCGTGCGTTAGGCCGTTATCCCGTGTTTGTTTGAATGTATGAGGGATTTGAACGGGATAGACCACGTCGCGGATTTTACCGGGCAATTGATTTAATATGGACTTGGATCACTTTATTAATTTTTCTCATGTCGGACCTTACTTTATTTTATATTGTGAGCTTATGCAGTGCGTGCTCGGTCGTCGTCCCGTATTTGGAACTTGGTCACGAGGGATTGGTACGGCTCGAGACGTATCTCGCTTGGACTTTTGTAATCCGTTATTTGGAATAATTTAGGGATTTATATTGTTATTTTGGTTCACGATACTTTCTCGATTTTGCGGCCTGCAATGTGATAGTTGGGAAGTTCAAATCAGTAAAGGCTTCGCGTACATGACCTTCCGACGTCCCGTAGTTATAGTTGTTGGATGTATGTGGGATTGGTTCGGTGTAGGCCGTATCGCGAGCCGAATTGCGAGGCGACCGGTCAAATTTACTTTGCCTGGCCGTGTTTTGGTCGTTTTTCGCAGCCGTCTAACTATAGGTCGTGGATGGGAGAGAGTGAGAGCCGAGACGAGTGCCGGGATAAAATATGCTGCCGGAATAATTAAGTTCATGAATTGTTAAAGAGTTACGTTTACGGGATATTTTATTTATATTTTTCTTGGTCATTATTTTTGTTGGAGGACTAGTAGTCCTGGTAATTAAATAAACGGTCTGCCGAGTGGCATTTGTAAATCCCGTACCTGCTATGTTGTTGTTGTTATTTATTTAATTTATTTCCTGACATCTTTTATTGGTTATTGGTTTTATTTGTTTAGATTGATTTTATTTTATTAGCGAATCTTATTGACTAATTGTATGTATGAATTTTATGAAATAACGACTACCTTGACAGTCCGAACCACCCACTCTGCCTCGAACAGCTGTAGCTAGCCTGGGTTGAGTCTGGCCTACCATCTCGTTATTTTTTCCTTCCGGCGCGTAAGCGCCTGGCGCCCAACTCGTAAGAGAAAATAAAAGGAAGGAAAAATAGCTTGGGCCAGCTATAGGTAACGTGGTGCGTTGAGGCACAAATTTACCGTTACAGTGTAGAGACTAATAAAGGTAAGAAAACTATTTATGTTATAAAAAGTAGGGATACAATAGAGAATTTTGAATTGTCATGTAAAAAAGGAACAGATGGAGGAATAACTAGTGAACTATTGAAAGCATGCTTTTATGTAATAGGGGAAGAATTATTGAAGGTAATAAATGATTCACTAAATAAAGGTACATGTCCGGAGGGGTGGAAAACATCCACAATAATACCAATTCCAAAAATAGAAAAACCAAAGAAAGCGAGTGAATACAGACTAATAAATAGATTGCCAATATATGAAAAAGTACTAGAGTTAGTAGTAAAAGAGCAAATTGAAATGTATTTACAAAATAATGACATTATTACAGAACATCAATTAGGTTTTAGGAAAAATCATTCCTGTGAGACAGCAATTCAAACTGTCATTGATGAATGGAAGACGATAGTCAGTGAAGGAAACATTGTAGGAGTAATATTTTTGGATTTAAAGAGGGCATTCGAAACAGTAGATAGGGATAGACTATTGCATAAATTATATCAATACGGAATAAGAGGAATGGTACTAGAATGGTTAAGGTCATATTTAGGTAACAGAACACAACAAGTTAGATTTAACGATCAGTGGTCAAAACGAATTATGACAAAGTATGGGGTTCCACAGGGATCAGTATTAGGACCTTTGCTATTTACGATATACATAAATGATATTGTGCAAATCTGTCCAGAAGAGTGTAACATTAAAATGTTTGCGGACGACACAATAATGTATGTGAAAGGAGGAAACAGCGAAGAAGTAGAAAAGAAATTAAACAGGGTAAGAAATTACCTATAGTAGAAAATTGGATGAATAGAAATAAGTTAAAAATGAACGCTGCAAAAACTAAGTTTATGGTAATTAGAAGTATAAGAAAAGAATTGAGAAAAAATATTACATTAAAATGTTTAGATGGCACTATGTTAGAACGTGTGGAAAGTACCAAATACCTTGGAGTAATTATTGGTAGTAAGCTCCGATTTGAAGAACACTGTGATTATATGTTAAAGAAAATAGGGGAAAAAATCAGTTTTTTAAATAGAATTGGTAACGACATATCGGGTCATACTAGATGCATGGTTTATAAATCAATTATAGCACGACACTTTGAGTATTGTGCTACGATATTAGCAGGTGTAGGAGAGACTCAGCTTACGAAACTGCAAGTTGCGCAGAACCGGGCCATGCGAGTCATTTTGCAATGTGATAGGTATACCAAGATTGAACGAATGCTGCACGCACTGCAGTTTATGTCCATAAGGCAGAGACTATATTATAATATTTGTATATTTGTTTTTAAACTTATAAAAGGTATGTTGCCTGAGCAACTAGGAAAGAAGATAGTGTTAGTAGGGGATGAGAATGAAAGGAGTACGAGACAAGCGGGAAATATTGTGATACAATTTCGAAAAACAAGTAGTGCGCAAAAAAGTATATTTTACGAAGGGATAAAAATGTATAATGCGTTGCCGTGGGAACTGAAGCAGTGTGATAGACTTACAACATTTTAGCGTATGTTAAAAGAATATGTTATAAGATTATAACATATTAGTTAACTAGTTTATAGGATACTTTATGTAAGATAAAAAATAGCTGAGAAAGCTAATAAATATCAATCAATCAAAATCTCTCTCTCTCTCTCTCTCTCTCTCTCTCTCTCTCTCTCTCTCTCTCTCTCTTTCGCTCTCTCTCAGACGAGGCAGACGTGTTTGTCAGACGCTCCGTAATAGTGATAATTATATAGTGGAATGAAGTGGTATAATAGTGTGAAAACTATATCAATGTGATCGGTTGTGTGTGGTGAATATTTTGATCTAGTGAATGGCTTGGTAGCTATCGTATTAACGGTGCTAGCAACATATTCGTGCACCAAAAGTTCTCACTCGATGAATGTGGTGTGGGCGGCCATTATTGCTGCCACGGTGACACTTGATTAGTAATACGTGGAGTGATCAGGCAATCACGGTGATTATGATATAATTATCGGTTGGTATGTACAGGTGTACGCGTCGGTTACGCATCGGTAACTTATCAGCTACAGCAAAACATGGACAATACGGGCGACTACGACGAGTATCGGTGCTCCGCTTACAAAAAAGCAATTAAAAGCCAGGTAGTACGATGCAAAATTTGTCCGAAACTTTTTTACCACCCAGGGTGTGTGAATGAGCATAAAACAATGGATAGGAATCGTGAACTAGTACAGTGCAAGGGTCCATTTGATACATTCAATGCAGAAGATGAACTTCTGAAGACAGTGACGCCGACAACAGGTGGTAGCAGAGATCGATTGGCATCGACTGGAGCGATAGGAGGAACCAGAGGTATGAGTTCATTGATAACGGCTGACGCAAAAATAGACTGGCTGATAAGAACAGTGAAGGCAATGAAGGACGAAATCGCTTGCAAGAATGAAATAAAGAAGATGATCCAAGAGATAATTGGTGCAGAAATGGAACGTGTGAAACAACAGATAGAGGGATTGAAAATAATGATACAGGGAGAAGGTTCGAGCACCGCAAGGGTAACCTACAGCGATGTAGTGAAAGAAAAAAAAATGTGATCATCATCAAACCAAAAGTACAACAGGAAAGCGAAAAAACTAAAAGAGAGATAAAAGAGAAGGTGGATATAAAGAGTATGGCGGTGGGAATAACAAAACTGAAAAAAGGCAGTAATGGAACTGTGATCCTGGGATATGAATCGGGAGAAGAATGTGAAATACTGAAAGCTGCAGTACAGGATAGAATGGGTGAGGGTTTTAAAGTTACTGAGTCGACGCAGATGAATCCGTAGATAAAAATAGTAAATGTGGAAGAAGATGAATTTAAATTGACCGATGAATAACTAGTTGACACAATTAAAAAGCAGAATGGGATAGAGGAAACCGAAGGAAGGGAGACTAAGATCGTAAAAAGATTAATGAAGGGAAGGGAACAAGAGCGAAACAGAAGAGAAATCAACCATGGATCAATAATACTAGAAGTAAATGAAGTAAGTCACGAGGAGCTACTGAGAAAAGGTAAGCTCAGCGTGGGATGGAGAAAATGTCCGGTTTTCAATCACGTCAACGTAAAGCGATACTTCAAGTGCTGGGGCTATTATCATATGGCGAAGAATTGTACAAGAGAAGAAACCTGCTACAAATGTGCAGGAAAACACAACGTAAGAGAGTGTACAATAAATAAGAGTAAATGTGTAAACTGTACGTTTAAAAACCAAACGTACAATCAGAAGATAAATGTAGAACATAGTGCGCTGGGCCGGGTATGTCCAACATACAAAAGAGCGTTGCAAGAGGAAAAGAAGAGAACGGGCTGGATAGAGTAGCAATCACAGAAGGAAGAGACGATATGGTACACGAATGCGCAAAGTCTTTTAGCACATAACGAAGAGATACGACACCAGGTGGTTGACAGAATCAAACCTGCAATCATAGCGTTATCGGAGACGAGGGTGACTGCTGAAATCGGGGACAGTGAAGTATATATGCCGGGTTATAGTGCAATTAGGTGCGATGCAGAAAATAGAAACTCAGGAGGGGCCATAGTATACGTAAGAGATGGTATTAAATATGAATTAGTAAGGAAGAATAAAATTGAGTCAAACTGCTGGAGTGTAGCAACAGAGGTTAATGATAAGATATATAAAGGACTTATAATAGTGGTATACCATTCACCGAGTGCGTCAGATGCGGAATTTATAAGATTCATAAAGGATATAACTGAAGAGTTAACAATAAAAGGAGATTGTTTAATAATCGGAGATTTAAACATAGATGCCAAGGAAAACTCGTTCTATAAAAAACAACTAATATTAGGAATGTTAAGCTTAGGGATGAAACCGTACGTACACGAGCCAACGAGAATAACGCAGGATAGTCGAACAATTATTGATCTTGTATTTGCAAATACAAGCGTGCAAGTGCATGTGGAACACGAACCAACAATAACAGACCATGCGTGGGTAAAAGTAGTATTAGGAACGAGCAATACAGAGAGTAAACAGAGAGAATATAATACTGCGAACTATAGTAAAATTGACGTGAAAGAGTTTACAACAGTGTTGAAAAACTCCGTGCGACAATGGACAGATGGAGATATAAATCGAAAGGCAAAGAGGCTTGTCGATAGTATAGTAGATACTTTGGACATAGTAGCACCAAAAAAGGTAGTTAGGATTCCAAACATATGGGAAGGTAAAAAATAATACTCTGATGAGATAAGAAGGGCGGCAGGTAAAAGAGATAATGCTTCTAGGAAAGCAATTCATGAGGGAAAGGATGATAACTGGGAACAGTTTAAAGTAGAAAGAAATGCAGTAGTTAAATTGATAAGGAAAGAGAAAAAAATATATTACGAGAATATGATAAACTGCAATAAGAACGACCCTAAAAAAATGTGGAAAACCTTGAAAGAACTTATTAGAAGGGGACCAGCCAAAGAGAGAGAAATTGAAAATAGAAATTTTGAAATATTGGACGATATGGCGGAGAGAAGGACGGTTCACAAATTTAATGTGTTTTACGTTGAAAGTATTAATAACATAGTAAGTTCAATAGAGAGAGATGCATCTGGAAGGCCAGGTAGCAGAAGAATCTTGATGGGTGGTGCTGTGGGAAACGAAAGAAGCATAGAAAATTTCGGTAATAGAGGAATAGAGGAACTCGGTAAAATAGTTGAAGGACTCCCGAAGAAGAAAGGTACAGAAGAAGGAATATCAAGCGAAATATTGCAGTTGGCGTTCAGTGCGATTGAACAGGAGTTTGTTGATGTAATCAACGAATCCCTAAGGGAGGGCCGATGTCCTAATAGTTGGAAAACGTCCAGTATCATACCGATACCAAAGATAGAGAAAGCCAATAGCGCGAAGGATTTCCGGCCAATTAATATGTTGCCATTGTACGAGAAGGTCCTAGAGTTGGTAGCAAAGAGTCAAATCGAAAAATATTTGGAATCAAATGAGGTTATAACAGAGCATTAGTCGGGTTTTAGAAAACAATTTTCGTGTGAAACGGCGATTCAAACCGTGATAGACGAATGGAAATTAAACATTAGCGAAGGGAAAATAGTACGAGTAATGTTCATGGACATAAAACGATCATTTGAGACAGTGGATAGAGCATTGTTAATAGAAAAAATGTTTCAATATGGAATTAGAGGTAAAGTGTTAGATTGGTTTAGGTCATACTTAAACAATAGAACGCAAAGAGTACGGTTTAATGAGGAATTTTCGGAAATTATTACAACGAAATACGGGGAACCACAAGGATCCGTATTAGGGCCTCTGCTGTTCATTATGTATATAAATGATATAGTCGAAATATGTCCAGAAGACTGTGAAATAAAAATGTTTGCCGATGATACACTAGTATATGTTACTGGAGATAGTAGTGCGGAGGTGGAAAGAAAGATGAATGGGGCATAAAACATAGTGGAAAGATGGATGAATAGGAACAAACTGAAAATGAATGCGGAAAAACCAAATATATGATTGTGAGGAGTGTAAGAAAAGAATTGAGAGGGAATATTATACTAAAATGCAGGGATGGAACCGAGTTAGAGCGAGTGGAGGTAATTAAATATTTAGGTGTAATGATAGGTGATAAGCTACGATTTAAAGACCACTGTGAGTATATGTTGAAAAAAATAAGTAAAAAAAACGAGTTTTCGGAACAGGATAGGGCAATATATATCGGCATACACCAGATGTGTCGTATATAAGGCAATCATAGCACCGCACTTCGAGTATTGCGCAACACTGCTAGTGGGCATGGGTGAGACAGAATTGAATAAACTGCAGATAACGCAGAACAGAGCGATGCGAGTCATATTGCAATGCAGCCGGTATACGAAGGTAGACGATATGTTACAAGCGGTTCAGTTTATGAGTGTGAGACAGAGACTGTATTATAATGTGTGTATATTTATTTTCAAGGCTGATAAGAAATTATTGCCGAAAGAACTGACGAGTAAATTTCAAGTTGTTAAATCTAGAACGAGTCGGGAAACGCGTCAAGCGGAAAATATTGTAATTCAATTTAGAAGAACGAGAAGTGCGCAAAAGAGTGTGTTTTACGAAGGAGTAAAAATCTATAATGCGTTGCCAGTAGAGGTTCAAGGCTGTGTAAAACTAGTTCAATACAAGAGTATGTTAAAAGCATTTATTATAAGTTAAATTAAATTAGTTGATCATAAACTTAAGATAAACATGTAAATTATGTACATCAAATAGTTCAGAAAGCTAATAAACATCAGTCAATCTCTCTCTCTCTCTATCTCTCTCTCTATTTCGGCGCGTGCCACCAAAGCAAGGAATAATCCTTCAACCACCTCGTAACACGTGGTACCGCATCGCATGCAACTCGGAAAGAGAATCGAACGACGTCACAGCTAGAAGAAAATCGGTCGTCACGATAAGCTCCAAAGTCCGAGTTCTATTGGAATTCCAAGAATCCCTCGCATAGAAAATAAGACCATCCAGGACCAATATAAGGACGGGAAAATGCCCGAAAAAGAGAGTTAAGTCAGAAGTCAAGACTTAGACAGTTAGTCGGAGTAGAGTCGAGTCGACGATCATCTGAGGCTCTTAAATTGCAGCCCGGTGAAGAACGCAGTGTCGAGCGTTCGAGCAGTCGCGATAAAAACTGGTGAGCTAAACAGGCTCACCACCGCGGAAAAACTCCACCCTGTAGAGTCAGCTAAAATTCAGAGTGAGTACTGTAACGATAAATTTGTGCCTCAACGCACCATGTTACCTATGACTGGTCCAAGTTATTTTTCCTTCCTTTTTATTTTCTCTTTCGAGATGGGCGCCAGGCGCTTCCGCGCCGGAAGGAAAAACACCGAGTGGAATGACCAGTCTCGACCCAGGCCAGCTACAGCTGTTCAAGGCAGAGTGGGTGGTTCGGGCTGTCAAGCTACTTATTAGTCAAATAAAATAAAATACGGATAAAATCAATTAAGTGAAATAATTCCTTCAAATCCATGAACCAATTCGAATAATAAAATATTGTCAATAACTACGACCAAACGAGAACAATCCATAGAGTCAGCTAAATAAATAATAGATAAATAAATAAAATAACGACAGTAAATAATTTAGACAACCACAGCAAGTACGGGACTTACAAACTTCTTTATTTCTGGCGACCGGATGATAATTTCCAATAAACAACAATTTCGAATTCAAATAAAATGTCCCGTAAAATTATCCTCTCCGTTTTCAACAATCTTTCAAGTCCAGTCCTGTATCTAAACTTCAATCTTTAATTCCACGGCAGCAGTTATCCCGTTCGCTCTCTCTCACTCGCATACTCTGCAAACGTTGGATAGCCTATCTCGCTCGTTTATTTGAGCCTCGACCAATATTCACCGACACAGCCAAATATTCGGTTGTCTCAACGCACCGTTCGCGACACGGCCTATCCCGAGCTAATCCCCCACACTTTCAAACAGAACCAAAACCCAAAACAACGGGACGTCGAGAGGTCACGTACGCGAAGCGACCCACGGCCTGCTATTACAATTTCAAATAAGGTATGCCGTGTAAAAGTCGAACCACCGAGACTTTCTGCGATCCGTAAGATGCCAAACAACGAATAAATAATGGTCGGTAATTCAATACTAACAAAGAATAACAATAACGATAAAATAATTAATAATAATCTCGATCAATCCCTCGTCGGTTGAATAAAATATGACAAATAACTAACCAATAAAATAATAAATAAATAAATAAATAAATAAAACAATAAATAAAAAAAACAATAAATAAATAAATAAATAAAACAGAGAAACGTCAATTGATTTGAATGATGCGCGACGCGGTCTATAACGTGCCAGTCACTCTTACATCAATTTCACAACGGGACGACGTACTAACGCGCGCACGACCTTCTAAATCGAAACGAAAGACAACTCAAACAAAATCATTCCAATCCAAACCCCTAATTCGTTACAATCCGTGACGCGGTCTATCCCGTTCCCATCCCACACAAACCATCACACTTCGGGATAACGGCCTAACGCGCGCACGATTTAACCATAAAACAATTAATTAATCTAGTGACTTTTCCCCGGCTTCTATACGTTACACGATCTCGCGGTTATTCTTATTAAACGCCGCGATACCCAATACAACTTAACACTCTGCACGCAGTGTACCAGAGCCACAGGGGTAACCAAGCTCGAATAAATTTAGAATGAACAAATCAAATGATAGAATAATATTAGCGACAGACCGTAGAAGGGAAGAGAGCTCACCGACACGACGCTGATGTGCTGTTCCTCGACTTCCGGGAAATCTCGAGTGTATTTTCCGACCTGAATCCTCGGGTCCAGATTATAGAGAGGATCGAATACAAATTGTGGATAGACGGACCGGTCGATAGTGATATCCCCAAAGGTTGCCAACGGTTGTACGGGACTACTAAAGATGACACAGAGAGTTACGTCCTCCTTACTCGACGATCACCGGGAAAAATCCCCGAGGTCCTGCCGGCACGCGTGCCCGTAACCTATGATCCCCACTTAACCCGCTAAACTCGGTTAATTGGGGGAACCGGTGTCGCACGCTGACCGCGACTAGCGCCTCAGCTGGCCGACGTATAAATTAGCGACAGACAATACCAGCGTTGCGTAGTCCCGCAGATGATCCCCTGAGATATATACATTTCCGTGGGCCGACGGCGGCTGAGAATAGAAAGCCGCGTATCCTTTAGTACGTCGAGCGGGATAATGATCCATCCCGACCGGGAAAGGTGTGAAATGTCGGTCCAGAGAAGAAGGCCGAATCCCGAAGCTCTCCTCTTCTTGGTACTCTCCCATCGTCCCTCCGGTCGTATAAATCGCATTATGTATAAAAAAAATAAGACAAGAAAAAAAATAAAAATAAAGAATAAATAAAATACAAAAATCATCCCCTGCAGCCCTGAGCGATCGTGCTGGTAGCCGTTGAGCGAGGAGGACGCAGCTAGAATATTCTGCCACGTTACAGTACTTAGAAGAAAAACGGTTGAACAGTCTAAATTCAGTTCGAATTTATTTTTCTCGGTCTTAATGTCAATCATACGGAATTTATCTCAAGTTTAAAGAAATCTAAAAGAAATTGAATTCAATTGTTTTCTCCCGTTTTTGTACAAGTCCACACTGTTTATTTCGTTTTACTGTTGTTGTGCCGCGGAATATTCCACTCCGTATTTCGTATATTCGGGAATATTCCATAGCAAAGAAACATTGGAATTCGTTCAAGACAGGAAACGAAGTCCAATGCCCGATCATACGAACGACCCCAAGAATGCCGACGCAGCATGA
This sequence comes from Cylloceria caligata, assembly GCA_963942595.1. NCBI lineage: Eukaryota > Metazoa > Arthropoda > Insecta > Hymenoptera > Ichneumonidae > Cylloceria > Cylloceria caligata. The sequence goes on along the minus strand of OZ012707.1, from coordinate 52,152,249 downwards.
GCGACTCGCTTGGCGTTCGACGATAGTCTACCGCTAAAATTGCGAATTAAGGCATTTCCGTGAACACAGTTAGCAACGGCTTTACGAAGAACAGTTATAATTTAGACTCAAGATAGAACGGGTTGATTGCTCGTCAAATACTCGAAACAACATATTATTGTACATTCTTACATTGACTTTTAAATAGACAACGGAAAGTTACCGTTGCCTATAATAAATACTTCCTTTTATATAAATTCGCGTTTTCATCGATAACTCGAGATTCATCTCCTTATCGGCAAACGATCCCAAAAATAATAACTTTTTAATATTATACCGAATACCGAATAATTCAATTAAGCGGTACCGGCATAACACTGTTTTATCGAATCATAAGTATCGCGTTAAGTGTATTGTATCGAAAAATAACGATGGCTCGCGCACGGTAATAGCGAACGTACGTGTATCACTTATTCGGTTATCTGAATAAATTTTAACAACTTCACGGATCATCGAGTTTAACGATTTTTATTTTAACAAACGGTTGCCATTATTTTTTCCCTTCAACACATCGGTTACCGGCGAAACAACTTCACCAGAAAACCAAACGTAAGTACCAACGCAATTTTTCTAATTTATTTTATCTGATATTTCCGTAAATTTTCCCCAAGTGAAAGTAACCTGCCATTTTACTTCCCCCTAAAACCCCTTCCTCCGCGGGTTAATTTATCAATTTAGTTTATCGAGTCGAGTGACGGTTAACGCGAACAATCAACGAGCAATCTCAGCCCTGTCCTGAGTAATTTTCCGAAAGGTTAGACTCAAAAGGGGGCTTGCGTCTTCGGTGTTTCTTGTCAGGTGTGGTAAAGAAAGAATTCATTCTCCTAGACCAGAGTACGGAAAACTCACGCCGAAACCCCTCACACGTCTTAAATTTGTCGGTTTTGTAAAAACACCTCGTGGGTTTGACGTAACAAAAATTGGGGGCTCGTCCGGAATACTAAAAGAATATTCATTTTGTTCAAATTAACCAGTCATCTTTGTCGCGAATAAATTGAATTGGTAAAAATTAGATTAAAGAAAAAGAAAAGTGTCTAGTTAATTTTTGTCGCGAGTAAATTAAAAATCGAAAAGAAACAAGGTATGATTTTATAAAGAAAATTGTTCGTGTAGTTCGAAGTAATTAATCGGTTCTTTCGTGGATAAATTAAATTGTGAAAATTGATTTCTTAAGAAAGTGTCACTTTAGTTCGTGTTAATCGACCGGCCTTTGTAATTCGATTTAATTCATAAAACCCAACTTTGCCCTTTTTACCGCGTTTGCCAGAAATGATTTAATTCGTGAAAATTGATTTTTTACTTTTTATTGAGTTTTAGTGATTTAACTTATTTCATGAAAAGTGATGACTCCTTTCTTCTCAGTTTCTGTAAGCGGATTTAATTCATAAAATCTAACTTTTACCTTTTAACCGCACTTTCCAGAAGTGATTTAATTTGTGAAAATTAATTTTTTCATTTTCGTTGAGTTTTCGTGAATCAATTAAATTCGTGAAAATGTACTATTTCCTTTCAACCACGTTGTAATAAAACATTTTAATTCATAAAATCTAACTTTCATCTTTTTTACCGAGTGTGGATTTAATGTGTAAAAATTGATTTTTCCTTTTTTATTATTGTTATCGGGTTTTAATAAATCGATTTTATTTATAAAAATTGATGTAGTTAAAGGTGACACTTTTACTTGAGTTGGATGGTCGGATTTCCCATTGAAAAAAAATTACAAATTGAGAACGTTCGTTGATGTGGTTCAAATCCATTGATCGACATCGTTGCAAAAATTGATTCGTTTTAGAGAGTACCCGCTATTATTCAAGTTATTGGGCAAGTCTTTTTCGTAAGTAAATTGACCTTTTGAAAATCAAACGTGGAAGCTAATATTCAATAATGACTAGTTGTTTGAGAAATCCATCCGGTGTAACTAGACAGATCTTCAACCTGCGAATATATTGGAAAAATATGAGACTTCACTCACGACAGGGTGATTAATAAACCAGACACAATTGTTGTTATCTTGAGAAAGTGGTTTATTTACACCTTCCGCACTTCAATTACAAAATTAGGTTAAATTTAGAAAAATAAAAATGATATAAAAACAAATACATAAAAAAATCAGAGAATTAAAAAATGTATAAATAAATAAATTGAATTGACTGTGGCTTGAGAGACCAGCACACAATTATGCTAATTGTGCTGTCTTTTATTACATGAGGACCAGCACACAATTATATTAATTGTGTGCTATGTGCGCTTGAAAGCGAGCATGATGCAACCAGTGCTGCGGAGCATGCCATGGAGTGAGAAATGTGAGTGTGTAAAAAATCTGACTTATTCTCAGTAAATTCTCTATAAAGTTATATGAGAAAATACAGGGTATAAGTAAGAGCACTTGCAGTTGTACTGCTTGAGTGCTGTGACTGAATGTGAGAACAGCTACGCAGTCAGCACTGCGTAGCACAATACAACATAGACTGAGGATGCACAAATGAGTAGAAATATTCACAGTATTTTCCCAGCAGGTTTACTGGGGAAAAATACAATGAATAGAAAGCACATGTGCAATTATATTAATCGAGCAGGCAAAATGTAGTGATGAAAATCGTGGTACAGCCAATGCTGCAGAGCACGCCAAAGTATGAGACCTTTATGTTGATGTACCGACTTATTTTCTACTCCTTACCGACATTGAATTGCACTGAATTGTGACGGTGTACTCTTACCGTATTTTTGAGTCCTGTTGAGCTTGAAAATGCTGAGAAAATCCGGTGAGCTGGTGAAAAATCTGAGAGTGTACCGAGGATGTGTGCCCTGTCCAGGCGGTCTTTCACAGAAGTGTCAAAATATCCAATATGGCTGCGGAATATGAAAGCGTCGTTGGGCGCTGAAGTCAATTAAGAGAGATAGCCGGTGAGCGAAGCCGAAGACAAGCGAGAGAGACATCCTCTCGCTCAACGCGGCATGCCTACGAGGCACAACCTCGGCTCCGCGAAGCCCTGCCTCGACTATCTCCGCCCAACCGAACGCTGCGTGCTTGAGCACAGCAACAGGTCGACGCACGGCGAATATCGATCGCCGTGCGCCAGCTGATTATCCAACACTGGTCTTCAGTTTTCACGCTTACCAGACACACTCAACTCATGCATACGCTACAGTCACAATCATCTGACGCCTCGCGTCATATGGTATAGCTCGCAGGTATGCTATATCGATTTATCGACCGCGCACTCATGCATATTGTCCATCTGCTCACATCCTCGATCGAAGCTCACTCAAGCGGCCAACGCTGTTAGCGTGGCCCCATCGGCAAGACCACTCATAAGTCTCGCCTTCCATCGCTGACAGCAAATCACAAGCAAGCCGTGACGCACGTCCGTCTTCTTGATACTCTGCCGCGTGGTCGACGGATGTGGCCATTGTTCTCACTCGAGTCGCTCGCTATACACGTTCCCGCGTAAAGCTCACGGAGATATTCTCTTGTTCTAATCACTCTAGTGCGGATTCATTTCTGTAGTGTACTACATTCTTGCTCAAATCACCCGTGTTTAAACTCAGTGTTAGTGAAACTCATAGCAGATCATCAGAACCACAGAGCCAATCACATAAACGTCAACGGCGTGGTTCGCGCGTTGGCTGCACAGACGCCATTCTGCTCAGCACCGATCATCGGCGTCAGGACCCTCATCAGACTGCCGTGTGGCATTTTTCGAGCTCTACAATCAGACCTTATCATCAGGATCAACCACACGGAATCACCAAGGCAACTCACAGGCCTGAGACCCAATCACCAACAGTACATCAACACACAGGCCAGATCTAATCAATTGTATATTACTTTTCTTACTCACAAGTTATTCATTTAAATATTGTTCAATGATTCAATAAATATTGATGTATTATTGTTAAATATTGAGTGCATTTCATTTAGCATACTTGTCACCAGGATCCTTAATATTAACATTCGCAGCTGTCACTCGACTTACTACGTGCGAATGCATCGACCTACTATCCGTCGACAGCGTAGTAATATTCAATTAGTACAGTTTCACTGTGCAGAGCACTATATTCATTGTTATTTATTATGTTGTACTCAGTCCCAATAGGCACTTACTCTACGCACTTGTTAATTCATCTCATAGTGCCTTGCCGCATCAGTTAGTGTATATCTTAAAGGTTTTTAATACTTTTGTTGGAACATTATCAAATATTTACAATGTACTCACAATCATTATCATACATTTTTTGGTCCTTCGAGCCGGATATAATGTACTCATACTCATTAACATACATTTTTTGGTCCTTCGAGCCGGATCCTGGTCAAGTATATAATTTTATGCCTCGATACTCACATGAATCACCAATCAACACATGTAATACACTACAGATTGCGCAACTCAGCATGCATCGATACAAGACAATGCTCAATAATAATAAAATACTCACCCAAGTGCACTAATCATTTTTTGTAAACCATTCAACAGGCTCAACTAGTTCAAATCATGGCTGACGATAAGAAAGCGCAGTCAGACCAAAGCAAATCCTCGCAGGAAGGCGACTCACATGATGGTGATGTGGAAGCAATCGATGAAGCAACAGGCGGCACCGAGACACTTAATGTACCACCCACGGTACAGAGACCACGCACCAGATCACCATCACCAAACACCAATCACGCTAACCTCATGGAGTATAAGGTCGCATCACAGCATGCGAGGATAGCAATGATCAACCAGCTACATGATCACCTGCAAAACTCACCAGGCAGCGTTTCTGCAGAACTCACCGGCCAGTTAGAGATTTTAAATCGCACTTGGGACTGTTTTTGTAACGAGCATGATCAAATGGGAGAAACATGTAAACGTGCTTTTCTCACTCACCCGTATGTTACAGAGAAGGTGTACCAATCAGGCTTTGATAGTTACTTCAAGGCACTCACACTCATCCTGCGAAAGAAGGCAATCGCAGCAACTCAAGAGACCATATCAGGCAGAACTGATCAACAGAGTCAACCAAGTCAGCACCGATCAACATTGCCAAAAATAACGTTGCCGGAATTTGACGGTGATTTTACAAAATGGCCGGCATTCAGAGACTTGTTTGCCTCAATGGTGGTCGACAATGACCAAATCAGTGATGTAGAGAAACTACACTATTTAAAGATCAGCCTTAAAGGATCAGCCGCTCAACTGATCTCCAATGTGCCGATCAACAATGATTCGTTCAATTCATCATGGCAAATAATCAAGGACAGATTCAACAACAAAGAAAGACTCATCCTGTCTTATATTGAGAAACTCCTTAGTAACACTCGACCAGTGGCAAAATCTGCAGCCGCACTCAACACATTAGTTAGCTCAACGAAGGAAATAATCAACGCACTCAACGTTCTCGGAATTGATACAGAATCGTGGAATTATGTGTTAATTTTCGTAGTCGCTCAACGCCTCGGTACATCCATGCGTGAAGCATGGGAATACAAACGGAGTGCGCACAAGCAGCCAACCTCGTTTGAAGATTTGATGGGATTCATCGAATCCAGAGCGAGGGCTTTAGAAGTCATCCCTATCAACCCTGATCAATCGGCTGACAGAGCCAGCAACATCTCGAAGCACTCAACAAAATCTGCACTTCTGCCAGCAAGACCGGCTCACCATGCGTCCACTCAACCGAGGACACACCAATATCCATGCGATCACTGTGGTGGTTCGCATTACATAGTGAGCTGTGCTAAATTCAGAGAGCTACAACCTGCAGATCGCCACAAAGTTGTGACTGAACACCGACTGTGTTTCAACTGCTTTGGTCATCACAACCTCCACTCGTGCCAATCAACCATCAACTGCAAGACGTGCGGTGCCAAACACCACACGATGATTCATTTGCCATCCACCGCAAGAACCACACCAAAGTCAAATCAACCAAGCACCTCAGCTACACCTGCCACAGCTCATCCAAGCACCAGTTCACGTCAATGAGAAATTGACGTGCCATTTTGCCAACTCATCAACTCACACGGTAGAACAGCAGTTCTACTAGCAACGTGTCAAGCATTACTCATCACATCTTTCGGCACTCACCAAGTCAGATTACTCATTGATCCAGGATCAGAGCTCACCTTCGTCTCAGAACAACTTGTATCGGATCATGGGCTTACTCGTCAACACTCATCAATTCCAGTCATTGGCATTGGAAACACGAGATCAACACAAACCAGAGGTACCACCACATTAACATTACGATCAATTCATTCATCACGTGGTGTTACCATCGCAGCTCAAATACTCAATAAATTGACGAGTACATTGCCTTCAGTCCACACTCAACCACAGCAGTGGCCACACATTTCATCACTGCAATTGGCAGACCCTGACTTCTTAACACCACGGCCAGTAGATATCATCGTCGGGGCTGATTCATACGGGCTCATCATCCAGCCTGGCATCAAGAAACACTCGGACTTCTTACCGATTGCACAATCAACAATCTTTGGGTGGATTATTCTTGGTCCAGTCCCAGAGAATTATTCAACACCAAGCAACTCATACCACATCACAGTAGAATCATCAAACAAGGAAATTCAAGATCTTCTCACGCAGTTCTGGGTTCAAGAAGAAACACCATCGACAATAGATCACAAGCTCACCCCAGACGAAGAAGCGTGTGAAAAGCATTTTCAAACGACTCACACTCGAGACGAAGAAGGACGGTACATCGTGCGAATCCCGCTCAAATCATCACCATCGAGTCTAGGAGACTCAAAACTCACTGCTCAACGATGTCTACAACGACTCATGAAGAAACTCTCAACAAATAATTCATACACCAATTTATACAACTCATTCATGAAAGAGTATGAAGAGTGTGGTCACATGATACGTGTACCATCCTACCACCAGTCAACTCAAATGAGCGAATCTGTTCATGACTATTGTGAAACCGAGACGACCTTGGCACATGATGCAGTAGCATCAGGAGGGTTGAGGGTCTCGGAAGATCAATTGTCAGAACACACTTACGCTCATCCTCCATATTATCTTCCTCATCATGGTGTACTGAAAGAAGATCGAATCACAACAAAGTTGAGAGTTGTCTTCAACGGATCCAGCCCAACGACGTCGCAAGTATCACTCAACGACATCCAGCATGTTGGAGCAAAATGTCAACGTGACATCTCAGACGTGCTCTTATGGATCCGACAGCACAAACTCATCTTTTCAACAGACATCACAAAGATGTACAGACAAATCAAAGTCCACCCGGACGATTGGGATTTGCAACGAATCATATGGCGAGATGACCAACTCAATATGGTGCCATATCACCTAACAACAGTGACGTATGGAACTCGCTCAGCACCATTCTTAGCAATCAGATCATTGCTTCAACTAGTTGAAGACGAAGGTCATCGCTTCCCGCTCGCAATTGAACCACTCATGAAAGGCAGATATGTTGATGACATATTTGGAGGAGCTGATCAGCTTGACACACTCATCGAAATATCAAATCAAGTGACCCAGCTCTGCATGGCGGGCGGGTTGCCTCTAGCAAAATGGCACAGCAACACAGAGCAATTCATCGAGCATATCGACCACCACTCACCATCAAACTCACACTCATTCGAAGATAGCAGTACCAAGTTACTCGGCCTGTCATGGATACCTCGTGAAGACGTATTCAAGTTCCACGCAAAGCCTCCATGCTCAAGTTCCAAGCTCACCAAGAGAATCATCTTGTCTGAAACAGCACAACTCTACGATCCACTCGGGTTTCTCTCACCATTCATCATCAAGGCCAAATCATTATTACAAGAATTATGGCTGGAGAAACTCAGCTGGGACGATCAAGTTTCAGATCAGATACACACCAAGTGGACGTTGCTCAGACAAGAGCTCACTCAAGTCGATGAAATCTCAATTCCACGATGGATTCAACTCACAAGCTCAACACTTGTGGAGTTGCACGGATTCTCCGACGCATCTCAAATAGCAATGGCGGCTGCTATCTATATCAAAACAACAACTCCAGGAGAAGAAACCAAGGTTACACTCATCTGCGCGAAATCAAAAGTAACACCACTCAAGCGACTCTCCATCCCTCGACTCGAGCTCACAGCAGCACTGATCTTAGCAAAGCTCATGAAGTACTTGCAAACAACCTTGGAACTCGCCAACACTCAAACGTTCCTGTGGACTGATTCCTCAGTAACGCTCACCTGGATTAACTCACACCCATCACGGTGGAAGGACTTTGTCAGGAACCGAGTGTCAGCAATTCAAGAACTAACTCCAAACAGCGTATGGAAATTTGTTCCTGGCAAAGACAATCCAGCCGATTGTGCTTCAAGGGGCATCAGCATCTCCCAGCTCCAGAAGCACCTCCTGTGGTGGACAGGACCACAGTGGCTCACAGGCGATCAATGTTCATGGCCAACTCAACACTATCAACAAGACTCACAGACTCATCAGGAAGAGCGACCGGGGCTCGCATTCACAGTGGCAACAAATCAAGCCGTATATCATTGGGAGATGATATACAGACACTCTTCTCTCACTAGACTACTCAGAGTAACCGCAATATGCTTTCGAGTAAGTCAACTCATCAAGAAATTGCCAAACTCAACGCTCTTTAACCCTCTCTCGCCACAAGATATTGAGAGAGCAAGAGTATTTTGGATCAAAGCAACTCAAGCAGCATATTTCTCAACAGAGCTCAAATTGATCACCATAGCTCAACTACCAACAGCTCATCCCTTCAATCGCCTGACTGCCTATATCGACACTCAAGGCATCATTCGGGTTGGAGGAAGATTGACCAACTCACAACTGGAACTTGAGGCAATTCACCCAGCAATACTCCCACGACATTCTCACTTCACTACACTCATCATAGCAGATGCACATCACAAAACCATGCATGGAGGCACTCAACTCACCCTGAACTACACAAGGCAATCGTACTGGATTATTGGTGGTAGAGCTCCTGTACGGTCGCATATACTCAGCTGCATGAAATGTGCTCGACAACGTGGCGTCAGAGCACAACAACTCATGGGTCAATTACCAACCAAGAGAGTCACCCCAGCACGACCATTCTTCTATTCAGGTGTGGACTACGCTGGTCCACTGACCATCAAAACCTGGAAAGGTAGAGGCGCCAAACAACATAAAGGATGGCTGTGCATTTTCGTGTGCTTCGTCACCTCGGCCTTGCATCTGGAGGCCGTGAGTGACTACTCAACTGACTCATTCATCGCTGCATTCAGACGGTTCACTGGACGCAGAGGCATCTGCAACACTCTCTATAGTGATTGCGGCACAAACTTCATAGGAGCAGATGCCATACTCACCAAACTCTTCACTCAAGGTACAACAGAATCACTCTCACTGCATTGCTCACTCACCAGTGATGGAACTACATGGAAGTTCAACCCACCAGCAGCTCCACATATGGGAGGAAAATGGGAAGCAGCAGTCAAATCAGTAAAATATCACCTGAACCGAACAGTAGGAGACATCGCACTCACGTTCGAGGAATTAACTACGTTGCTCATCCAGATCGAAGCAACGCTCAACTCACGACCATTGCAACCACTCACAGAAGACCCTGAAGATACTTCAGCACTCACACCAGCTCACTTTCTCATAGGAGAGCCGCTCACAGCCATACCAGAGCCATCACTCACAGATCTGAACGTTACTAGACTATCACGATGGCAACTAATACAACAAAGGCTTCAATATTTTTGGTCCAAATGGTCAACTCAATATCTCCAGCGCCAACTGTCTACATCGAAATGGCATCATCCATCGAACACCATCAAGGTCGGTTCATTAGTACTGATCACTGATGAGAGGTCTCCACCATCAAAATGGCCTCTCGCCAGAGTCACTCAACTCCATCCAGGAAAGGATGGACTGACCAGGGTAGTGTCACTTAAAACTGCAACAACAACACTCGTTCGACCAATCACCAAGCTCGCCATCTTACCAGCTCAAACTGAATGAAGAACAGATCACATTTAATCATCAACACCGTTGCTGATGGCGGGCGGAATGTTCAGTTTTCACGCTTACCAGACACACTCAACTCATGCATACGCTACAGTCACAATCATCTGACGCCTCGCGTCATATGGTATAGCTCGCAGGTATGCTATATCGATTTATCGACCGCGCACTCATGCATATTGTCCATCTGCTCACATCCTCGATCGAAGCTCACTCAAGCGGCCAACGCTGTTAGCGTGGCCCCATCGGCAAGACCACTCATAAGTCTCGCCTTCCATCGCTGACAGCAAATCACAAGCAAGCCGTGACGCACGTCCGTCTTCTTGATACTCTGCCGCGTGGTCGACGGATGTGGCCATTGTTCTCACTCGAGTCGCTCGCTATACACGTTCCCGCGTAAAGCTCACGGAGATATTCTCTTGTTCTAATCACTCTAGTGCGGATTCATTTCTGTAGTGTACTACATTCTTGCTCAAATCACCCGTGTTTAAACTCAGTGTTAGTGAAACTCATAGCAGATCATCAGAACCACAGAGCCAATCACATAAACGTCAACGGCGTGGTTCGCGCGTTGGCTGCACAGACGCCATTCTGCTCAGCACCGATCATCGGCGTCAGGACCCTCATCAGACTGCCGTGTGGCATTTTTCGAGCTCTACAATCAGACCTTATCATCAGGATCAACCACACGGAATCACCAAGGCAACTCACAGGCCTGAGACCCAATCACCAACAGTACATCAACACACAGGCCAGATCTAATCAATTGTATATTACTTTTCTTACTCACAAGTTATTCATTTAAATATTGTTCAATGATTCAATAAATATTGATGTATTATTGTTAAATATTGAGTGCATTTCATTTAGCATACTTGTCACCAGGATCCTTAATATTAACATTCGCAGCTGTCACTCGACTTACTACGTGCGAATGCATCGACCTACTATCCGTCGACAGCGTAGTAATATTCAATTAGTACAGTTTCACTGTGCAGAGCACTATATTCATTGTTATTTATTATGTTGTACTCAGTCCCAATAGGCACTTACTCTACGCACTTGTTAATTCATCTCATAGTGCCTTGCCGCATCAGTTAGTGTATATCTTAAAGGTTTTTAATACTTTTGTTGGAACATTATCAAATATTTACAATGTACTCACAATCATTATCATACATTTTTTGGTCCTTCGAGCCGGATATAATGTACTCATACTCATTATCATACAACTGGTGAATAAAAAAATTTGTAGTTAAGGACATATACGTGGATATATGCTAGTATATATATATATATAATTATAAATTATACTCCGTTGCATGGGATCACTGGAAAAATTAGTGGAATTTCAAGTGCGTATAAAGGAACTCGAGGTTCTCGCGCAAGAACTCATTGAACAAGTCACGCAAGAAATTTTCTTAAGTCAATTCGGCTTAGAACGAATAAAACAGCAAGAAAGAATAATCGGTAAAACGTACGTGAGGAGAACTACAAGGAAAATAGCTTTCCCGAATATTAACTAAAGAAAATAATATTATATTTGTTTTAACCAAGCAACCATCAAACTTCTTGTGTTGTTTCTATACGATTCGCTCCGTAACATTAACTTCCTTGTACCGTCATTTATATATTCTGTCAATCTACCATGTGTTAAAGCAGTGGGCATACAATTCTGACAATATTAGTACAACAAATAGCCTTTAGTGCTTCTTTAACCTGACGTACTCATTTGTTTCCCATTAATGGGTAAGCGAAGATCAGGAGGGCGGAAAAACCAACTCAGAGAAATCAATCGTTTATTCAGAAACTTTTTAATATCCGAGGAAGCACGACCTCAGTTAATAACTACCACGTCGACTAAGAATTAAAGTCATCAAATCAGCCCACCTAATTCACATCCCACTTATATGATCCAACCTACTCCTAACAACACAATCATTACAAGAGACGATTGGGCAACCAGATTTGCACACTCACGAATCACTAACAACTGTAACGGTATTTTCACGTGAACATTAAATTTTATTCTTCTGAGGGGAAGAATTCGGGCTCGAACACGACGATAATTAATTTTAGACTTCTATAGGAGGTATAAGTAAGGTTTATTCAATAAGTTGCATAGAATTTCGTGTTGTGAGGCTTTTTTGGCGCCTTTAACCGTACAATTTATCTGTGGTATCTAATTGCTCTGATGGTTCCACGTTCTTCTTTACCCGCGAGGTTATCAGATTCTCGACTTCTGCGCTGAGCGGTGGATATCTCAACTAGGCGGTATCGAGCTCAGCCGTCTTGATCTTTTTCCCGCCTGGCTGCTGAAGTGCTGTCTGCTGGGCTTGCGTCGTTGTTGCTGGCGCGTCGGTCAGCCGGTATGGACGCCGGGCCTGTGTCCGCGTACACGTCGTTTTAATTAATAATCAGAAAACGTTGTTTTCCGCGTTGTTCCGCGTTCGGCTGTTTGTTTGTTGTGTTCGTGCCGGTTCCGTGTGTTCCGAGAGTGTTTCTCCGTGGTAATCGTGGTCCTGGTTCGCGAGTGATCTTTTCTAGGTGTGGACTAATGACAGCTACTGGATTATGATTCCCCAGTGATTATTAATTTTTCATTATTTAGTCGATGGATTCCTCCAGAAATCTTTGGCCTTGGACCTGGATGTTCCGGTTCCTCTTCGCTCTTGGTGAGTTGGTCTTTTAATTTATGTTTCTCTTCTCCTTTCTATCTATTGAGTGGTGTCGTTCTCATGCGACGCGCTTGACACAACTACTGAAATTGTTTCTCGCCTAATTATTTTCCTAATTATCCTAAAATTCTAAATCTAGTTTCTATTGGTCGGGCTGGCTAATGCCCTCCTAATTCTATTGATTAAATATTTTTCCTAGCTTCCTTTCAACTTTTGACTCCAAAGCCCAGTTGCCTTTTTGATGCGGTAACTGATTTACCGAGAGTCTCAGGTTCACTGTATCAAGTCTCTGTGTTATAATTGTTCTAAATATTATTTGTTTTTCTCCTTTCTTTTTCTGTATTATTCTACTTTCTACTTTTTCAAAGTCTCTGATTCGGAGACCTCTAAGTGCCACAACTAAGTCTTTTAAATGTATCGATACGCTTCGTTAACAATTCTTCTTATAACTATCTGTACTTACTTCTAATTATTCTACCCAAACCGTCTTAGCCTAGTTTCTTAATTCTCTTACAATAAACCCTAATTATTTATTTTAATGCCACCAATTTCCTCTTCTTAATTTGGCTTTTTAGGATATTTCCTGTTTTATTCACCCGGTCCGATACTGTCCGCTCTTAATCTTGATAAGATTCTTTTCACTCACTTGTGTTGTGTTTTTCTATTTATTAATGTTCTTAATAAATTCGTTGACTAACCCACAACCTTGTCTTTTAACTTCTCTGAATTAATCTGAATCTTTTGGATTTATAAAAAAAAACTTGGATACCGGTGCACAAGCGAGTTCTGGCTTGGTTGGTGGTTTGTACTGATAAGAGAGCCTTCTCTGTTTGAAGCTGCCTTTTATACTTTCCTCCTCTTTCCCACTCTCTTATTTTAGCTCTTTTTGTCTATTGTCTCATATAATTTCTTTTGTTTCAGCTCGCCCCGCCATCCTGCCCCTACATCCCCTCACTGCCCGAGCGAGGCCAGCCGGTCGCTGACCCGCTATTTTTCGGCAGCGAAGGAATGTGACAGGATCCAGCTTGTTCGTGGTCTCGCCTAGACTACTGCCAATTTAATCTTTCTTACGTGTCGTCTAAATGATTTATGAATATGATGAATAAATGATTATTTTTGTATCAATTTGTGTTTTTTAATTTTATTTTGTTTCCTCTTGCTCCCTTTTCAGATATTATCCATGATTTTGTTTATTGGTATTTTTGTTTTATTTATTCTTATCTTATTCTGTCCTTTTAGGATTGTGACTACGTCACACAACACAATCATCACAAGAGACGATTGGGCAACCAGATTTGCCCGCTCACAAATCACATTACACTAGTAGGAGAAATCCTATGTTTTAGCTCCTCGCGCAAGTGAGGTCAAGGCTAGCAAAGCTCGCTCACGAATCACATTACACTAGTGGGAGAAATCCTATGTTTTAGCTCCTCGCGTAAGTGGGGTTAAGGCTAGCAAGGCTCGCTCACGAATCACATAACACTAGTGGGAGAAATCCTATGTTTTAGCTCCTCGCGTAAGTGGGGTTAAGACTAGCAAGACTCGCTCACGAATCACATTACACTAGTGGGAGAAATCCTATGTTTCAGCTCCTCGCGCAAGTGAGGTCAAGGCTAGCAAGGCTCGCTCACGAAACACATTACACTGGTGAGAGAAATCCTATGTTTTAGCTCCTCGCGTAAGTGAGGTCAAGGCTAGCAAAGTTCGCTCACGAAACACATCATACAAACAAGACATAACTACACGTACTACTTACTTATTTTGACAATTACCCTACCACTATCGACCCGAATCATTCATCCATGCCGTAAACCCGTAAGCCGTAAGCAGGAAGGAAAGTTCAAGCGCAGAGATTAAAACGACGAATCTTAAAAGAACAGTACCAACTTCCAATAATTCCGTGCAAGTCCTATAACGAGCCAAATTCTAGAGTCTTTGACATTGAAATAGAAAACGATAATAAAACTATTCCTCTCAAGGGAAGAAAAAAACAGAACGTAAGAAACATTGCGACGACACAACGTGCGACAGAACGTAACGGCTACTCGAGGCAAGAAAGGAATAGAAATTTAAATTCCAGTAAAACAAATTGTCCTTTAACGGTAACAGCGAGAGAACCATATAGCAAGCAAAATTTTGGAGTCTCCAGCATCAAATCTACAAAAGATAACGAAGGTATTTTCCTTAACAAAGAAAAAATAATAGGGTTTCAGGGATCTTTATGTAAACAAGTAAGGGAGTGTAAAAACCACCCGGAAGTTGGAACATCACATCAAGTAAGTGCGACTGCATATAAAACAGACAGCAGTCGGGACTTTCAAATTGCCGGCACCGAAATACCTGATAACGACCAAATAGATCAACTCAAAGAAATTCGAGCAGCTGAGCGAAAAAAAAATTCCTAGACGAACTTGTTGCTGAATACGAAGATCATTCGAGACTTGGGATACGATATCAGCCGTTTGTGACATTCTTAAAACCTCAAATTACTAAGATCGAATCGCTGAATAAACACCAAATCATCCTCCTCAAGGAAAAAGCACATCTGATTTCACTACTAGGAAATTTTGAAACGAAATGAAAAGAATAAAGGTCTATAATTCTTCTTTGTTACATACAATAAAAAGAAAGTTACTCCCATTCTTTTCTCCTGCCCAAATTCTACTCTAATGATATTCTTATGTATTGTTGCATGTCCCTTTGATGCGGTATACCAAAAATTATACTTGTATAAAATACATCATAAATGAGGTCAACTCGTTCAAAGCTAAGTATTGATGGATAATCCTAGTAAGGATAATCCTAGTAATTTTACACTTGAAACTATAACCGCGTCCCCACGTAATAGTCCCAGCAATTCACCTCCCGAGATACCAACTCCAATTTCCCAAAAAATTTCTTCCTCCACCAGTTCAAATAAGAATTCTGTTGTATCCACTGTAGACTCAGACTTCAACAAGTTAAACGAAACTGCCATCCATAGAGCAAAAGTAATAAAGTTTGATCAAGACAGTAACATACAATCACTCGAGTTAACTTCTGACAATATTATCATCACTCGATCCCAAGAGAATATAGAAGACGAGATAAGTTCATCCGATACAGTTAAAACTATAGAAAGCAATTTTGGAAAATATTATAGTCCGGAATATAGTCCTTTACAGATCAGGGAATTTTCTGACGACCAAAGTTTAAACCAATTTACGAATCAATTGAAGGAAACGTTACAAGCAAAGTCCCCAAATAACCCTTTGTCATTAGTCGGGTTTGTCATAAGGCCGGACGGCGAGATCAACGAATATCTTCCAGCGTTAGTATACCCCACCCCCCGTAGCGAAGATCTAGGTCGGTCAGTAAAATCCCCCGAAAGTATCGTGGAGAATTTCGAGTCTCTAAGCGAACTCGAAAACACGCGTACACCTTTACAGACCCCCTCGACCGTTGCTAGCGCTACGCCTAGTGTAATCCCTTCAGCTAACAGCAATATATTTTACACGCCATTAGGCGGATCTACCCCTTTCGACGGAGCTATTCCTAAATCAATGTTGAACGTTGGTTGGACGTAGACTGATGTAGTCGCACAAACTCAGAATCGAACGTATGCGTTGGTGCGTTTTAATAATTACTTATTGAAATAAAACTACACGAGTAGTCGAATGTTGCACGTTCAATATTTCCGATTTCGCACGCGTTAATAATTATAACTACTGTACTCGTACTCTGTACTACTTGAAACTATACTTTGTGAAACTGAGCCGCGGTGAAAAACTATTGAACTGTATTACTTTACTCCCTGGCAAACAGTACTACTTGCTGCCCGAGAAACTGTGGCTCGTTTTCTCCCCGTGAAACTATGTCTGCGGCCGATTTTCGTGGCCTTTTATAGGGCTCCTTTATAGAGCGTCGAAAAATCTTGTCGTCAAGCGGGTTAAAAGAAGAGAAGGGATAAAACCCTAACCTGATTGTAAGAATTTCCCCGTGGTCTATCTCAACCATACACGTATTTATTCCCCTTACCCCGCAGAGTAGCTTCCCGACATGCAGAGCCATAGATCTATGCAAGTGCATCACTATGGCGCGCTCTGATTTGTCGCGCGATGTGATACACAGTGGACCACGCGATTAGGTAAGGGAACGCGCTCGAGGCGTTTTTCCCCTGAAAATGAGGCGATTTTTACAACCCCGCTTCTTGGCCTACTCTCGATAGAGTTTCTTAGTCTAGGTAATATCCTTATGCTCGCTTCAATGTAGATGTGTCTATGGTAATGGCTCAAAATTTCAGCGTTTGTACGGAACTTAATTAAATCCTTCTCATCAAACCACTAGTAATAATTTTGTTACAGATTCTGTAGTTAACTCGTCGTATGCAAGCTGATTTTTGCGTTAAGCTCTTATTAGTATAAATATTTTTGTTGAATTATGGCTTATTCTAATCATTATTGGTTATTCGTTTAATTAGTAATTTCTCTACTTATAGTTGAACCCTTTTTCTTAAATAACTTGTTAGTAAGACAATCATTCTCGTGTTATACAAACGAGAGTGAGAGAGAGAGAGAAGGTATTTTACTTGAGGGTGACTCGCCCGACTCGGTTACTCGTACATTTCGTCCGTACGCAAGTCAGCTAGATCGCCGTTCAGCCCTCGCGCCAATGTGTTTTCGAAGCGCGGAGAGTCGGTCAGCCTCGCTTTCCTGCAGAGGAAGCTTTATCGAAACATGTTACAGTTTCCTCTCTTTGTCGTCTTTTTGTCTATTTTTCGCTATTTTACTGTAAATTAATCCTAATATTTCCTTTATCCTTTCTATATATTGTAGCGTGTCAGCTACATGGTAGCTAGCTCGACGTGTAATTAGACAATCGAGTCACTATCCTCCGTCCTGCAGGTACTCGTGTAAACCCCGTACGTTTACCGTACGACGTTCAAATTAAACCGATGGAATAAGCTTTGGAAGTGGTTGCGTTATAAGCGTACAATTGCGATATGGGCAGATAATAATTATAGTTCGCGAGGTGAGGAACTGCCTTGCCAGGCATTTTTACTAAGATTTTGGACTGACTGGTCGTTAACTCGTAGGCGTGAGTCGTCGGGCAAGGAACCTCGCTCGAATCGTCGGTGCAATACGATCACGAGAATCGTTATATAAACCTAGTATAGTTAAATGTATAAACTATTGATCCATATTTCACGTGTTAAATTTGTACCGCATCTGTGCACTAATAAGTCAAATCTTCGATCATACGATATTCGCGATTTGATCACTGTGAACGCTAAAAAACCGTTATTTGAGTGTTTAACACCGAGATTTCGTCCTTCAACAACCATATTCAGCTCTACTCAACAAAGAATCATACCACGACAACATTCAGTTCCACTCAACCAATAATTCATCAACCGAAAATCATCGTTTCCACTCAATTACTCCAGCCTAACAAGGATAGACAGATTCCCGAAACTACGAAGTCAAATTAGACAATAAGAGGCGAAAATGTGAAATAAATTACTATTGGATTCAATGCCAATATTTAAAGAAGAAGCATCGCTATGAATTCGTCAAATTCGTTGAGAATTTGAATATCTTGGAGGTACACGTCGATCACCGTCCCGCTGGATAGATTCGACAGGCCAACAGCTAGACATTAGCCGTCAGAGCATTCTTGGCCATACCAGCACCGTTAGCGGGTAGTAGTCAACTGCGTAAAGGGCTTTGTTCGATTACACCCCGTTCTCCGCCTACACCGTCGTATCTAAGAGAACTCGACCAACATCAACAGAAGACTGCGAATAAGATAAGTCTCTACGTTTTTGTATTTGTATATAATATTTGTATGTTTCGTGTATGTCAATTCACGCGGTGAGCGATAGATATTGTCAGAGTGGATTTATATTGAATATTTGCATCTTGTCTTATTAATCGTGACTCGTGGCGACTATGCGTCATTATCCGTTCGGTTATTAATTTTAATTAATATTTTGGCCTATGGGGCGCTTAATAAATCTAATTCTCAACCTTTAATTTCTCCGGGTGCTACCCAGAAATAGTTACTGTACATACTTCATACTTTATTTCTCATGGTGTCCATATATCTATATCTATATATTGTATAATTCGTTGTAATCGGCATACCATCAATGCCGCGACATTGAACATTTGTGTGAAGTTAATTGCATTGATTCGGTAATCACAAACGTCAATGTGTTCGTTATTGGAATTCGTAAAATACATGTGTATTATTGCCAGTTCAGATTTACGAGATATTCGCTTTTATATCCTACTCTTGAGTCCCACATCTAGGTTAATTCTTCTTATTAAGCAATGGTAATATTCTTTATTATTCCATAAAATCCTTAAGACACCACGTGATATTCTGGATCTATATATGCAATATCAATAAACGTATATCAATATCAATATCAATATCATATTATACATATATCTATATAAAATCGATTAACAAGAACAAACAATGAAAAAATGTAAGTGATAAGTTTATTGTAAAAAAAAGAAATATATGTAATAAATAAATTTATTACAATATGCATAACATATTCTATATATATATATATATATATATATATATATATATATATATAAATATATAATATATGATGGTATTTTTACTATAAATTCCAATATATATATATATATATATATATATATATAGAATATGTTATGCATATTGTAATAAATTTATTTATTACATATATTTCTTTTTTTTACAATAAACTTATCACTTACATTTTTTCATTGTTTGTTCTTGTTAATCGATTTTATATAGATATATGTATAATATGATATTGATATTGATATTGATATACGTTTATTGATATTGCATATATAGATTGCATATATATATATATATATATATATATATATATATAAATATATAATATATGATGGTATTTTTACTATAAATTCCAATATTTTATGAGAGACTTATTAATATAGTCTCAAGAGGAAAAGGAAATTAATCCCGACATACTGATCTTTCTTCTATTACCCGATTACAACTGGTAAGCTCATTAACTCAATGTGGATTGTACTCGTTTTCGAGTGACAGCCCTGGGTAGTTTCCATACGGAAGCATAATTGTTCTCTTTGCTGCTGATATTTTACCTAAAGCATTCGTGTGAGCACTTTAATGGTCATAAATATTTCGTTTAAATCAATAGTTCCTCCACTTTTGTTAATTGTTTTGCTCAAATAATAATTGTTCATGATTTCATCATCTTTGTAAAGAGGAAGAGATAGAGAGAAGATCCCAGGCAAGAGCGAGAAGAAAGGGTGCGGTCGCTTGGTCACGTGATAGCGTTCCCTCCAACCGCTCCTCTATGACCAACAACGCCCCGGCGGCGACTAGCCGAACCCCTGGTCCAGGATTGAGGGTAAGGCTGCGCTGAGTCATAGATCCATAAATGGCAGTCGATAACCAGGTCTACGCAGTAAATCTCATGCTTTGTAAGTTTGCCGTTCGACCGCGAGCGCTGAAACATTCTATCTTTACAAGATTAATTTTCCCGGGAGACGGTCGGTAGAGCCGCACCTCCACCTTGCTCCGCTCTCTGTCGTTAAAATCGCTCTCCTCTTCTCTTAAGAAATTCGAAAATAAAAGAAAAATGTGAAGAGTTACTTTTACTGTAGCGAAACTAAAACAGAAGAACTTTAACATAATCGAAATAAAAAATATATAAATGCGACGTTACGTCATGACGTAACACTAACGCCTCATCACCAAACACACCTCCCACAATGGTTAATAATAATCAAACATTACCTCTTCGAGATGCCCTGGCTATCATACCGAATTATGACGGTCATTGTTTATCATTCGGTATGTTTATTCAAGGATGCAAAGAGGCCTTGGCTATGATGGGGCCAGGAGCCGAATCAAATTTAGTAAGAGCAGTTCGCATAAAAATAATCGGCGAACCTCGTCGTACCATACAGGGGCAACTTTTTAAAACAATAGAGGATCTGGATAAATTTCTTAAAGATATTTATGCACCTATGCGAAACGTGTATAAACTCCAAGGGGAATTGGGATCCATATATCAAAGAGAAAATGAGTCCGTCTTTGCATATTCCAATCGCGTAAGAGACTTGGGAAATTTAATACTCGAAAGATATGATGCGAGCGAAGATAATCCTTTGACTGCTGCATTTATTAATAACACTAAAGAAAGTCGTCCGGCATGTTTTCTACACGGGTTAAAACCGGAAATTGAACCACGTTTAATTCCGAACAATAATCTTGACGAATTAAACTCGCGGTTCAAACAGAAAAAAGTTTAGTGTCACAGGCAGCCCTGCGTAGTGCTGGGCTGTAAACTACGGGTTCAAAGGTAAATAAACCTAAGGCGAAATGGAGAGTATGCGTGGTAGCAAGCGAAGAATTGTATTGTCAGCTGTGCAATAAAAAAGGGTACAGTGCTAAAGAATGCTCGACCCAGAAGTCTAGCCAAGCATTAGTTGTCAGTCCACAAAATTCGGGAAATATCGATAAGGGACCGACCGCATGTGTCAGATCTGTCAAAAAACGGGACACTCGGCGGACAAATGTTTAAAAATCTTTCCCCCTTTAAATAACAATAAATCCAAGTTCGAAGCCTCTTTACTTACTATATTCCAGGTCTGTAATAAACGCGGACACACTGCCGATCGTTGTTATAACATTTTTCCTCCAGAAAGAAAAGTACAGGGAAATATATCTGCATTTTGTCAACTTTGTAAAAATTATGGTCATTCGGCTAACAGATGTTCACGTTTCCCTCCGACCCCCCCTAAATTGATGTCCTTGCCACAAGAACAGGTACCGCAGAATCTTCGATATCAGAATTCAAGTAACATTCAGGGTCAGATATGTGAAAAAAGGCCATGGAGCCCATGTCTGTCCATTTCGCAATAATAATTCGCAACCGTTGATTAACAATCAATTGGATAACCGAAGGAATTTTGATAATAATAATGTTAGATCCACCGAGATGGATAAGGAGTGTTTTTATTGTATACAACCACGTCATTTTATACGGGAGTATACCGCCCGACGTATTAAAGAGAATGAATACGAAAATGCGGGAAATGGTGGCGGTCTTCCGAGTACGGGTGCGGCTGGGGAGATCCCGCAGAGAATGCACCCGATCCATATAATTTCTATCACAGCCGAGAATCCTAATCGCGAGTAATCCGAATCTTTAATATGCATCGAGAAAGTAGCGTCCCGACGGTTACGGTAACGGTATCAGAAATAATATCTCCTGTCACTCTTATGGTTGATACAGGAGCCGGTCCAAACATTCTAAAGAAACAATTTGTGAGTAAACACATCTCTATAAATCGCGGGGAAATTCTGCAACTTAAAGGAATCACATCAAATTCAATTTTTACTTTGGGTAATATTACCGTGCCAATTTTCGGACGTTTCGCTACTTTCTATATTATAGACAATAACTTCCCCATAAAGGAAGTTGGTATATTGGGTACGGAATACCTCGACGGCAATCGCGAGAAAATTAATTACGAAAAAAGACAATTGAAAATGCAGAATGTATTAGGTGCGCAACTAAGTTCCCACTGTTTTTCAAGAGATGGCTCCAATAGTAAGTGCTGGTCGATCGGGACATAACCAAAACGTCATGAACCAAGCTTAGACATATAGTAAACAAACCGCTTTGACACATTAATGATTTTGTTTTTGCGTCATATACTTTTGGTTGTGTGAAAATGTCTGATTTTGTGCCAAATAATCGTCATTTGCGGGAAGGGTTGCTTTTCTTCGTTCATTCGAAGAAAACGGCTGAAGCGCCTGAAGAATGGATGAGGCGCATCGAGGACTCCAAAAAGTTTACCCAGATGCTGCTCTAAGTAAAACAACATGCCGTGATTGGTTCCGTCGCTTCAAAGACGCCCCAGACGCACAAGGACGCCACAGGATTTTGGGCAGAAATTAGGTTTCGCTTGAACCGGGCTTCACCGGTAGGGAGGAGACCTTCACTAACCTTAGAAATTTTAACTATTGCGGGCTGAACAGAAATTCTCCCTCGAGTCAAAACGAATATTATAAGAATGGTAATATCTGGTTACTTACCGGTTATGGCCGTTCATTGTGTTAGGATGCGTAGTTGAACGTAGAGCGTAGCGGGTATATCCTAATCAATCGTATTGACTGGGATGTTGATCAGCTTGATGGTTGTACGATGCCTTCACGGGACCACCTTGGTGAATCGCCGACGGGTCGCCGGTTGTCGTGGAATAGCTTCGGGTTCTTCCTTGGCACCGGAACCGCTGGTTCAGGGACTGGATGGTCCGGTACGGCAGGTACTGCTGTTCTGGTTTCGGCGATAATGAACGTAGGTCCCACGTATGACACGTTACTGATTATGACCAGTTTTGAAGGAGGCTGTATCGCACGCGCTCGTTGAGCCACTTTTGCAGTGGAACGGTTGTTCCCCCTTAGTGAACGACAGTTATTAATGGGTTCACTGAGGGCGATCAAACCGGTTGCGATTTGCTCCGGTGTGAGCGTGTCTTTTAGGGAATTCACCAGGCTCAGTGTTTGAGCAACGATTGAGTGCACTCGACGGATCTGATATTTGCGGCCTCCGCGTCGTCTGGCCATGAATGTTCTATGACGATAGAAGAAGGAGGTATGAGATGGAGGATCTAGGACGACGTTTGTTGAATTTAACGAGTTATAGACCTACAAGCTGGATCTCTCTCCGACCAACCACATCATACTATACCACTAATCGTGCATGTGTTCCGCAAGGGTTCTGCACAGGTTGATCAGTGCGGTATGTGTGGCCAAATCGAAACGAGGTCAACCTGATGGCTGTATGAAATTAATGAACTGCCAATGAGTTCTTCCAGGGGCCGTACAATGCTAAGACAGTAGGCGTGCATCAATTCCGCAAGGGACCTGCACTACCGAACCAACTCAACACGTAGTTTTACTGGGTTAGGTTCAATGAGGTATTTACTTGATACTAAGGATGACGGTTCAATCCCCGTCGAATGTGGGAGGATAGGTGTAGTTCGAATCACTCTCGGTTTAATTATTTGATGATGAATTAATTTTGACACTTGGTATTGAATAATGGAACTGTTCCGAATGTTAATACACAATTTTGAGAATCACACACTGAGTGTCGCGTGGGACTGATGCCTGATGACTTGATCAGTTGATAGACCGGAAAAGACCAAGGAAAGACTGATGGAAGACTGATGAAAGACTGAACTCCCCTGTTCTGCTTTACTTGCTTAAAGGGTCACATCTACTCAGCGGCCGAAAAAAAGGCGTGTTTTTGTGATTTTTTTTTGGAAAATGGTTGCAGTTTTCGAACTTTTTTTTTTCACAGTAAGGGGAATATCTTTGAGTATGTTTCATAATTTTTTTATTGGAAAAAAATCCTAAATGTAAATGATATAGTGTATCCGTCCGGACCGCTATTCAAAAAAGGCCTTCCGCGGTGACCACTGTAACTGCCCAACCAATCATCTGAAATAAAAAAACCAAATAAATTTAGTTTTTGTATAGTATTATCTACTCTTTAATCGAAGGATTTGATAAAATATTAATTATTGAAAAAATGGTCACCAATCGAAAATGATGCTTTAAATTTCGGTAAAAAAATCACTCCATTTTTCCTCGATATTAAAAAGAGTACGCATCGAAAAAAAAAATCCTTCGATTAAAGACTGCCTTTAGATATAACAAAAATGTACTGAACTCCCCTGTTCTGCTTTACTTGCTTAAATATCATTCTACTGTGCATCTTTGACTCGTGGAAGGAGTAATAATTCTCTCACGGTACTTCAAGGTGGCTGCAAGGTTATCTTGGCAGTTTTGGTTACATAGGAGCCCTTATCGGTTCCGACTACATCAATGGTATTAGATCGGCCGACAACAAAATTCCTCACCGTGGATGTTATGGTATCATACAGGCATAAGTCCCTCTTAATTCTAAGCGGGGGTTGCTAGGGAATGATCAATGGTAGAGGCAGATACGGGCGAACCCCCTTAATTCGCTCCCAATAGTGGCCAACCACTGAACCACAATTATTTCTTAGTACAGTGGTTTGGCACCCCCTGGATTCGAACAGCCAGAGGTTGTAGATTAAGGATAGTTCTATTGCCAACCTTTTCCGACTTTTGGTTTTCGAGTTAAGGGGTTATACGCAATTATCAGGCAAAAAAAAGACGGTTTTTCAAGAATTTATCCTGAAGAGACTTTTGAATTTATTAATTTGAAAATTTTTGTGGTTATAAAAGCATCCTTTAAGAACGTAAACAAATTTTTTATTTATAAAAATGTTGATTATAGAGGGCGCTGCAGGCGATTTCCGGAACCTCCTCTAAAAAAAGACGATTTACGGTGTACATCGTAACTCAAGATTGGGTTATCTGAAATCAAAAAACCAAACAAATTTCGTTAATATATTAGATTATCTAGTAATTAATCGGTCGTCTAATCAAAATATTGAATTTTCACAAAATGGCGGCTTCTCAAAAAAATGGTTTCGATTTTTTATGTAAAATTTGGCCTTAAATTGTTTATAAAATAGAAAATAAGTATCGGATTGACAAAAGGAACGATTAATTACTAGAAAATGTATCTAAGAAGATTGTGTTAAAATTTTAGACCGATCGAAAAAGCCGTTTTTGAGATATCGTGTACACCGACTTGAAAAATGCTGTTTTGAGAAAAACGCGTTTAAAGTTTCAAAACCGGTTCACACATAGAAAAAAAAAATTTTTTTCAACTTACATGGTGTCGTCTATTCCAAGGCCATATAATAAACCCTCCATTCCTTCAGCAGCCTCCAGCAATTCAATTTGGTGCTGTCTTCGAGCCATCCTTCCCTCTCGTGTCGCTTCGTGCGCTCTGCGCTCGGATAGCGTAACGCGCTCTTTGTCCTGCTTTTGTACATATGCATGCGCATTGGGCCCCAAAGACAGTCCCATTGCATTCATATGGTACAAAAGTGAAATTGAACCTTCATTAAACATACCGGCGGCGATATTTGCGGCCATTTCAACAATTTTTGAGCCACTCGGAATGATTTTCGGCGTAATTTTCCAGATGATTTGGTTGTAACTCTCAGGTACAAGGAAAACACTACTACACTCTCACACAATGTATAAGAATACAATACACAGGTATATAAAAGGAGCAACGGTCCAGGTAAACAGCTGCCGCTTGAGCCTCTGCCCCACCTACTTTCAAACGCGCCGAGGCATCTCTACATATATAGGTATAACTCCGAAAGTATTGCTCGGATCGACTTGAAATTTTGTGTGTATACTTTTGAATATATGTACATTACAAAGATGCAATAAAAAAAATCGATTTTTTGAAAATCATAACTGCGTACAACCCCTTAATGCAGCGAGTATAAATCGATTGAGAAGAGTGTGCTTCGACTATTTGCATCTGCCTTCCTCTCATTGCACTCCCTACAGACAATTTCGTATAGGTATGTAATATGTTAGATCTATGTCTGCGTACCTAAATATAAATGTTTATGAGTTCTTACACTGTAAAATTCATTATTATATTATTGTTATTTTTATTATTTAATTAATTTGAGTAGTAAAGTAAAATCATAATTAATAGTATTTATTCGTTATAGGTAACTGAAATAGTATTTATATTATGGTAAGCAGAGCAGTATACGGGCACCGCAGTGACCCAACGCATTTATAAAAATAATATATTCACATGAGAACGCTGGACGTAACAGTACTAATGGGAATAACGTTGTCTATTTGAATTCGATAGAAAGAGATTCAGAATTTTTGAGGAAACCTGTGCCTATGGAAAGGACAGAACCTCTGGAAGATTTCAATTATTGTTCTAAAGGGAATAACGTTGCCTATTTGAATGCGATAGAGATAGAAAGAAATTCGGAATTTTTTAGGGAAACTGTGCCTACGGAAAGGACAGAATCTTGTGAAAAAATTAATGATCGTGTTATTGCTGAAAACGTTGTCTATCTGAATTCGATAGAGACGGAAAGAAATACAGAATTTTTGAGAACAACTGTGCCTACGGAAAGGACAGAATCTTGTGAAAAAAATAATAATTGTGTTATTGCTGAAAGCGTTGTCTATCCGAATTCGATAGAGACTAAAATATCAGCAGAAAATAAAATCAATTGTGATGAAACATCGCCATTAGTAATGATGAAAGAAGATAAAGAATTTTGTTGTCAAGAATTTGTTGAAACTTTCGTAACTACGGAAATCGAATCAAATAAAAATACCAGTTTAAAAATTTGTGAATAATTAAAGAATGTACAAACGATATGTACCTTTGAATCGTCAAAAGTAGAAAGTATTAAGAATGATAAAAATAAAGAAACAAGTTTCGAAACCTAGAAGTATAATTCAAAGTGGTATAAATTCATGGACGTTTCTTTGATACAGAAACTCAGTATATCAAATATTTCTCGCAAAATTATGCCTTTTATACGCGAAAGATCGTGTTACACGATATCTGAAGCTGTAATGCACGATCGATTTGATCGAATCAAAGAATTATTAAGACTCGACGAATTAAGTAAAGAAGAGAGGAAAAGTATTGAAACCCTTTTAAAAGAAAGCTCCCATTTATATCGAATACCGGGAGATATGATATGTTAACGTGTACTACTATATTGCAACATCGAATTCCTACAATAGACGATTTTCCTATAAATACGCGAGGCTATCGGTGGCCTGAGTGCACTAAAAAGGAAATCGGAAAACAAATTGAAGATATGCTCGAAAAGGGAGTAATCATACCGTCCA
Source organism: Cylloceria caligata (assembly GCA_963942595.1). NCBI lineage: Eukaryota > Metazoa > Arthropoda > Insecta > Hymenoptera > Ichneumonidae > Cylloceria > Cylloceria caligata. Next base: position 52,124,744 of record OZ012707.1, on the reverse strand, counting down.
GTTCATCATACAATTGCCCTGTGTGGGTGATACCTAAGAAAGCCGACTCTCGAGGTAATAAAAAATGGAGAGTTGTATTCGATTACCGATCACTGAATGAAAAGACAGTCGCTGATGCGTATCCCATACCAAATATTAATGATATATTAGACCAATTAGGAGACGCACAGTATTTTTTAGTTTTTGACCTAGCGTCGGGATTCCATCAAATTGAAGTTTCAGCTGAAGATCGTCATAAAACGGCCTTCACTACACCGCGTGGTCATTATGAGTTCGTTAGAATGCCATTCGGGCTACGGAACGCCCCTTCTACATTTCAAAGAGCCATGGACCTCACGTTGAGTGGGATCCTCGGGAAAGGCGTATTTGTTTATTTAGACGACATCGTTATTTATGCTCGCAGTCTCGAAGAACATGAGAATATATATCGCACATTGATTAAACGACTAGAAGCCACGAATTTAAAATTGCAACCGGATAAATGCGAATTTTTAAAAAGGGAAGTCGCGTATTTGGGACACATAATCGGGAACAATGGAGTTCGTCCCGACCCTAAGAAATTAGAAGCAGTACATGAATACCCTGTGCTTTAAAATATAACAAATATTCGACAATTCTTGGGACTAACGGGTTATTATAGGCGGTTTATAGAAGGATACGCTAAGATCACGAAACCCCTGACATCTCTCTTACGTAAAGAAAATAAATTCGAATGGGGACTTGAACAACAGGAGTCATTTGAAATATTGAAAGAAAAACTTTGTACAGCTCCAGTCTTGCAGTATCCTGATTTTTCGAAGCCGTTCATTTTAACTACGGACTCGTCGGGTTATGCTATCGGTAGCATCCTCTCACAAGGAGAAATTAATAACGACCACCCATGCGCCTACGCCTCTAAAGCTTTGAGTGAGGTAGAAGAAAGATACGATACGTATGAAAAGGAAGCGTTAGCTATAGTATATTCTATACTTCATTTTCGGCCGTATTTATATGGGCATTATTTTACATTAGTAACCAACCATAAACCACTGTTATGGTTTCGACGGGCAACGGACGGTAATTAAAAAATTTTGCGTTGGAGACTAAAACTCGCAGAATACGAATACGATGTAGTATATAAAGCCTCGAAAACTATCAGGAGTACAAATTGAAAATGCGGGATTTTTTTCTATTTTTGAACGTTTATTCTGAAAAAATGGTAACAAATGAATTATTCAAAGTATTGTCCATCGCTAGCCACAACTTTTTCCCATCTTTCTGGCAATTTACGGATACCGTCGCGAAAAAATTCGGCCGGCTTGGCTGCTATCCAGTCATCGACCCATTTTTGGGCTTCTTCGTAAGAATGGAAGCGCTGGTCAGCTAGGCCATGTGTCATCGATCGGAAAAGGTGATAATCGGAAGGAGCAATATCTGGGCTATACGGCGGGTGGGGTAAGACTTCCCATTTCAGCGTTTGTAGGTATGTTTTGACCGGCGCTGCAACATGTGGCCGAGCGTTGTCATGTTGCAAAATTACTTTGTCGTGTCTTTGCTCGTATTGTGGCCGTTTTTCTTTGAGTGCGCGGCTCAAACGCATCAATTGAGTTCGGTATAGTGCTCCTGTGATGGTTTCGTTCGATTTCAATAGCTCATAATACACCACACCCAGCTGGTCCCACCAAATACAGAGCATGAGCTTGGCGCCGTGAATATTTGGTTTGGCCGTCGATGATGATGCATGGCCGGGGTAACCATATGATTTTTTGCGCTTCGGGTTATCGTAATGGATCCACTTTTCATCACCAGTGACAATGCGATGCAAAAAACCCTTCCGTTTTTGCCGTTCGAGCAGCAGTTCGCATGCAAAAAAACGGCGCTCGACGTCTCTCGGATTCAGCTCATACGGCACCCAATGTCCTTGCTTTTGGATCATTCCGAGGGCTTTTATACGATGGGAAATGGCTTGTTGTGTCACTCCCAATGAATCTGCGAGCTCTTGTTGAGTTTGACACGAGTCTTCATTGAGTATTGCCTCCAATTCAGCATTCTCAAACTTTTTCACTTGGCCCGGCCGCTCTTTGTCCTCAACGTCAAAATCACCACTTCTAAACCGCACAAACCATCTCTCGCACGTTGAAACCGATGGAACATGACTCGGATAAGCCTCGGAGACCAATCGATGTGCTTCAGCAGCACTTTTCTTCAAATTAAAGAAGTAAATTAAAACTTCCCGCAAATGCTGTTTTGTTGGCACGAAACTCGACATATTGAGAGCTCAAAAAAACTATGAATTTGACACTGCGACAAATTGACACATACTGAAAATTAAAGCTATAAGACGTAGCTTTGACATGAACATAGTCACAGTACTGCCTGATGCGTATAGCGTTAGTAACGCCATCTGTTATCAAACCCGCATTTTCAATTTGTACCCCTGATAATGTTAATGCTGATGCACTTTCGGGAAATCCAGTTGAAGAAACAACCGAGAATGACGGTATTTTCATTATTCAAATAAATCCCGTAACTGGCAATCGTACAAAGCCTAAGCATCAACTGACGGATGCAGAGATAACTCGATTATTAGAACAACCTGACAATGATGAGGATATTATGGAAAATTACCAGGATCATACATTATGTAATTATTATATAGAGGAATGTAATTGGGATCGGGAATCTGTTGACTCTAGTGAGCAGCCTACGGAACTTATTTTTCCATATGAGTCACTCGAAATATCATCCGATCACGAAACGTTTCAGGCGCGTATAGAAGACGAGGTGGATTTACCTAATACTTCTGCAAATAACCCAGGTACTCTTGAGTCTATAGGAGTAGTTAAGCTAGGCCGGTTCAAGCACACCACCTGGGCAGGTGTAAATTTACCTGTGCTCGGTCGATAATTATCCTAGAAACCCACTTTACCCACATATGGTAATGACCGCCGGTCGATAATTATCTTATGTCAAAATTGTTGTCTGCTAGATGGTGCTACAGTCAGATAGATCAAGATCGATATTTTCATAATGGTTGCATTGCATCCAGTTAGATGGCGCGAAGTTCTGTGTAGACTTACTGTAGTCGTGTACTGACCCAGCCTCCCCTACAGTCGGTAACTCACTAGATCATGGTCGATAAATGCGCCTGCATCTACTGCACCAACGAGCACACTGGACCGATCACTGTGGATAAATGACCTACTAACTCACAGCGAGACCTCGCGGGGTATTTGGGATTAAGATAACCTGATATCGGGATATTGGGAGATTCGATACCTTTGTTGATATTTTACCGACAGTCAGAAATTATCTTACGTCGGTACTGTTATAGATGGAGTCACAGTCGGATCCTATAGATCACGCTCGATATCCATGGTAAGGGAGACTTTATCATGATAAGATAGACTTTTGCTCTGTCGTCATCGCTTTCGGATAGAGTGCGCCTCAGGAGGATTCGAAAGAATTCGAGATAAATACATTTGCTGTATAAAAACTTGTTTTTATTTTTTAATGTTACAGATAATGCATTTAATCTAATAAAAACTCTTAACGGTAGATTAATATGTATATATAGATATCTTACAGGTAATACATTTAACCTAAAAAATTCTTAACTATAGATCTTAAATATCTAACTATGAGATTGATGCTGATTGGGATACAAATGTTTTATACACGTTTGATTACATCACCACTTATTACATTATAATCAACCATTCGATCATGTAAGATTAAACAGTAGGCTGTGGTTCCCGCTGGAAAATTTGTCTTAGACTCAAATTCTAGACGGACATCTACTGGCGTTTGTTTTAATGCCTCATTCTGTTTTGAGCAATCAATTACAATTAATGGAGCATACTCGATAAAGTTTTTCCTCGTTAGCAGGGGTTCTCGATCTCTGTTGTAGTATACGGCTTGAAAATTGGCATACATGTTGTACAATACAGAGTATTGATTGTGATTCACATCAAGATTGAGGTTACCGTATGGATAATGTTGTGAGTTAAGAAATAGCTTCACAGTGCCAATGTTGCAGTGATCGAAGTAACTAGCATTTGCATTTTTAACCATTCTCTGATTGGTTTGGAAAGCTACAATTACAAAACGGGGCTTTTCCAATTGATTCGATGTTTTGACTGTCCAATTATGTTTCGTTGTGCTTGGAAGCAGGGGATACTCATACATTTCCCAAGTGCGAAAACTCATAGTGATGTCTCTTTTAATCTGACTATATAAACGTATTTTATACTTGTCTGACAACATCACATATGGCATCAACCACTCAATTCGTGTAAGCTCAATCTTGAAATCCTCGTAACCGCCAGCTGCAAGATCCGTTCGTGATCTCGTGAGAATGAGCTCATGTTTTATATTGATAATGATTTTCTGATAGTCTTTAGCAAATCCAAGTATCATGGAGAGTGGGATACAAACATCAAAGTGGCCAGTATCATTAGTGAGCTGTTTGGTTTCCTCGACGTCAAGCCAACCAGCATTTTCAATCATTGCGCTTCCACCAGGATTGAAGGATGTGTAGCCTTTCATGAGGCTAGTTATACCAACATTTTTACATCTATCAATCTCAATGGCATTGATCTCGTAGCGAATTTCCTCAAACAGATGTAAAATAGCATTGTTCACCAGCTTCGTTACTTCCACAGCAGCACCGGTCGCTTTCGACAATTTACCACACACATGTACAGTACTTCGCGAGGGCAAGAGGCATAGATCTTGATGTTGAATGGATATGCGGATTTCATCACTGTTATTGAAGGTTGATGTATAAGGTTGATGTGCATGTATCTCATAATGCGCTACGGATTCGTCAAATGCGACGGCTGATTCCACATGTAACGCCCCCTCCATTGCAGCAAAATATTACGCACGTTATTTTCTGCCACCAACAATAACTCGAAGCCCTAGACTTTTTAGGAATTGAGCGTTGCGACGTGTGATCATCTTGGTGGCTCGAGCGTGACTGGTTGCTCGATAACATTTTAGTCCTCTTTTATATGCCTGCGCCACGTTATTAGCTTTATTATTATTATTATTATTGAAGATTATTCCCATGATTAGCTATTTGGCTTCTTTAATGAGTAGTCTAATGGTGATAACTTCACCGCGAAAATTAACTAGTTCTCCGTCTTGATCGACTATGCGTAATTGCAGATGATCAATGATCCTCACGGCTATTTCAAGGTAAATGACGTGTGATGGAACTTCAATGATCTTATACCCCGGTGGTAATGCCGGGAAGAATTCATGGATCGTATGGACTTTATGCTCATTGATGTATGCTCCCGAAGTAATATTGCACTCAACTTGCAATGCATTGATTTTTATAATAGCAACATGTAATTCCGAGCTATGAGAGATATGAGCGGGTAACTCTCGATGTGTAAAACCAAGTAGTCTAGCAATCGAGTCTTGTGGACGAAAATCAATGTTTTCACTGCACTTTATCATGCTTCGTACAGTATTGTTATTAGGCTTCAAACTAATGGTAATATGTTTAGATGCAAGCTGTTCTTGCAAGTACACATCAATGTCTTCAATCTCGTAACTTCCTGTAGGTAACACAATCACTTCTTTACCCATATAGATCTTGTTTTTCCCAGTATCGACGTTGGGTATAGAATTAAAAGATAGTAGTTCCACTAGCCCAAGGTGATAGTTCTTGCTAGGTGAGAGCTCAATTGGTGGAAAGTATTGTGCCTCTAATATAGAGGATGTTCCAGATAAACTGAGAGTCAATAAATCTCCCATGATGGTTCACACTAGACTGATACGATAAGCACCACTTACAGATCCTTATATAAGAATTTTAGGCATAGATGCCCACACTCATATGTATCAAAATTTTGATATCTCTTATGATTATACTTGATAACATTATCGAGACCGAGTTAATCCATTAGATCGTGTGGAGGCTGAAGATCACCAAAACTATCAAAGTAATCAACATTTCGACCATTTTTCCGATAAGCCACCCAATGAGTACCTGGGCCATCTTTATCGTCGAGATTAATTATTCCAGATTCACGATAATGCGGTGCATCTGATGGTAAGTCGTTTCTCATAAATACACCACGAAAATTAGGAATTTCATGTGCATACTTGAGTAGATCAGCGTCTGTCAGAGCACGGTTTGGCAGTCTTACTTTGAAGTTTTTTTTTTTATTTGCCCCGAAATGGAAACCAAATCCAGTTTTGTGTGGTTTGAGATAGAGACCTTTACCTAGCGCGATAGCCTCAATCGTCTTATTATGCCTTTGACTTTCCGCTAATTGCTGTGTTGCAGCTTTCGCATCATTTACGGCTTTTACTATTCCAGCAGCGCCACCAGCCAATGCGCCAGTTGCACTTAATCCAGCAAATAGTGGAATAAGAAGAGGCAAAAATCCTCCAACTTTTTTCGGTACTGGCAGAATACGAGGCACGCGTACATTTTTTTCCCACCAGCTGTCTTGATAACAACACGAGCACTCTTTAGCGCCGATCGAATAATTTCTTGTGTGTTAGAATCTGCCGATTTTGAGGCAGCTTTAATTATCTTGGAAAGCGTGGTTGGAGGTTTGGTCTTTCTCTTCCTCTTCTTTATACCCATGCCAAGCTTAGCCTTTATCTTCATGGCGTTTGTAACAGCGTAGGCTGCAACCTTTTCACTTACACGAGCGTCGCTTGAAAATACGCGATGCCAAGCCTTGTCAGCTAAAATTTTATCGGCCTTGTTGCGATCCTCAATGTTTTCACGATTCTGTGAGTATGCGATATCGTGTTCCTTACAGGCTGCGTCTAGAGGATTTACCCCAGGATCACCACGAGCAAGACGTTCCGCTAGTTTTGTGCCTGGTCCATAGTATTGATAGCCTGGTAAATGAAGCTCGATAGGTAGTTTGTTGAGGACTTTATTCAACAGACCGCAAACTTTAGGCATGATGCTTACACTAGAAAGAGCAGTGAACGAATGAGGTTCGGAGTATATAAGCACAGTATTTATACTCTAAACCAGGGGTCTCCAAACTTTCCAGCCTTAGGGCCATACTGATTACTCCAGTAAGTTCCGAGGGCCAAAACCATATTATCATTGTTGCCGGTGGTAAAAAGTGAAATAGTCCAAAATCTGTCCGCGGGCCGAATGTGGCCCGCGGGCCGTAGTTTGGAGACCCCTGCTCTAAACCATCAGTCGCTGCCAACATGGATTTCAGAGAGCAACCGCTCTCCTGCCGGTAATGAATTTTGATAGGCTAGCTGAAAGGAAAAAAGTACGCACACGTCATGGTCCACTATTACCCAACAGTATCCGAGCAGTTTTTTGTGGCCCATCAAATTGTGGAAAGACCAATGCATTGCTCACTCTGATTACACATCCAAATGGATTGAGATTTGAAAATGTATACATATACTCGAAATCATTGAATCAACCAAAGTACAAGTTTCTCGAAAAACTTCTGCAGCCTATGAAGGGTATTGGATTTTTTGCCTTTGGTGAACATGATCAAGTAGTATCACCCGAAGAAGCTAATATTAATTCAATCATGATATTTGATGATATAGCCTGCGAGAAACAAGATAATGTTAGAGCCTTTTACTGTATGGGTAGACATACGAATATTGACTGCTTCTACTTGTGTCAGTCGTATGCACAAATACCTAAGCATTTAGTACGTGATAACGTTAACATGCTTGTAATCTTTCGGCAGGATGATATTAATCTCAAGCATGTTTATGGAGATCACGTAAATACTGACATGACGTACTCGCAGTTTAAAAACTTATGCTCGAAATGTTGGAATGATACCAATCATGGATTCCTAGTAATTGATAAAGATCTTCAAGGGCTCGACTGTGGTAGATACAGGAAAGGTTTTGACTGCTTTGCTACAAATATATCATGCGTAAAGAGTAAATCTTAATCAGATCATCATGAGCAGTCGAAGCGATAACATCGCCGACGAATTTCGTCGCGAGAGAAAGACACTTTGTCAAGTAGAAAAAGTTAGAAATGCTATTAAACATAAATACAAGCTTTTAAAAGCTGGTAAGCAGATTATGGAAAAAGCTTGGGATGAAACATTCAAACCAATCGTGAAGCCACTTAAAAAACTTGTTAGTGCTACTGACACAAATACGCATGAAATAAAAAAAAAACTGGATTCCCAAGAAAGAGAAGGATGAGAAGGAGAAGACAGAGAAGGAGGGCGAGGAAGATGCATCTCAAAATGAAGAGCAGGATAATTCATTTAAAACTGCATTCACAGATAATGATAATGATGATGATGATGATGATGATGATGATGATGATGATGATGGTGATGATGAGAAAGCATCAACAAAGAAAAAATCTGACCAACCATATTCAACTATTGAGAAATATTTGAACTTACTCGATAAAAATCGTAAAAAGTATCTCGATATGACTTATGAAGTTCGAAAGCTGCCAGATGGTACACTTATGATTGGTGATTCCACCGTAAGTTCTGGTAACGAATACGTTATTATTAATGATGACAACAACAACAAGTATGATAAGGCCATTGGTTTACTTGAACTGCTGTTCACAAAAGATCCCAATCAGAATTTCATAAGCAATAAAGATGTAAACAATTATGGAAAAATTGTGCTTAGAACAAATGCACACAAAAAACACTATAATTCTGATGAGTTAGTCCACAGACAAAACAGTGAAAAATATAAATCCTATATAGCTCCAATAATTGGTGCTTCTACATCAACTCGAAAGAGACAATCTACTGGTGGTTCATTACCACAATACAAGATTGCACGACGAGATACATGAATGGATTATGTGTATTGGGATAACCCCAATGAGCTGGTAGATCGATTACGTTTATTGCTAGCTGAAAGTTCAGCAGGCAACCCCAGTCATACGAATGAAATCGTTTCACTCATTGAGGAATTGCGTGAAGCAGGAATCGTTTATTAGCAGTGACACATGCGTGAATATACTCAGTTGAATAATGAGCGTCGACGTGTTCGGACGGTATTTTGGATGTACTAAGGGCTCACGGGGTCCACCAGGATTTGGTTTGAAACTCACTACAAGCGGAAACTACGACATTGAAAATAGGAGACTCAGCAACGTTGGTGAATCACATGAACCAAATGATGCTGTCAATTTCAATCTCGCTAGACAACTAATTCAACAGGAGTTAAGTACATTGCTTCAGGCTACAACTCATCAACGTGAGCAATTGGATGATTTAGAGTTGAAAATACAGGTTATTCAAGAGCAAGTAAAAGAGAGAATAAAGCATATTGAGATAAACATTGCTACGACTTTAGAATTAGCAGTTCGTAATGCAAAGGCTATTGGTTCCTTGCTTGCGCACACTCCTCAAGAGATTCTTCAAGATCAAGCCATCAAAGAATACTGAAATAAATATTTTTAGAGTTATATAGACTTGATAGTCCGTAACACTAAAGCCTTTGAAGCGTTAATCAGGTGCACTCCTCGAAATGGAGCATCGAAGACTAGTAGAAGAATTACATAAGCCTGCGCGTCGCAATTATTTACGAGGCAAGTTTGATATACGTGATATTGATGAGACATGGCAAGCTGATGCAACCGTACGCTCGAGAAAACAAAGGATACAAATATCTGCTTATAATAATCGATGTACTATCCAAGTTTGCATGGGCTGTACCAGTGAAGCACAAAACCGGTCAGAATCTTACCGCAGCTATGAATTCGATTCTTCAAGATGGACGAGTACCTACCAATCTCCAGACTGATCAAGGTAAAGAATTTCATAATAAGACTTTCCAGAATTTAATGAAACGTCATGACATCAATCACTATTCCACATATAGTAATCTTAAAGCATCTATAGTAGTGTGCTTTAATCGTACCCTTAAGAATGAAATGTAGATGAAATTTAGTCTACACGGATCTTACAAATGGATAGACATTTTAGATGATCTCGTGGCGACATACAACGACACGAAGCATCGAACTATTAGTATGAAACCGAGGAACGTCACAGCAGACACTGTTGAAACGCTAATTCAACATTTTTCTACTACCAATGAACGAAGAAACCGTGTAATGAAATTCAAAATCGGTGACAAGGTGCGAGTGAGCAAGAACAAACACGTTTTCGAGAAAGGCTACATACCCAATTCGTCAACGGAAATTTTCACTGTGAATCGAGTAATGAGGACGACACCTGCAACGTACAAGCTGAAGGACTACCAAGATGAACCCATCGCTGGCGGTTTTTATAATGAAGAATTACTGAAGGCCAATTATCCAGATGTCTATCTCGTGGAGAAGATTCTCAAGAAACGTGGAAATCGTGCTTATGTCAAATGGTTGGGATTTACCAATTCACATAATAGTTGGATAAATAACGCAGAATTAACTACAGGAATGAAATAATGAGTCAGCATTTATGTATAATAAAAAATGTCTTTTTATTCATTGTAAAATAAACACATTACAAAATAACCAATTCGATTTGGTTTTTCTTCTCTTTTTCAATATAGTTTAGATGCAATGTACCATGTGTGACCGTTTCCTTCATGCGGCTGAACAGAGCCTGATCTTTCTCAAATGCCGCAGAAACACGTTTAGGCAGAAAGATTTGGAACTCATTGTTGAGAGTGGCAACAGTTTTTTGATCATATTTAGTCGTCACTTGACGTAAATCGGTGACTTTATGCATTTCGTTGATTCGCAGATCAACGATCCTTTTCGTTGGGAGGTAATCGTCTTGACCAGCGAGTTTGTTGAGTGCATCAATATCCATCATGAATGTCTAATGAAGTTGACTATAGAAGATGGACGCGAGTATGTGATAGTGGTGAGCAACAGGTTCCAATACTATTGGCGTAGATTTCTTTAGCCTGCTGTACGTTTGATGTACGTTTCATCTGACGACAACGACAACGAATATGCGAGACTGATGAGCAACAGGTTCCAATGTGTTTGATGCCAGTTCCGTCTGATAGAGTTGATTGTGAACTGCTTCCAATACAAGGCTGGTTCAGGTTCTAAAGTATCCTTTAGTATCCTTTAGTATCCCCAAGGTATCAATGGATCAACGAGTAGATACTGTGAACAGTTGACGGTGAAGGTCTGATGGAACTAGCTGCAGTCACACTCTTCATATAGTGGTATCACCCACCACCGATCTACCATGGAGAAGGAGATTCGTGTCGCTGATTGATCAACGGGGTTGCATCCAAGTCTCTGATTAGGCTTCCACAGCAGGCAGTCGCGGAGAAGGAAATTGAAGTCGTTGATTGGATGACTAGAGTATGTATGTAAGAGTGGGGTGTGTATGCAAGAGTAGGGAGTAGGCTGGTTACGACATGATTGAAGTCGGTTTCAACATGTCTTGTGGTATCCTGTAGTGTCCCCAAGGCAGCGTATCCGTGGTATCAGCAAGTAAATATCGTTTGTCATCATGCGGGCTCAATGCGACCTTTACTTGTTTCTCTGTATAGACAATGTGCATGCGTGACTTTATGACTCGTTGCTCACGACACTGTGTTGTTCCCTCGAAAAGGCATTGATGGAAATCATTGAAGGTTATGGTTGCTTCCACTACGCCCGTTTTCACACCTTTTACCTTCTTCATATAATCATCGCCATTTACTCGAACACTATACATTTTGCTGCGTAGACCAGCGAATTCTGTCATAATCTGCCTATTGCACTCATCCTTCATCAATCCAACGATTTTTTTATTTGCTTGAGGTAGTGCAAATTGATTCTCAGCTGGATAATCAGAGGTATCGAATTTCCGGATATCCCGTCTCATGATATCATATATGTCAGGGCACTGAATCTCATAGAGTAGGCTGTCGGTGTCGGTATACAAGAGCTTGCAGTGATCATCGGCAAATTGCGTTTTCATGTAATCATAGTGAAAATCGTAGACCAACACTTTCGACAAGTCCAGCACACAGAGACCTATGTAGATTGGTTTGTTGAGATATACCTCTGTCTTCAAAAGCTGTACAGCAATGAGGTTCTCTTCAAAGATTGATCGGCTGTGGAATGTCGGTCTCGCAATAAGGGCCTCAGCACCATAGCGTCCATCCCAGCGTGTGACGAGTTTTACATCCACATGTTTACGAACATTTTCCATCGTCTTGCCAAACACTGCGTTGTTCATGAGCTTGAAGAGATTTTTCTCGAAATCATTCGTTGCTTGTTTCCGCATATCGCTATTTAAGTCAATGTAGGATTTTAACCACGGCCTCTGTTTGAACTTCAACACTCGATGAATACGTTTGAGTTGTAGACCATACTTGAGTGCCTGCTTTAGATTCCGATAGTGGATAACGTAGTTGCTCTTGAAGTCTAATGTTGTCATCAGTTTGATCTGCGTTGAACCTGGTGCACTTTTGTGTTCAGGACATAGTGGTAAGTCTCGGTGGGTATCATGAAGGCTTATGGGATAATCCAGATCGACTTCCAGGATGTATCCTTCTAATGCATCGTCCTCGATCGTTTGAAAATCAATATTTTCTGGATTTTCCACCCATGTGAAGTCTCCATATGGGAGCGATTCCATCATCGCCCAACCGTAAAGATTGTTGACGTCAAAGTACATGAGATACTTGGTGGGCTCTTGAGGCTCATAATTGTTCATATACTTGATGTTCGCTTTGGCATAGCGGTTGCAGCACTGACTCACGCCGCCCCTCACTCCTCGCTCAACGAACAGATGCATCTCCAAGTCCGTGAAAAGCTCCAACTCAATCTGTGTGAACTTAAGCATGGCGTCCCACGTGAATCCTGGTGTTGTGTAGTAGTGCGCAGGGTCCAGACCATACGCTCTGATGCAATTGTCACGAAAATTCTCAAAGACATCGGCTAAGAGGAGAACATCAGTTTTCAGATAGAGATCTGAATATTCACCCAAGTCATGAATGTTGAACTCTTGCCACACTCTCTTTGCGTGCTCGTAATCGTCGTCTGTGATGTCGCTGTCATTCAACGTACTATGGAAATCTTCTTTAGTCGGAAGATTAAGCTTATCCAGTTTCTGTACAACGTCAACGTATTCATATGGGAATACGCCTTTCCTCAATAGCAGCTCAATCTTATCATCAGGAAGTTGTGGAAATTCGCGCCTAACAATCTTCAATTCCGTAAGGTATGAAGCTAGTTTTTCTAACGATGAAGCCATAAAGCGGAACGAGTCGATGAATCGAAAACTCACATCGCTTCCATCAATGTGCTTTTGAAAGGTGTTGCATAATCAGCTGGCGCACGGCGATCGATATTCGCCGTGCGTCGACCTGTTGCTGTGCACGAGCACGCAGCGTTCGGTTGAGCGGAGATAGCCTAGGAAAGGCTTCGCGGAGCCGAGGGTGTGCCTCGCTGGCATGCCGCGTCGAGCGAGAGGATGTCTCTCTCGCTTGACTTCGGTTTCGCTCACCGGCTATCTCGCTCAACTGACTTCAGCGCCCAACAACGCTTTCAGATCCGGCAGCCATATTGCTAAATTTGACACTTTTTCGTGAAGACCGCATGGAACAGCACTCATCTCTGCTTCTCGTGGATATTCTACATCAATTTTCTCTGGATCGACTCAGCTATCGTGCTCACCCGGACTCAAATTAAGGTAAGAGAACACCGTCATAATTAACCATAATTCACTGACGGTGAGGAGATTCATTAATATCGGTACATCAGCACAAAAGGTCTCACACTGTGGCATGCTCGGCAGCGCGGGCTGCGCCACGTTTTTTCTCACTTTGCTTTGCCTGCTTGATTAATACAATTACGCATGTGCCTAATGTTCACTGTAGTTTTCCACAGTAAACCTGCTGGAAAAATACTGTGAATATTTTCTGCTCAATTGTGCATCCTCATTCTGTGTTGTATTGTGCTACGCAGTTCTGCCTGCGTAGCTTGTCTCATACATGTAGAGCACTCAAGCAATTTTAATTGCAAGTGCTTTCATTTATTCACTGCAACTCTCTTCGTCAATCTGCTGAGAATTTGCAGTGGACGGTTAACATCACATTACGCACTCATTTCCTCTAAGGTGGCGTGCTACGCAGCACTGACTGCTGCACGGATACCGTTCTTGACGCTCAAGCTCAACTGCACTCAGCACAATTAATATCATTGTATGCTGTCTACAACCTCAACTCCAAATTCAATTTGTTATTTTGTTATTGTGTATTTTTCTAAATTTAACCTATTTTTGCATTTATTCTCAACTTATATATTTCTCCAAATTATATTATTTTGTATACCAAGTGGCGGAAGGTATAATAAACCACTTTCTCTGAATATCATCTATGTGTCTGGTTTATTGTGACCCTGTCGTGAGTGAAGACTCATAATTTTCAATATATTTCAGATCTGTCAAACTTCATCCAGGCGGAATGTCAAACATTTTGGTCCTTCGAGCCGGATCTTCGACTCTCGCACACAGGGTAGAACCAGAGTTTTCTACCTTCCGCACACATCCACTCTTCGGCTCATCTCGACTTGGACTCTGCAAAGAACCTCGCAGTTTCCACTTCTTCTCATCGGCTCAAGTCCAGCGCTTCGATTTTGGTAACGTACTAACTCCCTCGAGCATCTTCGTTCTTTCATTCGGTCCACTCAAGGGGCTCACAATGTCCGATACGAATTCCTCAGGCACCGGGGTAGCGTCTGGTGACCTCGAGGAAAAGACGACATTGGCAGTCCCTGACCCCGTCGTACCTGCGAAGAAGACCCGATCACCGACTCGCATACCAGGCGAGTTGGTGCTTAAGGTCCAGTCGCAGATGTGACGGGTATCAGCGCTGGAGTTTATCATGACCACCATCGAGGAGCAGGTAGAGACTCTCTCCATGGCCCCTCTCGAGGCGATGCTTGAGCAGGTGGACGAGCTCCACGGAGAATTCAGGAAGGAACATCTGCTTCTTGAGGCTTCGTGGTCGCTCGCCCACCAGGATCACGATTACTTTGCGAGTGATACTCAAACCCTCGAGGCCAAGCTCACCCTCCACAGCAAGATAGCTGCGGGGAGGGTCATGAAGAGACTCGGCCATCTCCGACTCGCTGCACCAGTGGCCACGCCGTCGGTGCCACGGACAAAGCTGCCGGACATAAAGTTGCCGGCCTTCGAAGGCGCCTATTCCGGTGGCCAGCTTTTCGGGACCTGTTCTCATCACTGGTCATTCGGAACTCTAGGTTAGCCGACGTCGAGCGGCTTTCGTGCCTTCGCAGCTGCGTCTCGGGCTCGGCCGCTACACTAATTCAGGGATTCGCCATAACCGACGAATCGTTTCCATTGGCGTGGGAAACACTGGTGTCCCGCTTTGAAAACAAACAGCTGCTGGTGCAGGAGCGTTTGGACGCTCTGTTCGCACTCAAACCCGCTCAGGGGTCGCTCGCATCGACAGTAACGTCCGTCTCCGAGGCCTACAAAATCCTCACTTCGGTGGCAACGAAGGAGGAGCTGTTTGATTGCGTGATGGTACGACTGCTTGGTCAGCAGTTTGACCAGACCACACGCGAGGCCTGGGAGACGGCGTTAGGACGCTCATCCAGGTTCCCGACCTTTGCGCGGATGGAGGAGTTCGCGGAGACTAAGATTCGGGCCCTGGAGATGGCGAAGGCCACTTCAAAACCTAGTAGCTCCACTCGAACGTCTTCCGCGGGCCCTCCTCCCGCAAGGGCAGGGGCAACCCGCGCTTCGGCTCATCACGCGGGTAGCACAACCCGTAGCATTCCGCCACCACATACCAACGCGTCCGTGTATCCATGTGACTGCTGTCGGAGTTCCGGGCACTTCATCGTGATATGCCCGGAGTTCCGCCAGCTGTCCGTGGCTGCGCGGCGCAAGATGGCGGAGAAGTCGCGGTTGTGCTACAACTGCTTGGGACGGCACAATGCTAATGCATGCCGTTCCACACGCAGTTGTAAGGAATGTTCAGGGCGGCATCACACCATGCTGCATCCGGCAGCGCACCCTGCAACCTCTTCCGGAACTCAACCTGCGCAGCCCTCAACGTCGGCACAATAGGGTGTCGACGCAGTCGTCCACTCATCGGTACAGCTCACAAGGAAATGCTCAACATTATTAGCAACTGCACTCGTACATATACATACATCGGCATCAACTCATCAGGCGAGACTTCTTATCGATCCTGGATCGGAATTAACATTTATTACGGAAGAGCTCGTCCGTAAACTCAACGCAACACGTAAGCACTCATCAATTTCGATCACAGGGATCGGTGGAAGGCACTCAACTCATACACGTGGTTCGGTACAACTCACAATGTGCTCCATGCACACCAAGGAGAAAGTCACGGTCTTGGCTCACATTCTCAACACGGTTACAACTCATTTGCCATCTTTTGAGTCACCAACTCGCACGTGGCCTCACATAGTGAAGCTGAAGCTGGCTGATCCGGACTTTCTCACACCACGACCGATCGATATTGTAGTTGGAGCAGATATCTATGGTCAGGTGATCAAACCTAACATTATCAAAGGCACATCATCTTCGCCAATTGTACAATTATTAATATTTGGTTGGCTCATCATTGGACCTATTAACTAATGTCAACTTGATGCACTCACTGTTCATCATGCTGCTGTGCAACTCGATGATCAGAAATTACAGAACGTGCTCACAAAATTCTGGGTTCAAGAAGAGCCGCCAAAGGACACGGTCGGTCAACTCACACCAGAGGAGGAGGCGTGCGAGGATCATTTCCGCGACATACATCAGCGTGATTCTACAGGCCGATACATTGTTCGGCTTCCTCTTACATCTTCTCCTGCAAATCTGGGAACTTCATACTCTCGGGCACATCAGTGTTTGCTGCACACAATTCGGAAAATCTCAAAAAATGCTGAATACGGTCAGCTCTACTCAAAATTCATGATCGAATATGAACAACTTGGTCACATGGTGAAGGATTCGAAATCATCTACAAGTGAAATTCAATACTATCTGCCTCACCACGGTGTATTGAGACCAGACAGTGTTTCCACCAAATTAAGGGTGGTATTCAACGGTTCTAGCTCAACATCTTCTGGAAAGTCTCTGAATGACATCATGCACACCGGACCTAATTTGTTGCTCAATATTTCGGACGTTCTCATCTGGATCCGTCACCACAGACACATCTTTGCCACGGACGTTACCAAGATGTATCGTCAAATTCAAGTTCATCCTGATGATTGGAATCTTCAGCGAATTTTGTGGATTGATGCTCAAGACAACCCTGTGCCGTATCAATTAACAACAGTGACATACGGTACAAAGGCTGCGCCATTTTTGGCAGTTAGAACTCTCATGCAGCTCACCAAAGATGAAGGTCACCGGTTTCCTCTCGCTGTGCCAGCTATCACGTTTGGCAGGTACGTGGATGACATCTTTGGAGCGGCGGATTCAGCTCATGAACTCATTGAAATTGCACAACAACTCAAGGACTTGTGCATGGCGGGCGGTTTTCCACTCGCCAAGTGGCACTCGTTGGACCACACGGTCCTTGCTAATATTTCATCATCATCGTCAAGCTCAGCTATCTCAATGGACGACTGCGAGACCAAAATTCTTGGTCTGACTTGGCTTCCTAGTGAAGACAAGTTCACATTCTCATCCCGGTTCAACTCAACTCAAGATAATTCCACAAAACGCCTCGTTCTTTCCGAGGTGGCTCAACTCTTTGATCCACTCGGTTTTGTCTCACCGGTTGTGATTAGAGCCAAAATACTCTTGCACGAGCTTTGGCTTCACAAACTCAGCTGGGATGAACCACTGCTATCTCAGGTCTCAGCACGATGGACTGCAATCAGAGAAAATCTCAAAAGCCTGGCCAGGCTCTCAATTCCTCGTTGGTTCAATACATGGAGCAACTGAACAGTAGAATTGCATGGCTTCTCTGATGCATCTCAATTGGCCATGGCCGCAGTGATCTATATCACTGTCGACTCAATGTCCACAGGAAAGGTAGATTCACTTATCTGCTCAAAAACGCGCGTCGCACCACTCAAGAAGCTTACCATACCACGGCTTGAACTGACAGCTGCACTGTCACGCTCAAGCCACGCTCAAGATCAAGGTCTCATCTACTCACCTGTGGACGGACCCATCGGTAACTCTCACCTGGATCAAAGCGCATTCTGCTCGGCGGAAAGACTACGTCCGAAACCGAGTATCTGTGATACAAGGACTCACACCCAATGCTCAGTGGCGTCACGTCTCAGGCTCAAGCAATCCTGCAGATTGGGTTTCGCGGGGTATCTCTACAGCTCAATTGGCCTCTCATCAGTTGTGGTGGTTGGGTTCAGCGTGGATGGTGAAACCTATTGAATTTTGGCCGAAAACCTCAACTGATTCTGAGGATTTGCACAATATGGAAGCCCGGCCGGGGTTAGCTCTTCTCGCGGCAACTGTGACGCCAGACTACCGGTGGGAGCTCATTTATCGCTGTTCCTCACTCACAAAATTGTGTCGTCTTACCTTATTTTGTGTCAGAGTAGTGGCCAGAATGAGGAAGAGGTTAGAATTGGCAGGAACCGCTCCTCTCACAGCAGAAGAGATGGCTGCAGCAAACGTTTTTTGGACACGAGCTACACAAGCCGTGTTTTTCAAACACGAGTTACAAGTACTGCAGTCAGGTTTTTCTCTTCCTTCCTCTCACCCCTTCAGTCGACTAACAGCTTTCATCGACCAAGAGGGTGTACTCAGAGTAGGAGGTCGCCTTGCTCAATCAGCACTCACGTACGAAGGAAGACATCCTGCCATTCTACCTCGTCACTCTCGGTTCTGAACTCTCATTATCGATCAAGCTCACGTGCGGACTCTTCACGGAGGCACTCAGCACACATTAGCCCAAATAAGGCTAACTCATTGGATCGTCGGCGGAAGAGCTCCTGTAAAATCTCACATTTTACATTGCGTTGTGTGTGCTCGGCAGAGAGGAATTCGGGCTCAACAACTGATGGGTCAGCTTCCTCTGGCACGAGTCACACCAACGCGCGCATTCGCTCACACAGGAGTTGACTACGCCGGTCCTCTCACACTCAAAACTTGGAAGGGGCGAGGAAGTAAAACACACAAAGGCTGGATCTGTGTTTTAGTGTGTCTCACCACTTCAGCTCTACATCTCGATGTCGTCAGCGACTACTCAGCTGATGGCTTCCTCTCAGTGTTCAGGCGTTTCTCAGCTCAGCGTGGCATTCCTCACACTCTATATTCTGACTGTGGCACGAATTTCATTGGTGCTCATAAATCCATACGTCAGATGTTCAGAAAGGTCTCTCAAGAACATCAAATCATCGCTTCTTTTCTCGCAAATCAGCAAATTGCGTGGAGGTTCAATCCACCTACGGCTCCACACATGGGTGGAAAATGGGAAGCAGCCGTAAAATCTGTTAAATTTCATCTGCGGCGAACGGTGGGTGATGCAGCACTCACGTTCGAAGAACTCGTAACGCTGCTGGCCCAGATCGAGGCTATACTAAACTCAAGACCTCTGGAACCACTCAGCGATGATCCTGATGACTCATCAGCTCTCACGCCTGGACACTTTCTCATTGGTGAAGCTCTTACCACCGTCCCAGAGCCTACGCTAAAGGATTTATCAATCTCACGGCTCTCAAGGTGGCAATTGTTGCAGCAAAAAGTACAACAATTTTGGCGACATTGGTCGGCTCATTATCTACAACGGCAGCAGTCCATATCAAAGTGGCATCACCCTAATAATAACATAAAGATTGGCTCTTTGGTTCTGCTCACGGATGAGCGCTTTCTACCGTGCAAGTGGCCACTTGCACGAGTTACAGCGTTGCATCCAGGCAAAGATGGGCTCACCAGGGTGGTGACACTCCGAACTGCTACCACTACGCTCACCAGGCCGATCTCAAAACTCGCTGTCTTGCCTATCTCATCCAATTCCGAGCAATAATAAATCATCAACCCCGTTGCTGATGGCGGGCGGAAATGTTGGATAATCAGCTGGCGCACGGCGATCGATATTCACTGTGCGTCAACCTGTTGCTGTGCACGAGCACGCAGCGTTCGGTTGAGCGGAGATAGCCTAGGAAAGGCTTCGCGGAGCCGAGGTTGTGCCTCGCTGGCATGCCGCGTCGAGCGAGAGGATGTCTCTCTCGCTTGACTTCGGTTTCGCTCACCGGCTATCTCGCTCAACTGACTTCAGCGCCCAACGACGCTTTCAGATCCGGCAGCCATATTGCTAAATTTGACACTTTTTCGTGAAGACCGCATGGAACAGCACTCATCTCTGCTTCTCGTGGATATTCTACACCAATTTTCTCTGGATCGACTCCGCTATCGTGCTAAACCGGACTCAAATTAAGGTAAGAGAACACCGTCATAATAAACCATAATTCACTGACGGTGAGGAGATTCATTAATATCGGTACATCAGCATAAAAGGTCTCATACTGTGGCGTGCTTGGCAGCGCGGGATGCGCCAGGTTTTTTCTCACTTTGCTTTGCCTGCTTGATTAATACAACTACGCATGTGCCTAATGTTCACTGTAGTTTTCCACAGTAAACCTGCTGGAAAAATACTGTGAATATTTTCTGCTCAATTGTGCATCCTCATTCTGTGTTGTATTGTGCTACGCAGTGCTGCCTGCGTAGCTTGTCTCATGCATGTAGAGCACTCAAGCAATTTTAATTGCAAGTGCTCTCATTTATTCACTGCAACTCTCTTCGTCAATCTGCTGAGAATTTGCAGTGGACGGTTAACATCATATTACGCACTCATTTCCTCTGAGGTGGCGTGCTACGCAGCACTGACTGCTGCACAGATACCGTTCTTGACGCTCAAACTCAACTGCACTTAGCACAATTAATATCATTGTATGCTGTCTACAACCTCAACTCCAAATTCAATTTGTTATTTTGTTATTGTGTATTTTTCTAAATTTAACCTATTTTTGCATTTATTCTCAACTTCTATATTTCTCCAAATTATATTATTTTGTATACCACGTAGCGGAAGGAATAATAAACCACTTTCTCTGAATATCATCTATGTGTCTGGTTTATTGTCACCCTGTCGTGAGTGAAGACTCATAATTTTCAATATATTTCAGATCTGTCAAACTTCATCCAGGCGGAATCTCAAACAATTACCGTGTTTGCACGCTCAAATGGGAAGTCCTACCCCACCCGCCATATTCCCCAGATATTGCGCCGTCCGATTATTACTTGTTCCGTTCGATGGCATATGGTCTGGCTAATCAGCAGTTCAGCTCATATTAAGACATCTCAAAATGGCTTGATTCGTGGATAGCCTCAAAAGACGAACACTTCTACCGTGATGGTATTCGAGCTCTGCCAGAAAGATGGGAAAAAGTTGTCGCTAGCGATGGGCAATATTTTGAATGATTCATTTGTAAACATTTTTTCACAATAAAGTTGTATTTTTATAAAAAAAAAACAGCGGGTACTTAGTTGCGCACGTAATAATTTTATGCCGACATCAGCACATTTTTCGCTTATCCGGTTCGCTTATCGACCATTACTTGCCAAGAGGCATCAATTTCAAGGACATTATCATATTCCACGTAGACTACACAATTTATCGTTGAAGCAAGCGCATTCTTAAATCGTACCTCTATTCTCACACTACTGTGATTTATTAATTTCCAATGTGTTGCTGTTCGCCGAAAGATCGGGTGTCAAATCGAAAGCAAACAGACAGTATCCATCGCGATAATTATCGCGATCGATCGAATTACCGTCGTTCAAGAAATGTATTCCAGTTCCCGAAAACAACGTTTGAAAAGCATCCACATATAGATGATTTTTCGTGAAATCAGGTTGTAACGGTTTCGAAGGTATTTGAGCACCATCTACATAAACGAGAGATAATTTATCTTGTAATTTTGGAAATTGAATGGATTCATACTGAAGTCGCCGTTAAACGTTTTGTTATCGACAAAACCGGTAATTATACGCTTCGGCAATTGACCTAACACGATATTATCGATAGTCTCTCCATGAACACCAGAGTGTATTGAAACGGCTTTTACCTCGACTCTTGTAAGAGGATATTTAGCCGTAGATTTTGCCAGAGTTCTAGCATGCGAGAGCAGCACACCAGGAGCTATTTTTGTTCTACGAACGAGAAGCGATGCCTCGAGAATCTTTAAGCCGTATTGACCATTCTTTGTATCGCCCATAAGACAAAATGAATCTCTAGACCGCACCAACCGTAGTCGCATCTGTGCGCCGTTTAATAGGAACCGCTCCTGATTGAATATATCGCAATGCAGATGACCGAGCAAGTCTACAGTTTTCTCGACATTTAAAAATTGTTTTCTCTTCACAAGACCCGTATTTTCCGATGTTATATCATCTATTTTTCCAGGGGTATCGTCATACCAGAGAACGCTCGTGAAATGCGAATTTTTTGCTGCTGGACCGTTGTTCAAAAGTGTTTCTATGTACGCTTGATAAGCGTAGGCATTATTTGGAGGTGAAACTAGTTTTTGATTCAGATGTACATCCACCTGATTAAACATAGAATGCAAGAGATTGTTTACAGGGCCGGCACTTATGTTCGACGCTGTACCCGCCGCAATTTCCGTAGTAGGAGATGTTATTTTCACTCTCAGACTAAGCATAGTAAGCGCGAGATCGATATACTCATCACCCTGTCCAGGAATAACAAATTCAATCGGTGAATCATCTGTTAGCGAAGATATTGGTTTGTAATACATCCAATTAGAGCTTTCGATAGTACTTTGCGTCGGTGGGAGTGGAAATAATTCAAGTTCCGATTTAAGACACCGCACGAGTGCGCATGTAGAAAAGCCATCTTGTTTTAGCTAGCCAAAAATATCTGGAACTGTTCGTTGACGAGTCTCCTTCTTCTTATTGTTCTTATTATTCTTCTTCTTCTTTATTACTTTTCTCTTTATTATACTTTTATTTTTACGGGAGATACGTCGTGGTTTACGTTCGTTCGATGAATGAGGAGTTCGCGAAATTTTGCGCTTTTTATAACCAGACCGTCGCATGCAAGTGTCAATTTTTTCAGAGGCTTTGCGTTTGAGATTACTGCCTGATTATAGCGCTCTCTCGCGAATAGCATCTTTCACAGCTATCAGGAGTACAAATTGAAAATGCGGGATTTTTTTCTATTTTTGAACGTTTATTCTGAAAAAATGGTAACAAATGAATTATTCAAAGTATTGTCCATCGCTAGCCACAACTTTTTCCCATCTTTCTGGCAATTTACGGATACCGTCGCGAAAAAATTCGGCCGGCTTGGCTGCTATCCAGTCATCGACCCATTTTTGGGCTTCTTCGTAAGAATGGAAGCGCTGGTCAGCTAGGCCATGTGTCATCGATCGGAAAAGGTGGTAATCGGAAGGAGCAATATCTGGGCTATACGGCGGGTGGGGTAAGACTTCCCATTTCAGCGTTTGTAGGTATGTTTTGACCGGCGCTGCAACATGTGGCCGAGCGTTGTCATGTTGCAAAATTACTTTGTCGTGTCTTTGCTCGTATTGTGGCCGTTTTTCTTTGAGTGCGCGGCTCAAACGCATCAATTGAGTTCGGTATAGTGCTCCTGTGATGGTTTCGTTCGATTTCAATAGCTCATAATACACCACACCCAGCTGGTCCCACCAAATACAGAGCATGAGCTTGGCGCCGTGAATATTTGGTTTGGCCGTCGATGATGATGCATGGCCGGGGTAACCATATGATTTTTTGCGCTTCGGGTTATCGTAATGGATCCACTTTTCATCACCAGTGACAATGCGATGCAAAAAACCCTTCCGTTTTTGCCGTTCGAGCAGCAGTTCGCATGCAAAAAAACGGCGCTCGACGTCTCTCGGCTTCAGCTCATACGGCACCCAATGTCCTTGCTTTTGGATCATTCCGAGGGCTTTTATACGATGGGAAATGGCTTGTTGTGTCACTCCCAATGAATCTGCGAGCTCTTGTTGAGTTTGACACGAGTCTTCATTGAGTATTGCCTCCAATTCAGCATTCTCAAACTTTTTCACTTGGCCCGGCCGCTCTTTGTCCTCAACGTCAAAATCACCACTTCTAAACCGCACAAACCATCTCTCGCACGTTGAAACCGATGGAACATGACTCGGATAAGCCTCGGAGACCAATCGATGTGCTTCAGCAGCACTTTTCTTCAAATTAAAGAAGTAAATTAAAACTTCCCGCAAATGCTGTTTTGTTGGCACGAAACTCGACATATTGAGAGCTCAAAAAAACTATGAATTTGACACTGCGACAAATTGACACATACTGAAAATTAAAGCTATAAGACGTAGCTTTGACATGAACATAGTCACAGTACTGCCTGATGCGTATAGCGTTAGTAACGCCATCTGTTATCAAACCCGCATTTTCAATTTGTACCCCTGATATATTTCTATCGAGGATATCACCGACTACGTTTACACCAGCCCGCAATGCCGCTTTTCTAACTGCTTTAGCGCCCTTCTTTAAAAGTGGTAACACTCGACGAAACAGGCCCCCGAGAAAGCTGCCGATACCGTGTCCTCGTTGATTAGGTGTTCCGATATAAACATGGCTAATACCGCCGTACCCGCGACGGCCCCATCCGTGCTGCACACTGTCAATATCATCCATAGTGGTGTAATCAATCGTGGGACCTTTTGAAATGTAGTGTCACAGTCAACGTTCCCTGCTCGAATGGTATAGGATCCCCAAATTCGCCTGTTATATCGATCTCGATAGTGTGTAAATTATTGCGCAAGAGAGGTATATATCGTGGCGTTGAAAGCGATTTAATTTTTGTCGAACCATACTGACAGTCATCAGTATCAATGGGAACAACGCGTAAGAGGGGTGTTTGTACATCGCCTGTAATATAGCTCTCGCAGATATCTGTATATAGAAACATGCTACCCGGTATAGCAACGGTGAGAGATGCAGACCTCGACCCTGCGTATTCACAATGTGGCTCTATCATAACAGACCTACAAGCCTCTTCCGAGAATCCTAGTAGCCTTGCGATAGCGGGCGATACGCGAAAGTCATGGTATCGTAGATCGTCGCGTACGCGGGCCACTTCGATCTGCCCGCTCGGAAGCGATTTAAAGCGCAAATGACCGGCCACGTGAGGTAACTTATTTATACTCTCCAAAAGAGCGTCTATAGAGTGATATACACCAGGTGGAACTTGGTCTCTATCAGCGCGTCTCCGTGTTAAAAGATTTAAACCCGATTAATCATAATCACTATCCTCAAAAGTTACGAGATTTCCTACAGTAGGAATGTAAAAGTTTACATGTAAAAGTGTCATCGGATAAGCAATTTCCACAAGACAAACAGACCATTCTCCGTGCAAACGTGTCTGACGCGGTAGTTTTGTAATACATTTTGTCGTCGTATTATTCGGAAAATACTACATTCTACTGTTGCTCGGTAGTACGATAAAGAAAGAGCTATCCTTGGAGCTCATATTTATCAGGGACGGTGATTCCGAGCGTTCTTCCTCTTCGTCCTCTTCTTCTTCTCTTTCGTCTTCTCATATGACGGAGGTACTCGTACTCGCGATAATTCTACCTCGTGGAAAATACCGTCGATAGTCTCGTTATTCAGATCGTGTAAAATATACACGAATGGTTATCGATTCACCGATATTCGTTGAATCTTGAATAATTCGTGACTCCAACCACGCTCATATCCTTTCACGAATGCTGCTTTAGTTTTACTGATACGTACCAAGTCACCGACGCTGTATTTAGGCTTTTTAATTTTTCTCGCGTTACGCTCGTAACGCCGTGCAAAATTTTCTCGGGATATAGAGGCATTTTCGAGGGTTACCTCGCTCGGAGGAATACGCGTTCTGCTGTGTCGAGTGTGATTATAAGCATATGAAAAATTTTGTAAAACATCGATGTAACGCTTATTTCGCGTGTATGTAAAGTAGCACCACATTCGCTCTTTTGTTGTTCGATTAAAGCGTTCGGCAATCAAGGCTTTTATATCAGGGTTACGAGCAGCGCGAAAATCGATATCCTTTTTCTTGCGAATTTGCTGAAACGGAGCGCCGATAAATTCTTTGCCTCGATCAGTTTGCAATTGCTGTGGGCGACGATTGTTACTGCGTGCGAATATGCGTGTGAGACCGCGGGCCACGTTTGCGCTCGTTTTGTCACGCAAAGCCTCGACCCACGCGTATTTGCTCAACACATCGATAACAACAAGCAGATATGCGTACCCATCGTTGTACGTGGCTATCGAGCGAAGATCAGCTAAATGAGCCTCCCATACATCGTCTATATTACTCACGTTGATGAGACGATGCATGTTATATAAATCCTGTGCTCTCGAGCCATGGTAAAACATTTTTTCGCGCTACTCTTCGATCCACCTGGGCCAAATTTTTTGCTCGAGAATAGGAGCCAGGATGAGTCGTGTCATAATAGTTTTTTTTAAGAATTTTCATAATTTTAACGATGACCAGTTAAATGGATTCTTTTTCTTTTTTCTTTTCTAACTGTGTGGGGGGTCGATATTCTACTTGTGCGATGTTTTGCAATTGTTCGTCCTCTTCTTTATCCCCTCCTCCCCTCGATGATGTCGCTTTCAGCCGTGAGCATTGAATCTCTGTTTGAGTGTGCGGTCTCAGCCTCGTTGTTGTTGTTGTTGTTGCTACTGTTGCTGCTGTTGCTGCTGCCACTATCGCTATCGCGTGGTAAAATAAGACGCCGCTGTGGTGTTGTTACGTCGGGCCCAAGATTTAGGGTCTGGCGAACACGGTCGGTCTCGCTTATGCGTCAAGGCTTGGCAGCCCTTTACAGCGGGGACGGAGACCTCGCCTTTTTCAATTAGAAATAGGAGAATTTTACCTGGTGAGCTTCGGATATAGTTGGGCTCGAAGAAATATAGTTGTCACGTGTCCTCTTTGTAGTAGTGCCTTTCCCTCGTCGCGTTCTCGAACTCCGTTGCAGGTGGTTCTCTTTGGCTCACACTTCTTTGTGGGTGGTGAAAGGAGAAATATTTTGTTGACCGTGATTGATTAATTGTTCGTAATGTTTATTTCAAAGCGTATCGTACGCAATTCACGAACACAATTTAACATACACAAGGTTTTACACGATTGTCATAAGAAAAAGTAACTTGGCTTATTATAGTTCCTGAGAATGGCTCATTCGCGGCACACGTTAGTTTATATATATTGGCAGACAATTACACTGCACATAATCCACGAAACACACGTTATAGTTATACAATATTCGATGAGATATAGTAGAAGAGGCACCTTGGCCGTTGTGAATAAAGTATGTTACGCGACGTGACCGCGGGCAATAGTGATGGAAAACTGAGCAGCCTCGTGGTGGAAACTCTTCCTTATATATCCTAGATTTTAGTGGTAATATTGATTTGGAAAATTCGTGAATTAGGGTGTGACGCTATGCTAGGCTTCGAATCCCCTTATGGTAACATGACTCAGCTTATGTGCCCTCGTGGAAGGAGGTTCCCCTTCTTAAGAGGCACGAGTTCTTATGTGCCCTCACAAGGGGTGGTTCCCCTTCCAAGAGACGCGAGTCCACCGGTCTAGTTCCGTCATTCAGCTTATGTGCCCTCGCAAGGGGTGGTTCCCCTTCCAAGAGACGCGAGTTCCTAGTTCAACCTTATGACTAATTCATTAACAGGTTTTCCTTTTGGATTGTACGTTATTCTATCTCTATTTGTCCTCGATGCCGAGCATTGCAATAAGGGAATTCGCGAAAAAGGGTCGGTATAGAGGACGCCAGAACTATGCGAGTATCTATTATAATTACTCTGACTGCCTTATTTGCTCGTCGCAGCTAGCTTGTATCTACAAGACAAGAAGGAGAAAGAGAACCTCACATGACGTAACAGTGTCGAGGATGATGTAGGTGTAGGCTCGTGTAGTAACTCGGGATTGCCGATAAATTCGCGTGGCATCTGTATCGCTCGCAGGAGTTTGGCAAAGTGAGATCGTCCGATGGGTTCCTCGCGTTTTCTAGCTCGCATAGCGTTAACAAGATCAACAATATTGGAATTTGAAATTCTTCTGCCGTCTATGGAAACAACACCGTTACGATCCCATGTCATTTTTTTACCAACGGCGATGCGATGCAAATTGCGAAGCAACGATATTGCTTTAGATTAACATTTTTTTGGTACGCTATCGATAAGAAGTGTGTTATTGAGTCGAGAATTAACTTTGTTCATTAAAACGTCGTCGAATTTATTCTCGTGACTATCGAGTATTACTATTTTTCGTTTTGATGAAATATTCGGTACTGCATTATCGTACTCGACCATATCAAGATAACGCTGTAAAACCTGCTGGTACGCTATCCATTTCTCTCTCTCGCTCTTGTACGAGTGAGAGTCTAGAATTTCACTCAGCTCAGAGTCGAGGCGCGATCATGGCGTACCGGTAGTCTGTACGGAGGGCAACGGGTCTGCACTAGTAGTAGCAGTAGTAGCAGCAGTAGTGGCGAGTCCAGCGAGACGATGTATGTTATCATGAGGAATCAGTACCATCTTTCTGGCATATTCCATGTCTCGTGTAGGCCAAGACAGGCACAAGAAGCAACTTGAGAAATCCGACAAAGGGCTCGACGATGATCTTCCTCTTACCGCTCCAATTTCCCCTTTTGGCGGCTATTCATCGAAGAATTGTCGCGTGCCTCCGAAGATGATTCTTTTGCACGTTGTTCAGAATCACGTTTCCCTGTAAAACGTTTAGAGCATACTCGCATATACAGCGTACGAGCGCTACATTTGCTTTGCGCAAAATTGCACGTCGTTGCTCTTGCTTCAGATAACACAGCGCTTGCAATATAATTATTTGCTTTTTAGTAAATAATTATATTTGCTAAAAAATATATTTAAAAATATATTTATAAAAAAATTATATTTGCGCGAGAGGTCCGCGCAACGCCATTACAAGCGTTTTACTGGTACATCGCGCGTTGCATCGCGAACTTTTATTGCTTTTTGAGGCACGTAAAGGTAATGGTATGGGTCATCGGGAAATATACAGGCGCAAAATCGACAATTATCAGGCGTCGATTGTTTCAAGTCGAATAATAGATAGCCGTGCAGTGCAGCCGTTGCATCGAAATATACCTCCTGCAAAAATCGCGGATTCTCGGGACATATCTGACGTACTAGGTGCTGAATTTGCGTGCGATCTCGCGGATTTTTAAAGACAACGATATAATTAGCGTTTAAGGAGATATCGCGCTGCCCGTGACCCTGATGGAAGAGATTTTGCGTGATGAAAATGACACTAAGATTTTTATGATGGCTACCCTTGGTGAAAAGATCGTCCACAGTATTGTTGGATGCTTCGCGCATTAGATCGTCAATGGCCACAAGTTTAGGTCTTGTATCATTCGAGTAGTCTGCTGCTTGCGGTAAACCCTCGCGAAATTCGATTTTATCACCGTTCTCTGAATACCCGGACTGCCACTCTGAGTAATAAAAAAGTATACGCTCGAACGGGACATCCGTCATTTCGCGCATGTATTTAAAGAATTTTTTTACCAAATATGTTTTACCACAACCCGTAGGACCGCTTATCACGGCTGTCCATGGATGTTTTCAACGTGTATCCATATCGATGAGTGTCTATCAAAATCAATCAGCTGACTCGTAAATAAACTTATACCGCGACGGCTGCGGCGGCGACCCCGCAGCATCAGCTATTTTCGCGGCCTTAACGAGCTGATAAGGCACGGCGCGCCTGCACTAGCTGATGAGGCGCGGGGCCCGCGGTATAGGCGGGTATTTATACCGTATGTGAATTAAATAACGATAGTTTTTATATTTCTCACAAATAAAGCAATATTTTTATTTTACTATGCATTAATCTCTATGTGCAAATTTTACGAATCATCAAATTCTAAACAGTAATATTATATCCACGGTTGTTGCACGAGAAAGTCAGAACAAAAGGAAACACTCGATAAGAAAGACGGGACAAAAGGAATCAACGATGAGAAAGTCAGAACAAAAGGGAACGGTAGAGAGATAGCAGCTACTGCTACGAATAGCAGCACAAAAAGAACGAGCCGACAACGGTTTTATACATAATAAATCAATGTTTTTTTTTTAAATGTATTGTACACAGTAAATATGATACATAAAATTAGACAAAAAGATTATTTTTAAATATCACGAATTCAACCGTAAAACTATATACTTTTTTGCGTTATACTAATTAGCGTATTTCACAATAGCCGTACGGTACAGTAGAGTATATCCCGTGCCGCTTTCGCTTCGTGTTAACAGGTTCGCATGATTTCGTTTCTTTACGCGTTACTACATGATGAAATTCCGTACGTCGAATAGCGTCGAATTTCAAAATCATAAGTACGCTCCTTGCTCTTGTCACGAAAGATCGTAATGCGTTATAATTTACGTGACGGCTATTCGCAAAATTTAGCGTGATACCCTTTACTTTACATTTTTCAATAATCGTACCGTCGGGTTTACGAACAAGGTATGCGTAAAATTTTGGTCCTCCCGAAACGAACGAAGTGACTAGTATATAACTACCAGGCCCATATTCGCTTAATTCATCCGTAAGATCTCCTTGAAATTGACCAATTGGCGGCTCATACTCGTTACCACCGGGGCGACTCACGTAAATACAAGAGTCCGTATCGCAGTACGATATTCGTCGCCCGAGCCCCTCAAGATAACTGTATAATTTTAGGCGTGCCTGTGCCGTCGTATATGCTGCAATCACGGCATTTGATGTCGGGGATGGTTGGATAACATCGCGGTTGCTCACATAGTTTACATAGATAATCTTGTGATTAACCGGTAGCATTCCCGTCACCTCAATCTCCGGACTCGTTAGTGAATTCATTAGCTCCGCGCGCGTGAAAACGATAACGGTTTTCGGAAGATTCTCTCGTTGACCAAACTTTGTCCAGAATGAATTAAGAGCCAATTTTGCGAGTGAACGTAAACCCGGACTTGGCTACAAAGCACTTCGCTTGAGATATACACCCTCAGACTCCTCGTACAATGCTATAAAACGCTCTATTGCTTCCTCGTCATCGTTACACTCTGTTGGTGGTCCACTCGCCTCCTGTTTTATTTTTAGGAATGTATCGATGTACTCGGCAAAATAACCGCCTCGTCGCGTTGTCGAGTCATACTGCGTAATAACGTATTGCCAAATTTCATAGATACACGTCACTTTATATCCGAGCGACACAGCTTTTCTCAGTTCGTCCACGACCCATGTGCCGTCAAACGCTCGTTCAGTCATGTCATCGTGTGTACAACCTTCGGATGTATCCATATCTGTACAGCACGTTCTATACAGGGGAAACAATAGTTTCCGATGCATGCGAACAGGCATTACGGGGATATACAAATCGCGCGGTGCCACCACGGTACACTTCACGAGACCCTCGAGGACACTTAGGTCGTTTTCAAGACGTACGAGTTCTCGACACTCGTCACCTACGTACAATTTCGGATGTCCAGCGGGATATTTTCCATTCTTACACACCCATGGATACAGCGAGCAAACATCCACATAAGGTATCTGCTCCCCATTCGCAACTTCGTACAAGCTTACAAAATTTTTCGTTTTCAATTTTTTTAAAATTTTAAAATTGCGTGGTTCGAGAGGCGCCTGCTTGACTATGGCACGATTTTTCACGTATAACGACATTTCCCCGTTATTCTCGAGTAATCTGTCAAAATCGCATTCCCATATTTCGGTTAGAGTGAACCCTTTCGATCTGATTCGCCCGGAAATAAGAACGGTACGCTCGTATCGCTCATCCATTGTATCGCCAAATTTAGTTCGAGCATCTCTATTCACGCGATAACATCACGGACAACCATGCCAAAGCAGCCGTGAAATTGAAGAACGTGATGGACGCCCGCATCCACGCACTATCCGTCGACAGCCGGTAGGCCGGTCGGAGGGCGATACTCTCTCGTGCGTCGAGCATGAGCGATAACACAGTTGCGCTCTCGCTCGTGCCATACGAGCCATACGACGGCCTTGCGCGACTGCTTATCGCCCCACCCATAGCCGCCCCCCCCCTCCCCCTCCCGCCGGTGGTAACACCGCAATTTGATCTTTCTGTAGAAAATTCTTTCGAAATACTCTCATATATACTGATGCTATCGTGCATGTTTCTGTAAAGTGGCACACGCTCCCGCGACGTATAAGTAACTTTCGAAAAGCTAAACACGCTCGTCTTAAAACCGTAACATCTGTACGACAATATTGCACAAATTGCGTCGCAAAATCAAATTTATAATCTACGTGACTCGATTCTTCCTCATACCATTTTAAAAATCGCTCGCGAACCGCTGAGAACATGGTATCGGGTGAATAAAAACGCATAGCCGGCAGAGGACCTGAGTAATTCTGATACTCCGGTGTGTTGCACAAATGGGGAAATGTACCTTTTGCCACCTCATCAGCGAAACCAAAGGCCTTAGGTAAAGCGCTAAGAGCCATGGGTGAATAATTTAGACTATCGAGAAAAACGACATCGCTAATTTTCATCGAGACAATCTTCGTACAATTCATAATCAGAGAGGGCAGCTGTGTTTTTTTGCACTT
Organism: Cylloceria caligata; assembly: GCA_963942595.1. Classification (NCBI taxonomy): domain Eukaryota; kingdom Metazoa; phylum Arthropoda; class Insecta; order Hymenoptera; family Ichneumonidae; genus Cylloceria; species Cylloceria caligata. The sequence goes on along the minus strand of OZ012707.1, from coordinate 52,092,194 downwards.
CGATTAAATACCGTAGAATAAATTGTGCGTCGAAACCTCTAGCATTATGGGCAATGCAGATGATCTTTTTAAATTTTTGCGATAATGCCAATTTTACGAGATCCCCAACAGGATCATCGATAAACACGAATTCACGTTTACCACAGTCAGCACAATCGGTCTCTATAGCTGTGATATTAAGATATGTCATACATACGCATTGTGTAACACATAAATTCGGCTCGTGAATTCGTGTCGATTTATCATCATGCAATTGCTCGTGTTGTTGCGTCTTAAAATCATAAAATAAAAATCTCGTGGAAGACTTGTTTTTTTTCTCCTTTTGCTCCTCTGGTTTCTTAAGAAGTGCTATAAAATACGCATGCGTAGTCGGTCGCGTTTTCTTGCATGTAATACAAAACGATATACCACATACATGCATCTCTTTATCTGTGGTTTTAATCATACGCGAGCAGCCTCTACAGATTTCCAATGCGTCACAGACGCGGTACCATCTATATTTACGAGACGTGATACCCGCGGAGCCCTCACCCTTGTGACGAGCGAGGCAAAAAGCACCAAAGAACGAACGATTACAGTCTGCGCAATACTCAGGCTGAGACTCTCAGTCTCTATTGCCGTTGCAATAAGTGGATTTACATCGAGCACATTGATAGCTCCAGCGATGCTCGAGTACTCGAATATACTTAGAATTACATTGTGCGCAGAACCCCCGACTACCTAGCGCACCAGCGAGATTTAATATTGGCTGGTAGTGATAAGAACTCTCGTAATAGAGAATAAAGAGTGTATGATTAATTTTACCTGTTGCAGTGAGTACGTATTTTCGCCTGTCGTACAGAGCTGGAACGCGTTTTCCGAAGGTGAGAAATTCATAAACAACAATAGCTATACGCTCGTGAACCAAGTATTCCTGAAAGAGCTGAATCTCGCACACACCGCACCCACTAGACGGTGTCGTTACCCCTGCATTACGCGTGAGCACTACCGCTGCTGTATATTGCGGACTTCGAAGCCCGTTCCGAATTTGACACCATCGTCTTTGTAGCTCGCCCGTACGTATTTGATCGCGTTCGGCATGCGCTCGGTCTGTGAGACGGGATCATTGTAGACACAAATTATCGCGATTACTTATGCGTAAAATTGACTTTTTTGCTGTAGACTCGTGTGTAAGCCTAGTGCCCACACCGGCTCCTTCGACGCCTCGTACTATACATGTCGTCATTCTACATATACCAGCGTCTATTCGAAATTCGCGCGCGCTCTGAGCTACACTATTCATTAGTTGCCATATATCGTCAGGAACGATGTCACGAGCTGGTCGAAATGATAACCATACAGGTCCTTGCGCGAAAGACGGTACGCTCAGAGTCATACCCACATAATCATGTCCTTCGCACGATTCTGTAAGGCGTGTGAGAACATCTCGTACACCGCCCTCAAACCATGTCAGATGATCGATACCGTCCGGTGGCTGACGAAAATAAAAATCTGTCTCTCGACCCTGCATTCTAAAGCGTGGAAAATATCGTCTCTGCTGATTGTCGATACCGAAACGTTCACCAGGAGGCAAGATATCACCGTGCAGCAGTCCTTCCATCGCCAGTCTGTCCACTTGCAAGCATAATTAAACCATTTATTAGAATTTTTATTTCATTTAATAAAAATTATTGTTTGTCGCTAGCTATATACTATGTATATAATTCGTGTAACGTAAGAATTACAAACTTATATTTGCTTCTAGTCCTCGAATCCGTCGACTGCACCCGGGAATCGTGCAAAGCGAAAAACGTTTGGGTCCGACTCGTACCGTGTTTTTTCATTTTACTATTATTATCCGCGTAATTTTTTATTTTTGTCAGCGTAGTTGTATTATTAAAAGCTTACCTGAATCTACCGGGTCCTCCTCCTCCTTATCTTCGTCCTGCTCCTCCTCCTCCTCTTCTTCTTCTTCTTCTTCTTCTTCTTCCTCGTTGTCTATATTGCTGTGGTATCATCGTTTGAACTGTATTGTCGCGATGGACCTGCGACGGCTTCATCTGGTTCTCTCGCGGGCCGACCATGAAAAGACCGTTTGTTGGTTTATAGTATAGCCGCAAAATGGCTGGGTAAAATTTATCCAACGATTCCCCGCGGAGCTGTCGCCATCGTTGTCCCTGCTATGATCATTTGAATCGGTTCTACCATCCTCATCGAAGTCATAGGTGTCGGATCCCATTTCTTCGTCCTCATACCGTCGAACTATATATAAATCTTATGAAATAAAGGAAATAAAAGTATTAGCGCTGTATATTACTTACGTCGTTCAGTGAGTATGGACTGCAGAGCAGGCTCATTCAGTTAACCGCGTCGACGAATAACACGCACCACCGAATCAATAATTATTTGATTATCAAACAATCCAAAATTATACGCGTCAACTAAATCGCGCTGATAACACTCGCACAGCATACCGCGAATTTTACGAACAACCGTAACAATTTTCTTATCAATGAGCGCTTTACCACTCTGACCATGATTGTGCTGTTAGAGTAGTAGTGGTAGTAACCACAGTAAATCAGACAATTAACTAGAGAATTTTCAAAGCGGCTCACTTTTACATATACTCCTTTAACACGCTCTTTACTCTCTTTCTCTCTCTCTCTCCCTGCATATACTGCAGAGATGTAATGAATACGACTAACCAAGAAGATGGCCGCACGCGATCACTTTACAAAAGCAAGACCTAGGGAAATATTTAGCGATGGTGATGTACTTAGTTATCGAGTTTCGCTGATGAAAGTTATATTGTTTTCATCTAATTTCAAGGCACTTGACCATGAGGAAAATCATCAAATTTCGTCGACGAATATTATTTAGTTTTCACAACACATCTTTTCTGTATGTCGAGGTGTGCGCGTACATATAGGTGTGCGAGAGTATGCAAGAGTTTTGGGATATATTTGTTGCTGCTGTTACTAGGCTGTTGAGGAGAATGCGACAAATATCAAAGCATATTGGTGAGCAATTTTCAGTCGTATGATTTGCAGTATCAAAAGAAGAGGCGATGCAACTAGGTGGTGGGGGAAATCTGTATAAAATGGAGTATGAACACCACCGACGATTCATTCGAAAAGTTACAGTCTACACGAAAGCAATAAAAATGGCAAATAACGGTGCTACGTCTCACGCGATATCGCTATATATAGCGAACCTCGTTATGTACGGTTTAAATAAATCATTTGGTAAAATAATCGTCGACGGGGTCGAGTTGAACTCTACGTGTACTCTTACACCACTGGTGAAAATATTGTCGAATACTTTTACCGGAATTACACTCAGTGCAGATGAGTGGCGAGTGTTTAAAAGTGATTTTTTTCGCGTACAACAATATTTCGGAGCTCATGGGGCTGATGCCGAGAAAATCTGTAATACCCGCATAGAGCACACAACGCATTACACACTTTTAACCTCGTGTTACCAGCACAGAGCTGTCTCATTTGGTAAAATAAGTGGTAGCGCTAATGGGAAATACGAGAATCAAGAGGAATCTGGAGAATCGAAACGGAAACGCTTCCGAAAATACTCTCCAAACATTGTTCTTCAGCGGCCTACATTTGATATGCTTGTCGAAATAAGTAGAAGAATTGATATTCATATGCAGGCTCTAGAGAGCAAAAGTGAAACGATTCAGCGGTGTATGAACGAGGTGGTATCATATGTCCGTGAAAAGATAGTTGTCAGTGAAACGCCTCGTGCAGCAGCGTATGAGATCATTGATTCCAAGGAATTTTTGAAGAAGCGCTCGAGCATATTGCGATCTTGCTAGTGACGGAGGATACGGAGTTTATGAAAATTATTTTGTCCGAAATAATTGTGCTGTATCGTGGTCATATCGCTGATCATGCATCGGGTGTTGCGTTCCGAACGCAATAATTCTCCGTATGTGCAGCTATTTGTGATAAAGACACTCTTGTAAATAATTGTATATAGTGTACATTTCGCTCGAAATTTTATCAAGTATACACCGAGGTCAGTCACGGAGAGAGAGAGAGAGAGAGAGAGAGAGAGAGAGAGAGAGAGAGAGAGAGAGAGAGAGAGAGAGAGAGAGAGAGAGAGAGTGAGAGTCCGAAAACCGAAGCATCAGCAAAGGTCTGCGATACTAACAAGACGGAGCGCACGTCTTTGTTTCATTAACACAGCAGATTATGGAATACGTGCCAATGCCGATTAGCAGCAAAGTAGCAGAGCTTGGTAAGTAAAAAATATTAAATAATTTAAAAATCGTGATTTAAAATCATGTAATATTTATTTTTTGATTATAAAAAATAGTGTCTTGCAGAGCGAGCAGACCCTGCATATGAACCGACACCGAGGGTTCGTTATTCGTGTTATGGAGAGCGAGAGGAAGATACATACACTGTACAGATAGATCTAACTTCGAGAAAGAAAAGTGTCACCCGCCATCCTCATCCACAGTTGTCGTCGGTGGCAGATCATCAACGCTGCCAACTTTGTATAATGTGTCGTGGCATATCAGGTAAGACAGTATTGATTATTCTGTACACGATGTTTTTTATTGACCAGTGCGTTTAATTAAATACTTGTTTTATTCTTTTTTCAGACGTACACTGTGATGACAACACCCACAGCGAAAAATATTTTAAAAGCAATATTACGAGTGATAATACAAATTAATCACGTGACCTGGCGCTTTTGTCTAAAATCTTCTCTCTCTCTCTCTCTCTCTCTCTTTCTTTACAAAGATGATGTAATAATGACCAATTATTATTTCAGCGAAACAATTAACAAATTGGAGGAAATATTTATTTAAACGTAAGATTTATGACCATTAAAGTGTTTACACGAGTACTTTAGATAATTTATCAGCAGCAAAGAGAGAAATTATGCTTCCATATGGAACCCAGGGCTGTCACTCGAAAACGAGTACAATCCACATTGAATTCTTGAGCTTCCCAGTTGTAACCGGATAATATCATAGAAGAAAGATCAGTGTATCAGGATTAATTTCCTTTTCCTCTTCTGATTATATTAATAAGTCTCTCGTAAAATATTGGAATCTATAGTAAAAATACCATCATATATACATATATATTGAAACCTTTCACGATTTTGCGGGATCGATCGCTTTATTTATTTTTGCTTGATGTTATGTTTATAGTAGTTTTATTTTTTTTCCGAGCAAGGTTCTTTCCTATACCACTGGGAATAGGATTTAGGGCTCGAAAAAGGTTCGTGCTCTGGGCTGGATCGGCGGATTTTTTTCGGGTTTATTGGTTTAAAAGTATTTTTGATTGATTCTTTATTTTTGTGTTGTTTATTTGTGTCTTTTTTTTTATTCGAGAGACCTCAATCTGGGTTTTTGATTTTGCATGTATTCGTGGTGGACGCGCGTTTTATCACCCTTTCATCATTGGTCTTTTTAGTTTTGAGGGAATTCTTTAATGGTATTGTACTTAAGGTACTGACTAGTTTTATTGTACTGTACCGAATTTGTAGGAATTGGCCTAGGCTGGTGAGTATGTGGTATAGTTAATGTCGGTAGATTTAGCATTTTCGTTTTGCATATGCGGAATAATTTCCAGTTTCGATCGGGTTTTGATTTTAATATTCGTACAACGATATGGTATCGTGGGTACGGAGCTCAACACTCAATTGACAAAATCGGTTTTCGTGCCTGTTTTACGCGAGTTTTTTAAAGTTACGTATGCGGAATAACTTCCGGTTTGTTTCGGGGCTGATTTTGATATTCGTACGACGATATGGTATCGTACGTACGGAACTCAACACTCAATTTGATAATACAGGGTTGTTGCGCTTGTTTTTACGTGATTTTCTAAGATTACGCATGCGGGTAAATTCCCAATTTTTTCTTTATGTGACGCTATTGTTCGTATGGTAAGCTGGTGTTACCCCTACGGAGCTTAAAAACTCGTTCTTATATTACAAGGTTTTCGCTCTCTTTTAGGATTACGAGACGGTTAATCCTGCCTGGTCTAGCCGCTTTCGCTTGTCCTTATACGTGCCTTCCCATGGTATTTTCGTAAGATATACCGGTCGGCCTTAGTATAATCATCCGGCGGCGGCCTGCTATTGGTGGTATGTTTTTAACGCATTCTATAACGTGTGACTTATTCATGTGCTTTACCTCGCGGGGTTCTGCCTTGTTGGGCGTTTCAGCGGCAAGTTTCGGTTCTCTACTTTCCTAGCATAGAGTCGCGAGTATTGTTACGTCGGGTCGGGAGTGTGAGTTTACCTACCTATCGTACTCGGCTTTGTTATTGTTTTGGGTCTCTAGCTATAGCTTGCTGTTCGCACAAGACACGGGGTTCGCAGCGTTGACCGACTTCCTCATCCTGTACTCCTGATACTGAGATGTTTATTCTCGTTACATTAAGGTACCTTATCGTTGCCTTTAAGGGGCTTGCGACTTGGCTTCTTAATCTTCGAGACCTGCCGAGGTATCAGTGCGTAACAGGAGGTCGTTGGCCCCGGGCCCTGGCGTGGTCCCACCCACGCAGGTACACCCTCCGCAAGAGACGAGTAGCCACTGCGTTATGCGTGGGAACTCATTAATGGGAAATACCCTGACGCTGTGAGTAGGGACGGCCAAGCGCTGTGCAGGGGAACCTTACTCCACACAGGGTGTCGATAATTAGTTCGTTTGGTCAACTGACGGCCAAGCGCGATGCAGAGGAATCAGTTGATCGAACGAACACTACTTTCTGCCAAGTTACTTCCAAAATGGTTAGACTTAAAATAAAAATAAAATCTAAGTTGGCTGTCGAGCAGCACTTCGTCTTGCAGAAGATAATTTTAACAAGAGCCCTGATGCTTGTCTTGTCGCGGTTTATATAGTTTGGTCGATGAGCCCCGAGGGAGTGTTTTGGGTTGGACCACGTGATGTTTGTCACACCTCACTCACTGAGTGAGAGAGGTGCGGGGTGGTGTGTAGGTGTCCCGTTATGTCTCTGAATTTCTATATTTAGTCAGTTTTTTACTTTCTAGGGGTTTGAACCGAGGTTCTAGCGAGGTTGTGTTCCTAGATTCAATGATAATTCTCTACCTGCTCTAGGTTCAATTTTTCTTCTGAGGTTTTTTGTTGTCGATTCACTGTTTTTTGATATTTTTGTTTAATGTTGGTCTTTGTCTCCTTCGTGATAATTGGTTTGTCTTGATTCCTGATTAAATTTCTTCGGAATTTGCATTTTGTGTGGAGTTTTTTATGTATTCCTCGCTTGTTTTTTGATCCTCTAGATTTTTGTTAGGTTCTAGGTGTGTAGGTTATGTTTCGAGGATTATACATTCATTAGGTTTGTAAAAATATTGTCTTTGTTTAAGAGTTTTTCCTGATTTTAATGTTTATTTGTTGAGTGGGGGTAGTTGGTAGAGACTCATGTTATGGTACCCTTTTATCTTTTGTCTCTTGGGTCTGTGGGACCTGGAGGGTTCCACAATTTGCTTTTGTCTTTCCCCGTGGTGTGGCGGTCTTGGCGCATAGGACTGTTCGTGAAATGTGGCTTTGTAGAAGGTAGGGCCTACTGCGCTAGGTGTTTGCATGGCGAGGTGTGTGATCTTCCGGGCAGTTCCGCCTGGTCTTCGCGTACTGGCGGGGGCTACTGCGCTCGGGTCGGATAGGGGCGGCTCGCTAGCCGCACTGCCTCCTGTCTTGCTAGCACCGTACGGGGGGGGGGGGGGTTACCTCTCGTGTACTATGCTTATCTCTTGAGTATGGTCTTAGCGCGAAGGTGTGGCCTGCTACGCTGTGTGACTACTGAGCGGGTGTGTGGTCCTACTCACAAGGAAGAATAGTTTGGTGTCCCCCTCCGATTATGATGAAACTTACGTATGTTGTAGAGCATCGAAAACTAAAAGACACGTATTTTTTTTATCGGCGGAAAAACATTTCTAAGGGGTGAAATCGCCCTTCAAAGTATGGCACGTCGAGGGGTGATTATGCAGTTTCACCCAGAAAGCGTCAACCGATTTTAATGAAACAAAAACCAAAATACTCCTTATTGAAGACAATAAAAATTGCACGTGAAGTTGAAGAAAAAAAATCATTTGCAGGGGTGAAACTGCATAATCACTTTGAAGGACGATTTCACCCCTTTGAAATGTTTTTCTGCCCATAAAAAAATACGTGTCTTTTAGTTTTCGATGCTCTACAACATACGTAGGTTTCATCAAAATCGGAGGAGGACACCAAACTATGCTTCCTTGTCAGTGGTCCGGCCTGCTGCTCTATACCATCCTTCTTAGGGTGGGTACTCGCGGTTGCTCGCGTGTACCTACGAGGGTGGTTTAAAAAGTCCGTGCAAAATCAGAGAGAGGGCACTACTGCTGCCTATCGAAATTATTTTCAGTTAGTAGCATCTCTTAGAAGAACACACACCAAGTTTCAGCCAGATCGGTTTATTTCTTTGTGTTTGGCGTTCGTTTGAATCGAAGAAGTCGAAAGGTTTTCAAAGCATGGACGAAAAAGAATTTCGCGTGTTGATTAAACATTACTTTATGAAAGGCAAATCGCCTCAGGAGACTAAAGAGAAGCTTGATAAACATTATGGTGACTCTGCACCTTCAATTAGAACAGTTTATAAGTGGTTTCAAAATTTTCGGAGTGGCCATATGGACACAAGTGACGCTGAACGTTCTGGACGCCCTGTTTCGGCCACTACTCCAGAAATCATTGATAAAATCCATGATATGGTGATGGATGGATCTTCATTGATTATTTGGAAAAGGGTAAAACTATTACAGGCGCATATTATTCATCGTTGTTGGACCGTTTGCAAATCGAGCTGCAAGAAAAACGTCCACGATTGGCCCACAAAAAAGTCCTTTTCCATCACGATAACGCACCAGCTCACACCTCAGCAGTTGTGGCCGCAAAACTGATGGAAGTAGGGTTCCAACTCATTCCACATCCCCCCTATTATCCAGATTTGGCTCCCTCGGACTATTACTTGTTCCCCAACATGAAGAAATGGCTGGCGGGAAAAAGATTTTACTCAAACGAGGAGGTGATTGCAGAAACGAATGCCTATTTGACAGACTTGGACAAATCCTATTATTCGGAAGGAATCAACAAACTAGAGCATCGCTGGACGAAGTGTCTTAGTCTAAAACAGGGGTCTCCAAACTTTCCAGCCTTAGGGCCATACTGATTACTCCAGTAAGTTCCGAGGGCCGAAACCATATTATCATTGTTGCCGGTGGTAAAAAGTGAAATAGTCCACTGATGAAAAAAAAAGTCCGAAAAAGTACGCAACGTTTAAAAAAGGCTGCAAATCGGACTAAAGTCCGCAAAACGGCAACACTGCATATTATTAATTTTCCTGTCATTATCTGTAATTTCTAGATTAGTCGTAGAGTACGAGCCATGAGGAGTGACGTGACACGACATCTGGTGGACACAAGCGGAAATAGGTAGTACCTTCTATCGCTAACAGATGGCGCTAATAGCACGTACAGAATAATCTCGTTGGTTCGAGAAAGTTCTGGTGTCTTCCACTCACTTCTAGATGGCAGTAATTGGAATATATAAGAAGGCTAGTGGCGCAACCACAAGTCAGTTCCTATGACACTGTTGTGAAATAAAATAGTGCGTACCTCCTTAAAACGTGTTTGTGCGTGTTTAAGTTTAAGACATCTTTGTAACAGTATTTTGATTTGAATTGTTGCTTTTGTGTGTGATTTAGTAGTATGGAAAAGAAGCGAAAAATTGATAGTGAATGCAGAAAATTCAAAGATCAGTGGAACATTTAGTATTTCGTAATTGAGTCCAGTAACAAGGCGCTATGTTTGATTTGCAATGAAAGCATAGCCGTTCTCAAGGAATATAACATTAAACGTCATTATGAAACAAAACATTTTCAAAATTATTCAAAATATACAGGAAGTTTGCGGACAGAAAAATTCGAAGCTATGAAGCGCCGATTGAAATCGCAGCAATCTTCATTTACAAAACTCAAAACTGAACAAGAGGCTGCAACTCGTGCCAGCTTTCGTGTGGCTCTTGAAATTGCAAAACGTGGAAAACCATTCACCGATGGAGAAATGATCAAAGAATGCATAATTGCAGTAGCCGAAGAAATGTGCCCTGAAAAGGTAAATTTATTAAAAACTGTCAGTATGTCAGCAAACACTGTGGCTCGAAGGGTAGAAAACATCGCTGAAAATATATCCTCTCAACTGTTCGACAAAAATGGACATGTTGAGTGGTTTTCTTTGGCCTTGGATGAGTCAACGGATGTGTCAGATACTGCTCAGGTGTTGATTTATATTCGAGGAGTAGATAAAAGCTATGAAGTGCATGAAGAACTTCTTGATATGTATAGTATTCATGGCACAACTACTGGTACAGATATTTTTAAACGAGTTGAAATGGCCATTAATCAAAAGAACCTTCGATGGAAAAACTTGAAATGTATTACAACTGATGGAGGCAAAAACATGAGTGGGAAAGATGAAAGAGTGGTCGCTCTTGTGTCAAAGGCTGTAGAAAATGACGGTGGTTCAAAACCATTAGTCTTACATTGTATCATTCATCAACAGTCTTTGTGCGGAAAATGTTTGGATATGTCTGAAGTTCTGAAACCAGTCATATCAACTGTTAATTTTATCAGATCTTTTGGGCTGAATCACCGACAATTCCGACAATTTATTGAAGAGATTGGAGAAAATGACTTACCTTATCATACTGCCGTACGTTGGCTTAGTTGTGGGAAAGTCCTTCAGCGCTTTTTTGAACTTCGAGCAGTGATCGAAATTTTTTTGAATAAAAGGCATCGCCCTCTTACTGAATTACAAAACAACGCATGGCTGTGGAAGTTAGCATTCTATGTTGATTTGACAAAACATGTGAACGAACTGAATTTGAGATTGCAAGGAGAAAACCAGCATCTTCCTGATTTATACACTAATATCAAATCATTCCGGAAGAAATTGATACTGTTTCAATCACAACTACAAAGTAAATGTTTTTCACATTTTAAAACATGTGAAATATTCAGCCACACCACTGAGACTGAGTTTCCTATCGATTTTGCAATCGAAACTTTGAGTGCTTTGAAAATAAATTTTGATACTCGTTTCTCGGACTTTGATGCCATTGCGAATCAAATTAAGATTTTTCAGAATCCTTTTGATACTGACATTGAAACCCTAGCCCCGGAACTTCAAATGGAAATGATTGATCTACAGTGCAGTGATATAATTAAGAACAAATATCGAAACTCATCTTTGTTGGAATTTTATAAGAGTCTTCCACTGACACAATTTGATAATTTGCATAAATTTGCTCGTGGGCTGTTTTCTGTTTTTGGTACTACTTATTTGTGTGAGAAGACCTTCTCCAAAATGAAGTACACAAAAAATGTTTACAGATCTAAATTAACTGATGAGCATCTTAAATCTCTTTTAATAATTGGTACAAGTAAAATTAGTCCACAACCACAAACTATTGTCAGTGGAAAATCTCAATTACATAAATCTCATTAGTATTTCATATGTCATTATGCTTGTTATAAGTTATGTTTTTATTTAAAATGTATAAAATGTTAATTGGATTCATTTCAATAATTTGTTAGTTATTATATACTGAAGTTAAATTTTATGCATATTATACATGTCTTTACTCATTACAATTCTGTGTTTCTTTATCCAACTTATCACAAAAACAATAACAATAAGCCTACAACAATGTTATGAGTAGTTAGCCCATGACCATATCAATGTAGATGTCATATTAATAATTATGCAACATAAAATTAGAATACTTCAGTAAACTAAATTTAATTTGCTATAAAAAATATGTTCTCTAAAAGAAGTTTTCAAGTATGCTAGCTCTCCGCGGGCCGGACAAAATCTGTCCGCGGGCCGAATGTGGCCCTCGGGCCGTAGTTTGGAGACCCCTGGTCTAAAAGGAGATTATGTTGAAAAATAAAAATGATCTATCCTAAAAAATTAAGTAGTTTTCATTTTTGCACGGACTTTTCAAACCGCCCTCGTACTTATTCTCTCTGGTGTCCTGGTCCGGTCGGGGCTTATTCGCCACTTGTTTGTTCGTTTTGTCAATTTCTAATCACTTTAGTGATTTTGTTATTGATGGGCTTTATTCCTGTCTTATGTTTTAGTAAGTTTTCTCCTTTTTATTCGTGCTTGCACGAACTTAATATTTTGGTTAATTGGTTTTTTTTTATGTTTGGTCGTGGGGCTAGTCCCCTTCTCATTCGTAGTGGATCGCTCTCGTTGCGTTCTGTTACAATATATATATAAAGGGTGGTTAAATTTTAAGGGTCGATGTTGATTTTGAATAAAACACAAATTATTTAGGAAATTATTGTCAATTCTTTTTATTATGATAATATGGTATGGTTCAATTATGTATAGAACAAAATATCGACCAAATGGCCGCCGCGACCTCGGCGGCACACCTCCATCCGATGGTCCAAATTTTCGATGACGCTTAGGCATAATTGAGGTTCTATGCCGTTAATGTGCCGAATTATCTCATCCTTTAGCTCTTGAATTGTTGCTGGCTTATCGACGTACACCTTTTCTTTCAAATAACCCCAAAGAAAGAAGTCCAACGGTGTCAAATCACATGATCTTGGCGGCCAATTGACATCGCCACCACGTGAGATAACACGGCCATTGAATTTGTCGCGCAAAAGAGCCATTGTTTCGTTAGCTGTGTGGCAAGTGGCACCGTCCTGTTGAAACCACATATCGCCCACATCCATATCTTCCAATTCGGGCCATAAAAAGTTCGTTATCATCTCACGATAGCGAACACCATTCACAGTAACTGCCTGACCGGCCTCATTTTGGAAAAAATACGGCCCGATGATGCCGCCAGCCCATAAACCGCACCAAACAGTCACTCTTTGTGGGTGCATTGGTTTTTCGACAATCACTCTTGGATTATGATTCGCCCAAATGCGGCAATTCTGCTTATTGACGAATCCACTGAGGTGAAAATGTGCCTCATCACTGAAGATGATTTTCTTCGAAAATTGATCATCCACTGTTGCCATTTCTTGCCACCATTCTGACCATTGACGACGTTTGGAATGGTCAAGAGGCTTTAGTTCTTGAGTCAATTGCACCTTATAAGCGTGTAAATGCAAGTCTTTATGCATAATGTTTATCAACGACGAGCGTGAGAGGTGCAATTGTTGGGCACGACGACGAGTTGAGGTGGACGGCTCTTCAGCCACACTATCGCGAACAGCAGCAATATTTTCTGCAGTACGAGCTGTACGAGCATGCACTGGTGTTTTAACATCTTCTACAGACCCGGTTTGCTCAAATTTTTGCACGATTTTTCCGATTGTACGCACATTTGGACGATTAAATTGACCGAAAAAATCACGAAGTGCACGATATGCATTTTGATTTGAACGCCCATTTTCATAATAAGCCTGAATAACTTTAACGCGTTGCTCGATTGTGTATCTTTCCATGGTTCAAATTGAGTTAGTCTGAAATTGAGAAATGTCAAATGAAATGCAGAAAAAAACTTGACGTTTAGGTGTGGTTCACATTCAACATCGGCCCTTACAATTTAACCACCCTTTATATAGAATGTTATGCATATATCGAAAGGATAAAGGAAATATTAAGGAAATATTAATTATTTTACAGCAAAATACCAAAAGTAAGACGAAACGAGAAAGAGAGGAAACTGTGACATGTTTCAATAAAGCTTCTTCTGCAGGAAAGCGAGGCTGGCCAACTTTCCGCGCCACGATAAACGCCTTGGTGCGAAGGCTGAACGGCGATCTAGCTGACTTGCGTACGGACAAAATATACGAGTAACCGAGTCGGGCGGGTCCCTCTCAAGTGTTAGGTGACTAAATCGGTGATTTTTTTAGTTAGTAAGAATCTGACACTACCCGACAATCAAGGGTGTCTTATGCAAGATCTTTTTCCACCGATATATAAAAAAAAATCATCATCATCATTAATATTGTTGCAGTTGTTATTATTACTGTTATTATTATCTTTTATTTTATTTTCAGTATTCTGTATATTCTACACTTGAACTATCATTTGTCCAAGGTTACCCACGGCATAACAATCTCTGTCTCTCTCGTTTTTATAACACGAGAATAATTATCTAACTAACAAAATATTTAAGAAAAAGGGCGTAACTATAAGTAGATAAGTCATAATTCAACAAAAATATTTATACTAATAAGAGATTAACGCAAAAAATCAGCTTCCATACGATAAATTAACTACAGAATCTGTAACAAAATTATTACTTGTGGTTTGATGCGAAGGATTTAATTAAATTCCGTACAAATGCTAAAATTCTGAGCCATTACCATAGACACATCTACATAGAAGCGAGCATAAGGATATTACCTAGACTAAGAAACTAGCGGCAGTCGACTCGAAGCGTCTGTTCAAACGAGAAGCAAGCTATCTACTTATATTAATAAAAGCATTCATACTATTTTCTAATACATCAGAGATTGACTATATTCATTAAAGAATAAACCTCCTCTCCTCTCTCAAAGCATCTGTGGCTTAACAGATAATATCGTGCTAGGTTAATTGCCGAAGCGTATAATTATCGGTTTTGTCGATAATAAAGCGTTTAACGGCGACTTCAGTATGAATCCATTCAATTTCCAAAATTACAAGATAAATTATCTCTTGTTGTATGTAGATGGTGCTCAAATACCTTCGAAACCGTTACAATCTGATTTCACGAAAAATTATCTGTATGTGGATGCTTTTCAAACGTTGTTTTCGGGAACTGGAATACATTTCTTGAACGATGGTAATTCGATCAATCGCGATAATTATCGCGATGGATATTATCTGTTTGCTTTTAATTTGACCCCCGATCTTTCGGCGAACAGCAATTCACATTGGAATTTAATGAAGCACGGTAGTGCGAGAATACCACAGGTAGGGTAGAGGTACGATCGGAGGATATGCTTGCTTTAACGATAAATTGTGTCGTCTACGCGGAATATGATAATGTCCTTGAAATCGATGCCTCTCGGCAGGTAATGGTGGATTTTACCGGATAAGCGAAAAATGTGCTGATGTCGGAATAAAATTGTTTCGTGTCAAGAGACGTAGAAGCGTATTTGTCAGTAACTAATCAGTCAAACCTGAGCATCTGTACAGATTAGACGTGAAAATGGATATCGTCGTGGATATACAGGGAATGCGTGGTAAAGACTCGGAATTTATTCCGAAAGAAATTGCCTTGGTAGCAGTGGATTGACCGTACTCTGCTCATTGGATCGTCGCACCACCGTGTCACTTTGCCGAATTACCGCAGGATTCGAGAAGTCAGAATAATTTTCTCTCATAATATTTTCACGGTCGTGAATGGTACGAGGGCGATGTGAGCTGTAAACAAGCAGACGCTAACTTGCGTGAAATTTCGCGAAAATCAAGACGTATCTATACATGCGGTCACGAGAAGGCTATACTTCTTTGCGATATCACGAGTCGTGAAATTTCCAACCTGGAGGATGAGGAGGGCGCTCCATCGTACATAGTTATGCTGAAATCTTTGCGAAAATGCTTCAGACATGCTATATGCGTGGTCGTGCATCATGGACGTGCGGAACGCAGTGAGTTGATCCATGCAGACGATGCCCGATATTCGGAGGTGCTCCTAATCAATGAGGGGTACCCGAAATTCGTCAATTGGGATCACTTGTATTATCCTGATACCCTCACCGGGATGATACCTGCGTTATGCATGGGATGTCGTCTGCATGGGTTGGATCGGGTTGACGACTCTGGCCTGATACCACTCCTGGAGTCGATGTGCCGTTCCTCCGAATCATTGCATGGGGTGGTGGTGAGGAGCAAGAGCTGCTCGCTCAGTGTACGACTAATGACGGAGGACCATGTGGACGTGGTGGGGTATGTGTTCGGGTTCATCGGGTACGATGGCGGCGACCCGGACGAAGGCTTCGAGGACGCCGAGTCTCCTGAAGCGTCCGGTGCTCGGGTGTGAAAGTGTGTATGTGTGTGTATGTTTGCGTGTGCATGTGCGTGTGAAAGCGAGAGAGAGAGAGAGAGAGAGAGAGAGAGAGAGAGAGAGAGAGAGAGACAGGAGTTAAAATTGCAGTAGAAGACGGATCAACAGCAGCGGTCAACAACAGCAGAGGTGGTGAGTGCATGAATTAATTTTGTTTTCCAAGTATGTGTACATCTTTGCTCCATCCTGCTCTTATCTCTACTCTTCCTTGTTCACCAGAGTACCCACACCACCTCGCTTTACTATCCCCACGTTACCGACACTGGTTAAGCAGAGTGGGTAGCGCGGCGGTGGAAAAGTGAGGTGGTGGGGGTAGCCGCGTGGTGGGGGAAGGAGTGCGATGGAGCAAAGGTTTACACATACTACTTACCTTCTTCTTTTGTATCATCACGCCTCCACTGGCGCCCGTTACTCTCATCTCCGTAGCGATAAGTAGACCTTTAAGAAATTCACCGTCACGCTTACACTAGCGAGGCGGCGTAAATATGTACCTACCCCAACCATCGGTTTCGTCCTTCTTACATTCATAGGCAGAAATAGAGCCGGTCGTAAGAAAGCTATCCGCCGTTCCTTCGCGATATTTAAAGAAATCATTAATAATAAAAATATTTCTCCAGTAAATTTCACCGATGTAGATAACTTTCTTAGTACTTTCGGAATATTCTTGAACAAAGACGCTCTTGCATCTGTCGAAAAAGAAATAGAGAACAATTACCTCGAGAACATTGGAATAACGAACGTGCGTTCGTTACCGCGAGTAATATCCGACAAGTGCTATCGCGGCACCCTCGCACGCGTTATCAACAAAGAAGCTGTGGTCTTCCACTGGGAAATCGGCGGTTCCCAAAGGTCAGCAAAAAATATAACCACACCGGACTTCAACGATTTGACGGCGATCCAATAGTTCTCAGCCGGCACTCTTGTAGTCACGCTCGACTAGAAACCATCAGCCTGCCCTACGCCCTTCCGCCCAAGCAGCCAACGCCAAGAGGATGTACGTCATATACGACAGCAATCGGTAAGTTAACAATATCATTATACCCAAGAGAAGAACCGAAACACACTTCAAAGGAGCCTCATCCCTACCGGTAAATCCCGTTTAAAGCGAGGCTTGCCGTTAAAAAGATCTGTTAACCCTTTTTAAAAAACTTATATTAAAAAGTAGGACATAACACCCACAAAACCTACATGGGTGCTGTGACCGATTCTCTTAATTTAATGAGGGTTCGGGTCAACTAATAAAATTAAACAACTGCTATTCGAGAACCGGTTAGATGGAGAGTAAGTGGACTGTAATATATTGGTTGAATAATTAGAAGCGGTACACTTATGTAATTTAAAGCGGCGTTTATTGCGCCATCTGTCAAATGCCGTGGGAGAAACTACATATATAATACTGTGTTCAAAAAGTAAGGTGAATTTTGTTTTAAAATAAAATTTTTTAATTTATTCTTCCAAATCGATTTCGTCCCCCTTAAAATAATCCCCCCTAGCTACAATACACTTATGCCAACGTTTTTTCCAATCTTTGAAGCATGCTAAAAAGTCGTCCTCAGGTATAGCCTTCAATGCGCGTAGCGATTCACGTTTGATCTCTTCAATCGACTCAAAACGATTTCCCCGGAGTGGTCTCTTGAGCTTTAGGAACAGCCAGAAGTCACACGGTGCTAAATCAGGCGAATACGGTGGTTGTGGAGCGACATGAGTGGAGTTTTTGGCGAAAAACTTACGAAGAACCAGTGCTGTGTGCGACGGTGCATTATCGTGGTGCAAAATCCAAGTGTTGTCTTTCCATAATTCTGGCCTTTTCTTGCGAATAGCTTCACGCAAACGACGCATAACACTTAAATAATATTCCTTGTTGACAGTTTGGCCAGTGGGAAGGAATTCGTAATGCACCACACCACGATAATCGAAGAAAACTGTCAACATGACCTTGATTTTTGAGTGACTTAGGCATGGATTTTTTGATCTCGGTTCACCTTTGGCACGATATTCGCTCGATTGATCGGTTGTTTCCGGATCATAGGCATTAATCCAAGTCTCATCGCCCGTAATAATTTGTTTGTAGACGTCCTGATAGTCAGAAATCATTGATTCACATGCTTGAACGCGACGCTCTTTTTCGAAAAAATTGAGAAATTTTGGCACCAAACGCGATTTGACTCTTCTGAGGCACAAATGATCCTTCAAAATTGCTTGCACTGATCCAATTGATATTGCAAGCATGTCGGCAAGGTCTCGAATTGTTAATCGACGATTTTCGAGCACCAATTCCTTGATTTTCTTGATGTGTTGCTCATCAATTGACGTCGATGATCGTCCAGAGCGTTCCAAATCATCAACACGTTCTCTGCCTTCTTTGAAGTCTTTGTACCACTTGTAAACATTTTTCTGTGACATAGTCTCGTCACCGAAGGTCTTTTGTAACATTCGATACGTTTCAGCG
Organism: Cylloceria caligata; assembly: GCA_963942595.1. NCBI lineage: Eukaryota > Metazoa > Arthropoda > Insecta > Hymenoptera > Ichneumonidae > Cylloceria > Cylloceria caligata. Next base: position 52,073,721 of record OZ012707.1, on the reverse strand, counting down.
GCGGAAATTTCATTCCGCAAGCAAAATTTAATAGCACTTCTTTGCTCAACAAAATTCGACATCGTAAAAATCGCCAAATTCACTGTTCTTTGTTCACAAAACCAAGCGTAAACTAAAAACTAATGATGATATAGACATGTAATTTGTCACAGATGTCACTAACAGTCCTACCAACTTGAAAAAAAAATTCACCTTACTTTTTGAACACAGTAGTAAAACACATAATATAGAACAAATAATATATTAGACTCAAATAAAAACATAAAGTAATAAAAGAAAATACGAGGGCCATTAGAAAATTTTCGGTAAAGCCTTTTCTTTCATTTAGAACGGTCAAACATTTTAGACGAAGAACGTTCTGGACGCCGAAAAACCGCTACAACTGACGAAATGGTCGATTTAGTGCATCAAACCGTGATGGAAGATCGTCAATTATGTTAACTGTTTAGGATATTGCTGAGGCTTGAGGGATATCACCTAAACGGGTGCACAAGATTTCACATCAAGATTTGGATATGAGAAAATTATTCGCGCGCTGGGTGCCGCGCTTTTTGACGATCGGCAAAAAGCGCATACGGACGGACGTGTCCCGTGAGTGTCTTAGCCTGTATCAAAAAAATCCAGCAGAATTTTTGCGCCGAATGATAACCGTCGATGAAACCTGGGTACACCACCATATGTTAGAGACCAAACGACAGTCAATGCAGTGGATTGCGGTGGGGGAACCAACTCTGATGACGGCAAAGGTCGTTTTCTCTGCAGGAAAAGTGATGGCGACAATTTTTTGGGATATCCGTGAAATAATTCTTATCGACTTCCTAGCAAAGGGTAAAACAATCAACGGACAGTACTACGTTGTAATGCTTTATAAATTGAAGGCCACAATTAAGAAAAACGTTAGCATTTGGCCAAGAAAAAAATCCTGTTTGACCAGGATAACGCTTGGGTTCACACGTGCATGGTTGCAATGTTAAAATTAAACGAATTGAAGTTTGGATTGCTTCCGCATCCACCCTCTTCGCCAGATCTAGCTTCCAGCGACGTTTTTCTGTTTCCTAATTTGAAAAAAATGTCTCGGGGAAAAAAATATAATGCTAACTGCAACCCAGATGCTAAGGCAAAATGAAAACTCGATTAATAGCGCAAAACAGAGTGTAGCGGGATAACCTCGATCCAGCTCGATGTAATGCTAGCGGCGTGTGTGGTGGTGTGCCGCTCAAAGGAAGATGACCGCGCCCAGTAGAAGTGACAGGACGATCGTATGGCTAGCGGCTGAAAGTCTTTTTTTCCCCTTTATTGAAAGTCACATTGACATCGATGGTTAAAAGTGAATTGACAATACCTTAGCAAGGATTAATACAGTTTGACGTATAATTTTCAGTCCGAATTACAGGCTTTGGAACCAGTTGGTTTTTTGCAGAAGGTCAGCACTTCATCTGCATTATTATTAATCTTTAAACACACTTTTAACGTTGCCGGTAAATTTGGTGTAGGTCGTTCGGTTTGGTACTCAGGGCATTTCAATATCAAATGCTCGACGGTGATAAGTTCGTTACATTTGTCGCAGATTTTTCTCGGGAATTGATCAAAAAGATGTTTGTGGATTATGTTTGTGTGCTCGAAACTGAGGCGGGTGATTCCACTTTGATCTTTTCTGTTTGCAAAGTATGGAGGTTTTTCCCATATAAATTCTCTGACCTCATGTGATTTCGTAAGCCGGCTTTTATTCCAGAGGTCGTTCCATTCAAGATTTACCATTTTGCTAAGATTACGGCTTTGCGTATTTTGAGCTTGAGTTCGTAAGGTGATATCGTCTGCTTTTTCGTTCCCCTCAATTCCTTGCGGAGCGGATACCCATACTAGGGCTACTTCTTTGCTCGAGTCCCCAAGAAGTGATATTTTTTCTCGGATGTCTAAGGGTTAGGGCTTACCTCGTTCTTTATAGCTTCCAGGGTAGACATGGAGCCTGTAAATATCGCTGCTGACGTTATTTCGGTTTCCTCGACATAGGTAAGCGCCTGTAAAATGGTGAATGCTTCACAGGAAAAGATTGCGTATTCCGATGGTAATTTAAAAAGTAGGGAGCAGTCCGAAGTACTAATGGCACAGCCGCGCTTGTCGTCGATTATAAATCTGTCCATGAATAGTTCTACATGGTGCACGTATTTTTTAAACATTTTGTGGTATAAGCTACGAAATCGGGTCGGAGATGTAGACTCTTTTCCTTGTGAGTCTCGGTGTATGCCCAGGTCAATATTCAGACGTGGATGTTTCCAGGGTGGTAGATTTCGACTCTTTCTAGTCAGGACTTTTAGCGTCTGGAGGTTGAACTATGTCATGATTTTTTTTTCCTTAATTGGAGTGGTTTGGAGAGTTGTGGCCTATTCTCAAATATTTCAAAAGATGAACTGGGTATCGGTTCGATCGTGGTCCTCGATATGGTTTGTCCCAATCTTCGCAGACTAAGAGAAGGCTCGCAGGCTTCTGCCAGGATCGCGGAGTTTGAGCTCCATCTGAATGCTCCGATCGCTAATCGTGCCGAGGTCTGGACAGGGTCTAAACTGCTCATTACGGGGTCAATTGCAGACCCGTATATAGTGGATCCGTAGTCGATTTTTGCTCTAATTGTAGCTTTGTATGCATACATGAGGATATCACGGTCCGCACCGCATCTTTTTGATGATAGAACTTTCATCAGATCGAGTCTTTTTCTACATTGAGCTTTTAGTAGCTTATTATGTGGGGCCCATGAAAGGTTGGTGTTGAAGGTCAATCCAAATATCTTCAGGGTGTGGCATCTGTTGAGCTTAACTCTGTCCAAGTAGAGATCTATACCCGTCAGTTTCTTTAGTGGAGATCGGGATAATACCATAAACTAGGTTTTGGCTTGAGAGAATTTACAACCTGATTTATTAGACCACAACCCTAGTCTGTCGAGCGACTCTTGGATGATTTCTTGAATTATTTTAATATTTTCACCAGAGCAGAGGATGGTTAGATCGTCTGCAAAAAGGAGGCCTATTGTCGGGCGTTCGATCGTATCGAGAATATCATAGGTCGAGAAGGCCCTTTATAGAAAGACCGGGCATGGCTCCAACTTTCTCCCTTGACGCCAGAGCGTGTCTTGACTAGCTCCGCCCTCTCACCGCCCATGCTGATTCTTATTGGTGAGTCCTTTAGTGTAGAGAGGGCGTGTCTGCCCCACCAGCCCACCCCCGTTCCTGATTGGTCCCTCACAACCCTCACAACCCCCACCAACCCTACCCCCATCCCGGATTGGCCCCCCAGCAGTCCCCACCCCCAGACCACCTATCCCAGTGTTCTGGTTGGTGCTTGCTCCGCCGCGCCATCTGGCGGATTTTGACCCATACTTAATTTTCGATGCATCTACTATTCGTAATCATGTTGCCGACAGTCGGTAAAGTAGATCGAATGTTGGGAGCCGGTTAAGTAGAAAATGTATCGGCGATCGGTAAAGTAAATCGGTTGTCAACCGTAGGTATGTAACCGATCATCGCTAGAGCAAATTTGGGACTTACGGAAGATAAGTAGATTGGGTCTTACGGTAAATAATATTGTGTACCCATCCACCGGTTAAACATGCCCCGTCGTCGGTAACCGAGACTCCTCCATGGCTTTTAAAAATTGTTCGTTAATTAAAAAAAAAATTTTATTAAAACTACTATTTATAACAACGGTAAGTGAAAACACTCGTTGTTTTTCAGCTTCATAAAAACTGTTTTATTTTAACATTCTCATATAACAGACTTGCTTGCATTATTCTTGTTTATCCGTAATTTTCAATGACATCCGGTGCGGTTACGGCGAGCTGGTGGTGGACCGTCAATATGTGTCTTCATACCCGATTTGTTGTAATGTATATAGCACGGCATGTACGAGCAGACCTCACGGTCAACCTTCAGATGCTCCGGTAGTTTGTCATACAGAATTTGTATTTTTCCTCCGCAATGTTTCAACAGCAGCGGTTTCGGTACGTACGAGAGCCCCGCGTTGGTGAAGTCCCGGGGATCCTTGCAGCAGTCGATCACGAGTATACTGTCAATACTATTAATTATGGTTAGAAAGAGAGCCAAAGATACTTTCACCACGACGTTGCCTTTTCAACCAACTTTTTTCACAGCCGTTACGATTATATATACATCTGGTGACTCTTTAATGGCCATCATAGTGAAATATGAAAATGTATGTGAGATGGTGGGAGTACTTTCGAATAATAATAAAACAGGAAATTCAAAGTTTCGTATTTATTCATAGTAATTCACAAGTAGCATCCAAATCGGTGTGTACAAGTTTGTATACATGTATTTTTATTACAACCGTAGCCCTTTATATTATTGTGTTATACATTTTTCACGCGTTCCTTTTTGCGATTTGAATATTTTACTCGTTTGTAGTATTGTGCAGCAATGCGATCATTTTTCACTCTGTTTGTCGTAAAATTTTTATAAAAATTATCCAGAGTATAACCACGAGCCATAAAATCAAGAAACACAATACAGTATTTGCCGCATACTTTAGATTTGAGTGATTGAAGGGGCTGCATGTTCCACTCGCAGCTTCGACAGTTTCTGCGTAGACGGTTATGGTGTTGGTTAACGAGTGGGGGCAATCCATTACTATCGAAAAAGATTCCATGTCCATTTTTATCAACGTAAGTGGCAACCCAGTGTCGCCCAGATAGATTATGCTCGTCTGTGTTTAGAACCAATGCTGCGGGTCTAGACCAGCGACTCGGGATGCGATCGGCCGGAAATACTCCTTTCGTCTGAGTAGATATTCGTTGTAGAGAGTCTAATAACTGCAGGCTGTTCATGCTGTTTACACAGTTGCTGGTGATCCTTAGAATGTGATTGACCTTGTCTCTGTTGATGTTAATGATGGTTGCGCGGTGGTTGCTCTGGCTGGTGCTTGTGCGAGTTACGCGGGTGATTGTTTAGCACTCGGTGAGATTACTTGTTTTTCTCTGCCACGGAAAAGTACAGTTATTTCATCATTAGCCGATACAGTTCTTCCGTGCAACGGTGACTTATCACTGTTGCACCATAGTGTAATATCGTTGAATATATACTCTACGCTTTGTGATTTATCGAGAGTATTTTCCTTATTTGATGCTTCGTTGTTCGGTTGGCTTTGCTGATTTTTAATAGGTGTTGATTTATCGATAGTATTAAGAATCCGTCCAGACGTGGTTGGAATAAATCTGTGAAGATATTGGAAATCATGAAACCTCACTCGAGACAGGGTGCAAAGAAACTAGACACATAGATGGTATACCGATAAAGTAGTTTATTCTACCTTCATAATTACAAAAATATAAAACAAACATACAAAAATATATAAATTAAATTTTGACAACAGAACGTGAGCAGCACACAATTATATTAATTGTGCGCTGTGTTTGCTTTGTGCAGTGGACGTGTTGCAGTCAGCGCTGCAGGACACGCCACGGAATGAGAGACATGAGAATTATTCACAGTAAATTCTCAGCATGGTTTGCTGAGAGGAATTACTGAGAGAAATGTCTGTGATTAATTTTTTCACCTTTTGTGTTATGAACGGAACACAAAATACCTTTAAATCCAGGAACAATATATAGAAATGTTCAAGGAATGAGGGATCGACTCGATGGCGTACAGCCTCACACAGATTAGAGCTATTCTATATTAAAAGAGTTTTAATTTGCACTTGGTCCACATTCTCGGCTAGCTCTTTACCGGGAATATGTATAAGTAATTCAGCACATAAAACGTCGATACAGTTTTTCACATAAACGACGTAGCGCTGGAGCCGCCTGAAGCGCTCATCGACATACGGCGTTACGATGCAAAGTCCGTCGAAAGATTTCTCTTACATCACTATAGTCGGTGAATAGATGTTTTTCTTCTTCTTCTTCTTCTTCTGCGGTGGTGGTTCTACCTGCGTATTTTCATCGTTAAGGTTGACATCCTCGGTGACCACCTCGTCCTTGCCTTGGTCGAAAACAATGGATTTTGAGTCAAACGAGGACGCGAAGTGAATCTAGCAGTCATTGATGTTGAGTGTTTTACGGATTCGTTGATCAGCTTTCCAGCCATAATTCGTACAAGCCCCGAAATATGATGCTATTTCGGTCAAAGCATCTTGTAGTTTACTCCACTTTGTAGATTCAAAAGTGATGCTACCAGACGAGCTATTATGCTGCAGCTTAACGACCGGTGTAACGTCACCGTCTGTGCATACCTGAAGACCCACGGTTATCCTCCTTGTTTCCGAGTAGTTCAAATTGTATGTTGTAGCAAGCAACAACGGTGCTTCAAAACGTTCCATCGTTGATATATTGTAAATACAACAGAGCGACACAGAAAAATGAATAAATGATCGGGAATCTAGCGACGATAACTGTATTTCGAGCTTGTCACGGGTCGGACTACCACCCGATCCTCTCTACAAATGTTTTTATAGACAGGTGTGAATCGCCTCACGTGTTGGAATGGTGGGGGAAACCGGTTACCCCCACCAACGTAACCTTAGTAGAGCATGTAGAGAAGTTATACTTCTGTATACTACAAATTATTGTAGTGTAAAAAATTGTTTATTTCATTACAAATAGATATTTCATCGCGTAACATTTGAAACAATATAGCAACCCTTGGCCTAATCTAATTACGTTTCAGTGATGGTCGAAAGAATTTTGCGTTTTAATGAGTCTATAGTAGATGGAAAACACTTAAACGTCATACGTATGAGAATAAATATACGAATTTTCATATTGTGCGTCCACCTGTGCGACAGAGTATCTATGACTCGAGGGTCAGCGCGGTCAGTACGACCGGCTGTAAATAGGTATAAACAGGCGCCGCATTGTATTAACCATATACATATTCAATAGCACGCGTCTGTAGATTTGAACATAATTTATTACGTCGCGCGAGGGCTTTCAGTTGTCCACCATAGTCAGGTAACTATCATTGTGGCAGCAGTAAGGGGTGACAGAAACGTTTGATGGATATACCATTTTGAATAAGTAAATATGAATATAATTGTTTGTAAAAAGAGTAGCGAGAACAACAAATTTCTCGTAATATATTTTTGATAATGAATTTATTATAAGAAAGTTTACTGAATATAATTACGTAAAAAAAAGCTAGTCCACGTTCACAAGAGTATATTTAAATATGTAAGTGTTGTGTATTTTGTTAATACACAACCCTTGATGGAAAAGCTGTCGTAGAATTAGAGTTTATTGTCTTGTATACGCGTGTTACAGATGTATGTATAAATGTAAATGAGGATAGGCTATTTTGTCAATACAGTCTAGTATAAAAACGGCAGACGTTTCGTATTACCGTATTGTAAATAGATATCAAAAGTGCATATATTATAAATGTAAATTAAGAATGTCTGTTTAGAGAATGTATCTTTCTTAGAGAAAACGGAAGAAGTGTAGCGCTTCATGTTTCCACTCTACCCAAAGTGATAGTACGAATTAAATAATCTTTAAGAAATAGTAGGCGCCTACGCTGGTTGACACTGAAGCGAAGTTATCATTGTGAGAATGTCTGTTTAGACAATGCAGCTTATCAGAGAAAACGGTAGGCGTGCATGGTCTCATGTTTACAGCCTTTCTAAAGAGGTAGTACGAAATACATTATCCTTAAGAAATAGTGCACGGCTGTACCCCCACAACCCCTGTGAAGACACTCTGACACTGTACAGGGGCTCAAGGTTGCTATCTTTCAAATTTTTCCTCGATATCTGTGTTTGTAAGGATGTCAAAATATATAGAGGGCAGTGGAGGTATTCGAGTTAAAGTACGAGGGTCGATTAATAAATAGTCGGCTTAGTAAAGAAAGTCGCGTTTTTTCGGACAAAAATCTTTTTATTTCTCAACGTAATCTCCTTTTAGCTCGATACACTTATTCCAACGATTTTCCAATTTTTGTATGCCCTCCGAATAATACGATTTCGGATGGTCCTCGAAATAGGTCTCTGTTTCGGCGATAAGGTCATCTCTGGAACCAAATCTCTTTCCGCCAAGCCATTTTTTCAGGTTTGGAAAAAGAAAGTAGTCGGAGGGAGCCAAATCTGGAGAATACGGTGGATGCGAAAGCAATTCGTATTTAAATTCATGAATTTTGTCCATGGCAACTGGGTAAGTGTGAACGTGTGCATTGTCTTGATGGAAGATCACTTTTTTCCTCGCCAAATGTGGACGTTTTTTCTTCAATTCGTCGTTGAATCGGGGCAGTACGGCTGCACAGTATTCGCCATTAATCGTTTTTTTCGGCGGAAGGTAATCGATGTAGATTATGCCGCGAGCATCCCAAAAAACTGTGGCCATGACCTTACCGGCCGATGGCACCGTGTTCGCCTTTTTCCGATTGTTCTTTTGTCTCTGGTGTATAGTGATGGATCCGTGTTTCGTCCACGGTTACGTAACGACGCAAAAACTCAACAGGATCACGTTTATAGATCGCCAAACACGCCTTTGAATCAGCTACACGTTCTCTTTTATAGTCGACAGTGAGCAAACGCGGCACCCATCTTGCGGATAACTTTTTCACACCCAACTGATCACTCAGGATTGAAATCACTGAGCCATATGATATGCCTGCGGCCTCAGCAATCTCACGCACTTTTAGTCTCCGATCATTTAACACCATATCGTGGACTTTTTCAATTGTTTCTGGTATGACGACCTCATTTGGACGTTCATCGTCAACAATGCTCGTACGACCGCGTTTAAATTCAGCTGTCTAATATTTAATGGTTGATAACGAAGGTGCAAGGTCCATATAAACTTCGTCTAGCTCCGCTTTGATTTCATTGTTCGTTTTCTTTTTCAAAAACAAAATTCGAATCACTGCACGATACTCAATTTTTTCCATTTTGGTAAAAACACAAAAGTTTGTCTTTCGATGGCTGTCAAACGCAAACTAAACATCGCAGCGAGCTGAAACCTTGACAACAGTCATATGAAGGATGGTACTACTAAACGTCGCGATTGATTTCTTTCCTCGACCAACAGATAGCGCAAGGCCGACTATTTATTGATTGACCCTCGTATAAATTTGCGTAAAACCGCAGTTCTCGTATTATTCAACGTTCAAACGTTCTACAACTCTCATCCTGTCAGTGTAGCATCGTTATTTCGCGATTTTTTAAAATAGATTCCCGTAGACGTGTTCTTCTGGCTGTAGTGCGCGCAACGGCCCGCGTATTCATGCGTCGCGAATCGCGATTGGTGCGGCGCTTTATAGAGCGCTGGTTTGTAAATATTGCGAATTTCACGTTCCAGTGTCTCCTCGCAGAGTTTAGTGAAGTGCTACTGCGTGGTGGTGTAGAAGGGATTACCGCGGCTTACGAGAGTGGCCAGCTGCGACGAGCACCCGGCTACATACAACAACATGTGGTTGTGCATCTTGCGAGGCACGGAGGCCTCTCACACAGGCCACTAAATGACTTAATTATGGCCGTTGAAAATCGCCATGATAAGTAAAATTTGAAAAAATGTTCAATTCGTGTTCAAATTCTATGTATATGAAATAAATATATATAAAATTTGTCATCTTTAAAGAAAAAAGTTTTGTTATCCGCTTTTATTTTTTACTTTCATTTTGTATTTTTTAAATTCATTAACATTTTTTAAATATAGCAAAAATAATTTTTATTATTTAAATATTTATCAATCTTAAGAAATATTAAAATATTTAAAATATTTTTACGAAATTAATAAATTTTTATAAAAAATACAAAAGAGTGAAAAACAAAACCTTTTTCTTTAAAGACGATAAATTTTTATTTTTATTCGTTCATTTATTTTAAGATAATCATACATGTAAAACCCCCTTCAGTGTTTAGATATAGACTATTTGTACGGAAAATTGGGGTTTTTATCGTATTTTGTTATTCGCTCTTTTGTATTTTACTTTTTTAATCTAGAAAAAATAATTTTCATTATTTAAAATATTTAATTATTGTTTTACTTTGATCGGTTCACTGAAAATGATTCAATTTTGTACGTTTTTTAAATCCCGCAAAAATAATTTGTTATCTAAAAAATTTTTATTATTTTTCAAAAAATTTCATAAAATATATTGTCGATACCAGTGAGTTTATGAACCAAGATTTACTGTAATTGGTTGGTACTTGCGTCAAGTAGCAGCAAGAATGACGCTGGATCTTCCAGCGCCGACTCATGCTTGGCGTCACCGTCTTCATGCACGACATCACCTAGCCCCGACGACGACAACGTCTCAATGTCGAGTGTATCGGCAGGCGACGGTGACGACGACGATATGTTGTTAATCGTGGGTGATGATAACAACGACGCCGACGACGATGAAAACAATCAACTGGGGTCGATGGAGGAACCCGATCATTTCAGAGACGCCGATGATGAGGCTATGGAGGAGGAGGAAGACGATGACAGCGACAGTGACAGCGACAGCGACAGCGCCGACGACGTCGACGATGTGCTCAGCTAACCCCGACCCACAGCCGGGCATAGAGGAAGAAGAACAACCAGTGATGGTTCATCAGAGGCCTCTAAATATAGACGAAGCATCCACGGAATCTGAGGATGACTCATATTATGGTGAGTAATAATAATTTTTAAATATTTAGTATTAGATTTTTTACGAAGGTAAATTAATAAAATTCAGTTTCTGATAGATGATCAGCAGCAAGTTGTCGTGCCGGTTGTCGTGCACGAGGTCGGAAACATTCCTGATAGCCCCGAGTCACCACCGCCTCACGAGCAAGGTTTTGACCTGGACGAAGATGCGGTGGTGATTCGCATCCGTGTGATACCTCACTATCACGCGGATAGTACGGTCGGGGATGATTTTGATTTCTGCGACGAGGACGATGACCTTGTTGGCGTACGTCTGTACGAGGCATGGCGCGGACCCCTCGAAGAGTGAGCGTAAAAAAATCCTCAAATCTGGATATTTTACAGCTCACTGGCCTCTGCTTCTGTCGCCGATACCATTACTGGTTTCCGCAGAGCCCTCGTCGTCGTCGTCATCATCATCGGCGTCATCAACGTGCGCGTCGTCATCGTCACCGTCGGATGAATACGAATCGTCATCAGCATCGTCACCGCAAGAGGTATGTCTCGAAAATCAAATAAGTAGAGGTTTAGTTGATGCTGGGGTTAATAGCGGTAGTCGCGATGTAGCAGGCGTTGATAATACTAGGAATAATAGCCCGCGTACAGAGATCCGAGACACTGAGATTATCATCGATGATACGGACGATATTTTACCGCCGGGAAATCGTTTTGTTGTCATGGGTGCGGATCGATATAAATATTTAGGTCGTTTCGGGGTTTCAGCGCGACAGATGGATCTCGCGTTAGTACAGCCACCTGCATCTATAAATCCGGTCACGTAGATCCGTAACTCTATCCGAGATATTCACGATTATTTCGTAAAGGATCGCGATGACACAGATTTAATAGGTGTGCGTTTTGTCATTGGCGAGATGGCAGACGGTGGAGCGGGTATATCATTAAGGCCTATTTCACGGTTTACTGATGAAGCCCTATGGACTTTGATGTGTACTGTGAATCAGAGCTTGAGGGTTCTTGCGGCCTCTGCAACGTTGTGATTCACCGTTACGTATGTAGCAGTGCCGACTGGTCGGGGACACCGTGTATCAATGGTGAAGAGTCGATCCGTGATTTGTATCGAACAAAACGGTGATAATTTGTGTTTTCTGCGCTCGATCGTTGTAGCCCTTGCAAATAACGTACATAAACGCGAACGTAGCAAAGACTCGGAAATAGCTTGAACTCGTATACGACAAGGGGCGTCGCTCGACCAACGTGGAAAAGCGCGATCTCTTGTTGAGCTGGCTGGTGTGCAAATACCTCCAGAAGGCTGTGGTATTCCAGAAATAACAAATTTCCAAAGATACCTAATACCTTTGAGGATTGCTATCGTGGTATACGATTGGGACTCACTCGGTACACGTGTACCTCTACTTTTTGATGGACAAACGTCTTTCGTAATGTAGGGGCCATCTGAGGTTGTTAATATAGCGTACAGTACTATTTTAAAACACTATTCGCCAATCACAAACCTAATGGGCACAGCAGGTGGTAGGAATAATTGTATACCGTGCAATAAATCTTACCGTCGTGAATTCGAGCATCATTGCACGAGTAAGTGTCTACGATGCTTCAATGTGCCGCTCTGTGTCAAGGAGTTAGTCCCAACGGTTGATAAAGAGCTCGTGCCTGGTCCGGTGGCGGGTACTAGTCAAACAGTCCCCCCCCCCCAACTCATAGCTTATAACTTATTTAATACCGAGTGCTATTTAACAATGAGACACATACCGGCTGTGCCTACGTGCCAAACCGTTAAAAACAATTAGCTGTCAATACACTAATACACATGCATCGGCGTAGTGCCGGGAAAAATTGGTTTTGGCGTAAGCATAACAGCGTAAAAGTGTAAAATGAATAGAGGATACTTGAATCTCTAGATGAGGTGCTCCGATTGGTTAAGATTATCTTACGCGTGCGCAGGCGTGCGCTATATGAGTAATTCATAGCTTATAACTTATAATAAAGCTGTGGATCAACTCACTACCACGAGTTGATACATAGCAAATAGTTTTAATAATTGACGTTGACCAGCTTTTCAAGCGTTTGATAAGTCCTTAGCTTCCGCTTTTCATACCGTTTCCAGATTATGATTAACGCCAAATCAGAATTCATTGTAAATATTATAAATTTGAACTCAGCAGCGCGATCAGTCCCAACATATATTGGTTGTAGAAAAGCTGGCTTGAATAGATATTTATTCTATATTTTTGAGAGAATATAGTCAAGATGATAGATTAATGTTTACAGGTTAAAACTCCAATCAACTCCGATTATTTGCGAATCGCTACTTTACAGCATCCAATAATAATTCCGATTACGGTTCTCGTTCTAGTATTAAATATGTTTGGCAATCTGCGATTGGTTTCGCTAAATACGCTTTACGCAATCTTTTTAGAAATACGCGCCATGGCGATTCGGAGCTAAATAACAGCGTAATCTGCTGGTGATGTTTCACCATATAACCAACATCCGCAAGTTACGCGTAGTAGAAGTAGTTCTCTACGCTTTTCGTATTAACCTAGTTCTCTCAAAACGGGTGTTTTACCAACTAACTAATACATTGTAAATTTCTCACGCTGCCTGATTCAGCAGTCAATATATCGGGCATTTAGACTGCTCTGTCGGTAAGTAGAGTGTGACTTTATCTATGCGTCGCCACAAATTCTCGTGCAATACATTCTGAGCGCAATCTGGTGGAGATTTTAGGATACAAATTGCGTTTCAACATGCAACATATCGCAGGGTCGCACCGTGCTGCAGAGCAGTGATGCCAGATGCGGGAATTTTGCCCCTATCTCGCTGCCCTCACCACGCTCCCCGTGCTAGGCGCGTTAGGGGAAGGCTTGCGCCGCTCGTAACAAATCTCGTCTCGATTGCGCTTTACGTTGTCTCGCCCCACCCACTTCACAACAGCTACTGCGCGGGCTTTTATGAAATGAGTTATGGAAGATTTTTTAATGAATATATATAAATATTATATATATAAATTAATAAATGATGAAAGTAAAGAAATATATAAAACGCTTACTAGATAGATAGATAGAGTTTTATTTGTATAACTTCTACAAAGTTTTTTACAAGCTTATACATCTCCTGCCGGTATTTACATTTCTTTTAATCTCCCACTTTTCGTCCATTTCCTTAAATCTATTATCCTTACATCTAATTCTACTTTCGCTAAACTGCCCACTTATTCCTCCACTCTCACTTTCCTTAATTACACACTCCTTTTCTTCCACACTTCCTCAATTTCCCTGATATATGCACATATTTCTTTTTGCATTCTTCCCCCTAACATATTTATCACCTCTCCGCAGATCGCCGTCTCGTCTATCCCTTCCATCCACACTTCCACACCTTTTCCCGTTTTATCCGTCACCAACTCTCTGCTTTTCTTACACATTAGTATGTGCTCAAACGTCTCAACTTGCTCGGCACATATTCTGCACATCCAATCGTACTCTTCTTTCTTACCCGCTCTCCCTATATTCCCGCATCTTATTCTAGCCCATACCTCTTTGTCCCTGCCCTTTACATTTTCCTCAGACCAATACTTCCACGGCATGTTCTCATTCTCCACAATAAATTTATACCTAACATTGTACGTTGATGTCTTTATCTTCTCCTCCTCCTTCTTCAACGTCTCATTCTTAAGGTTTTCTAACCCTATCTTTATTCTTGCTTCAATTTCTCTCACTTCCCTTCTTTCCCAAATCATCCCTATTACATCTTGTATGCCCATATCTTTTAATACAGTTTCTAGGTCCCTCCCCCACTTTGTCGGCATACTATTTACAATCGCCCTTACTTCCTCGATCAGGCATACTTTTTTCCATCTTTTTTCATTCATTCCCAATATCTCCACCATATATCTTAGTGCTCTTTCCCTTATCAGGTATTTCATCGTAGGCACACCCAGCTCTCTTCTCCATATATAATTTGGTGTGTTTCTTTTTACCCCTAACGCCATCTTACAATATCTACTCTGAATTCTTTCAAAGATGCTTATTTCACCCAATCCCCAAATTTTCACCCCGTACATAGCTCCCGCCCTTACTATAGAGTTCAACAAATACAGCCTCTCCTCCATTAAATCTCTTCCTGCTCTCCGCCACACACCCCATACTTCATTCATTGCCCTTTGCGCCTTTCCTGCAGTCTTCTTTCCGTGCATCCAATTAGAATTTTTACACGTAAACCAATATCCCAAGTATTTAAAATTGTTTACTATCTGCACCTCTTCTCCTTAAAATTTCCAAATCTCTTCTTTCTCAATCTTTCCTCCATTTCTAAATATCATTACTTTTGTTTTTTGCATTTACCTCCATCATATTTTCCTCTGCCCAGGTTCCTAAGTCCTTCAGAATACTTTTTAACCCACTTGCCGTCTCTGCAATTGCCGCCACATCATCTGCATATTTTATTGCAAAGACTTTTTCCATTCCTATTACAACTCCACCTTCATTTTTCCTTTCCCACATATCTTCCAAATCATCTAAATATAAATTAAACAACACAGCGCTCAACGCGCATCCCTGCCTTACTCCTCTCTTTGTTCTAAAGTTATCCGAAATTTTTCCTCCTGCTTGCACCTCCGCTCTTGTTTCCTTATATATTCCCTTTATCATTTTCAACATTCTACCCATGATTCCTTTTTGTTTTAGTTTCGTAATCTTTCTTTCTCTGTTTACCCTATCAAAAGCAGCCTTAAAATCTATAAACGCCACATATAGTCTTCCACCTTTCCTCTTCAATTTCTTATTTATCACAGCATTTAACGTAAATATTTGGTCCCTCGTACCTCTTCCTCTCCTAAAACCAGCCTGACTTTCCTTCAATTCACCATTCTTTTCAATCCACTTACTCAATCTTATCGTCATCATTTTTGTCATAACTTTATATCCCACATTCAATAGTGATACCCCCCTATAATTTTCCGCTTTTTCCCTATCCCCCTCCTTGTAAATTGGCACGATGTTCGTCGTTTCCCATCCTTTTGCTACAATTCCTTCCCTCCAAATACTATTCATCGCCTCTCTCAGTTCTTCCCTCCGTTCTTTCGGTATCTCCTTTACAAATTCTACTACAATTCCATCCTCCCCAGCAGCTTTTCTCTCTTTCATGTCTCTCAATGCTGCCTCTAATTCTGTCATTTTCTTCATTAACATCCAGCCCCTTTTTATCCCAAACCTCTTTGTTTTCAGTCCCCTCTCTCCCCTGTTTCTTCTCTCCGTTCAGCAATTTCTCAAAATGCTCTTTCCATTTCTTCTTCGATATCTTTTCTCCAACTGTTCCTCTGCGCTTGTTTCTAAAATTACTAATGGCCTTCCACCATTTAGACATATTTTTGGCTTTTCCTACTTGTTCCCAAATACCATATCTCCATTTTTCTTTAGCCTCTTTTATCGTTAACTTCATTTTTCTTCTTTCTGTTACCAGCTCTCTCTTCATCTCCGCTTTTCTATACTTCGTAAATGCTTTCAATTTTTTCCAAACTTCCTCTCTTTGCTTTTTACAATCATCGTTGAACCATCTTAGTAATCTTCTCACCCTCTTACGCTTTCCGTATGTTTTCAACATCCCTACTTTTTTCGCGGCTTTTAATATTTTTTTCTTTAACCCCTCCCACCTCTCTTTGCCTTCTTCAATGCTTACATCCTTTTGCAATTCGCTAATATATTCCTCACCTTTTTCTTCATTCCATATAAGCTTTTCCATTTTACACTCCTCATCCTCACCCCCTTCTACACATTCCTGCGCTTCCGTTTCCTTTCCCCACATATACAACATTAATGGCAGGTGATCAGATTCTATTCGGTTTATCACCTCCATCCTTTTAATTTCCTCCTGCCCCCCCCCCCCCCCCCCTGTCCAAGACAATTGCATAATCTATTACCGATCCACAACATTCTTCTCCGCCACCGACAAAAGTTACTTTACCCTCCCTATCCCCTTCCGTTCTCCCGTTTAACACTTTCAACCCCAAATCCTCACTCATACTCAACATCTTTTTTCCTTCCGAATTCAGCAACATGTCCTGCGATTTTCTTATTTCGTAGTCCTCGTCATCCATTTCCTCTATGACTATCGCTTGTTCATTTCCAATTCTCGCATTCATGTCTCCCAAGATCACAACTTTATCCTTTTTGCCAGCTTCCTCAAGTGTTACTTCACTCAAGTCCTTTTTAATTTTTCCCATTCCAATGTTATTATATACTGTTATTACATATATAGTTTCTCTTAACTTACAATTGCACAAAATTAACCCAAACTCCGACTCTTTTATATCCCAGCCTCCTTCCCATTCCTTCTTTACTCCTATTGCCTGCCCCCCTTTTGTTCTTTCTTTTTTTACCCCTTTTTCTTTAATCGCCGCTTTAAAACTCCAACTGAATTTTGAACTCATACTTTGCACTACTTTACACTCATCCTTTTTTTTTCAACCCAAGTTTCTTGCAAGACTACTATGTCCGCCTTTTCTAAGAATTCCCACGCTCCTCCGAGTTTAAATATTCCCGCAACATTCCACAATATTACTTTAAACTCTGTTTTTTCCACATCTTTCTCCCCTCTTCCTCGTATCAGCGTCCCAGTCGAATCTTCTCTCTTCTCTCTTCTTTCTTCCTCTTCCTTGCCTTCATTGCTGTCTCCCAATCCGAAAGGGCTGCTGCACATCCCGACCAGCTTGCCTCCCCTTCCTCTCGTACATTTGAAGCTCGATGTTCCCTCTTTGGTCGTTCCATCTCCACCACCCATTCCCGAATTTTATCCTCATGTAGCTTACTTCCGCCCTTCTACCAAGCCTCTTTTCGTTCTCCGCAACCTCCCGCAGCCATTTTTGAACGTCTTTTTCTCTTTTAGTCAGGTCATTTTTTATCCAAATGTCCGTTCCCTTCAATTCCCTCTTTCTATTCATCATCTCCATTTTTTCGTTCCAATTCTTATATCTTGCTATCACCAGTCCCCCACTCTCAAATTTCTTCCTCGTTTTTCCTCCGATATCTTGCCCACATCTTTCAGCAACCTCGTCCAAAATCCTGTGCTTTGCAATTCCTTTTATCTCCGGAAAATAAATGCTTACGTTGTTTTTCCTGTACTCCCTTTTTCCTTTCTCTTCTTTTAATTCCCGCTCGTTTAGCGGTCTCGGCTTCCTCTCCATTATTTGCCTTAGATTTTTCTCCTCCCTCGATGCCCCCTCTGACACTTTCTCCGTCGAATACACCAAAGATGCCTCGCTGATTGAGTCATAGGTGCAGTTTCCATCCCTCACCCCACTTCTTATCGTTGTCCTCTCCGGTCCTTTTCTTTCTTGCTTCTTTTCCTTTCCGTTGATGCTGTCCGTAAGCGTGCGACGATCTTCCTCCCACCGTTTTCTGTCTCCCTCTCTCTCTGCACTCTCCCTTAATTCTCTCACCGTGCTTCTCAGCTCTCGTATCTCCTTTCGGCTCTTCTCACAATTCTCACAATACTCGTCATTCTCCACCATACATTCTTCTTTCATTTTATTTATCTCCTCCCTATACCAACGCTTCATATGCCCTTCAATCTCCTCGTAAATTTTTTTCATTCTCTCTTCCCACCACAATTTTGATCTTTTTTCGAAATCTTCGAAACGCTTCCTCATCTCTGCTCTCTGTCTTTCCTCTGCTTTCCGAACTTCGACAAACCAATGCTTCCCCACGCCACTCTCCGCCCCCTCTCGCATGCTGCGATCGGAATAGCCGTCGTCCGAGCTTCCGTCTATATCCGCTCCTATCATATCCTCCTCCTCTCCCTCACTTGGGTCATCAACGCCTCCATCCACATTTTCCCGATACCCCCCATCATGACTTACATTCTTTAAATTCGGTCCGTCACCTCTCCGAATCGACGACACAAGTGCCTCCTTGGCGAGTGCTATCGATGCACAAACAAACTCCCTTTCTTTCGTGCCTCCAACAGTACTTCCAGCATCGACGAGCTCACTGCTCTCACTTCCGACACTTTGCACATCACCCTTCTCCTTAACGGTCTCTTCTTCCTCGATGACGCCGTCCTCTCTATATTCTTCCGTTTCTTCACCCGTTTCTTTTTCCCCGTCTTTGCTGTGCCCCTTTTTGATCGGCGTATGACGCAGCTTGCTTTTTGTGACGAACCCTTCGGTTATATATCCATTTAACACTGCCTCTTTGATCAGGTAGCGATCTATTTTGCCGACAGCTTTGGATGCACTTTTTCCGACCGCCTCCTTCGTCGGCCTCCCTCTGCGCCTTTTTTCGGGTATGGCAGCATGCACATTACCTGTGGCTCCATCTGTCAACCGCGCGCTAACTTCTAACACTTCATTGTTCCTCCTACTCTCTCCTTCCGCTTCCTCTGAGCCTTTCGCTCCTTTTTTCTCCTTTCCCGTATCTCCCATGCTTAACCTCTCAAACTTCGCGCCTCGGTTAGACACCCAACACCTCACTTAAACTTTCCCTTATACAAAAACCTACTCTTGTACACAAAACACACCTTCTCCTTCAGCCCTCCTACCACTTTTCACTCTGAATTCTTCGCTTTTCCACTTTTCTTTCCACAATCCTTCGAGCTCTCCGAGAAACGCGTCCACTCGCCACGCTTTCTCTTTTTACTCCCCCTAAAACGCTTACTAATTTTGCAGCTGTCAGCAAATAAATAGTGCATTACAGTATCCAACACAAAATTGTAGTCCTTTACACAAAAGGTTCATTACAATTTATTGAATAAAAAGAAATTGTAATGCTCTATTTAAATTGCTATATATAATCATACGGTATTATATTATATCTTTCTAAATTAATAAATAATAAATAAATATATTTCTCTTTTTTCTTAAGTCTATGCAATGCATTATACACAATGTTATATTCATTTTTATTCACATTTATTTTTATGTAACTCGTTCGATTTATTTATTTCCAGTTTTTTAACGTACCCATTACGATATTTATTTATTTCCATTTTTATTTATTCGTGTTTATATTTTTATATTGTTTATTTATTTCATGACCGATTTATTCCCGAAGAACTATTTAATTAGATATAATATCACAAAGTTTTAAGGAACTATTTAGTCGTTATATCACAAGTTATTTCACGCAGAAATGATGGTAATTTGGTTTAAGCAATCAATCTTTTTATTATATTCACTTATTTATCCGATATTACGTTGAGATAAAAATGGTGTAGTGTGTAACGTCACACCCTGCCTGACTGTTGATTGGTCGGTGAGCCGGGTCTGCGTACTGTGTGACGTCACACGCTGCCTGACTGCTGATTGGACAGTGCACCGGGTGCGCACGCAGTGGGCGCTAAAGCAGACCCAGTGGAGAGGGTACCCAAAAGGGAACAAATTTCCCGCATCTGGCATTACTGCTACAGAGTGCGAAACGGTGTCGTTCAATTAGAAAACAAACAATCGTGCCAAACGCTCCCATATAACCATATACGACATAAGACCTATGTTTTCATGTAATATAACTTTGTTACATCGGTGCCAAACGTAGTTACCCAATAAATCACTGTGAACAAAGTAAAATCAAAATGTATCTGCAATATTACATGGATGAGAACGAGGATCGTGTGTACACATTGAAGGTAATTTCTTAGATAGTTTATCGATTAAGTAAAGTCTAATTCTTCATGTCTCTATTCCATTTTTTACACGTGCTTTCGGTTGTAATACTCGTCAAGCTTGCAACATATCGTGTGATAATCTTATGAACATATTTATCCCTGTTACAGAAAGTCGATCCAAACGGAAAGCCGACGTTCTCTGCTCATCCTGGTAATAAAAAATGCCGTCAAGGTTTTCGGAATTTACATGATTTCTAACCTCAAACATTGGGCCTCTGTACCTAACCTAGTATTTAGGATTCAGAAATGCAATCCTGCTTATAGAAAGAATTATGGTTTCAATAAATATATATATTTAATAATAATATAAATGTGCCTCAAAATTGGGCTGTGGCAACTAAAACGCATTTCACAACATTGTTCTCAAATTAATGTCAGGCTTGTTAGGCAATAACATTTATATTTTAAAATGCTATACCTTTTTCAACAGCTAGTTTCACTCTTACCATAGTCGTAGAACTCTATCGTCAATTGTTTTCAAACTTATCCTGTGTTCTTTGCTTCTAGACTAGCATATTCCTGGAAAGAGCATTCTCAAGATTGCTTTACTCTTTTTTAAGAGTTGTGACCTTTTTCATAGAGTAAAAATTGAACATTTTTTTATAATTACTGATTAGTTCATGAAAGTTACTGTTGCTATTAAACTATAGGCTTTGGTAAAACTAGGTTATTTCTAAGGCAGAATTCATGAAGGGCCTACCAATCAAGTGCAAAAAAGATAAGCAAAAAGTGTTGGTCAGATTCAACTCAAAAACAGTTGAGATTTCAGAAAAAAGGAAAGCATTTGGCTATAGAAAATTGGAAATTACAGAGCCTGATCTTTTCAAAACATCCATTTCCACATAGGACTGGTCCAAAAATGTTTCATTGATAAAACAATAATCTGAATCTCTCTGTCATTGTTGGTCTGTTGAATATAACTGGATGTTGTCCTTTGTCTAACAATTCTGCAGAGTGCTGTTCTTTTGTTTTACCCAACAGATAAATTGGGGCAGGGGAATTTGGAATCAGAAGATTAGTTTTATTTCACATTGTCTTGACGATGTCAAATAGTTTACCATTCTTCTCTTTTATGTGAAAGATACATCATAGTGGCCAGATGTGCGTTACAGTTACTACAATCGCCACCTCAGTTGGTCATTCACTGCTTAATTGTATATTATATTTTTGTCCTCGAGTAAGTAGATTTTATGCAAACTCCGTTTATTTGAGAGTTAATGACTATTTTCTTTGTAACGGGGTGGAATATTCAATAAACTCCCCTGCCAGAGGTGACTTAGACTCTAAAATAGTCGAACTAGAAATCCTTCAAACACGGTAACATGGCATAATACAACACAAACTGATGTGAGGAGGCGGTACGACAGGTTTCCGAATGCCCGAGGGGCACTTGGAATCAGGAAGCAACTCTACCTGAGGGAGTGGGGTTAGCTCAGGGTGAGAATATATGACCACTTGATAGTCAGCAAAGGGTTAAACACCATATCACATGCTATAAGTTCAATGTAAAACAAGCTGCAAATAGCTTCCTCGAGATTCCACACGATACTTAAAGTCCTCTCTATAAGGAACTACCTTTCTTAATTTTGGCTTCATAGAGGAAGCTTCGAGCATCGTGCGGAATCTCGAGGAATCAATTTGCAGCTTGTTTTAATATCCAAACTGTTTGACCGATTCTCTCCAAAATTTATACCAACTTTTCTTTCATAATACTCTATTTTTAAAAAATCAGTATATCTTAAAATTCGCAAAAATTAGAGCTATTCGACATTTTTTTGAAAATTTCAAAATGCCGTAAAATTTGTAATTTATACGTAACATAAACAAAAAATAAATAAAGAGGTTGTACAGATTAACATTTGTTTGAAACGGGAGTGCTGTAGCTCAAACTATTTTCGACTTATAGACGTTTCAATTTTACAGTTCCAGAACACACTCACACACACATATCCGGCCATACATCCGGATATTTTTTCTAAATATAATTTTTCGACGTTTTGGGACATTTTAAACACGACATTGAAAACTGCAAAAAAAAAAATTTTTCACGTTCACACATCTTCCTCTATGAGGAAACAAAATCTTCAACTTTGACCCCAATTGTATAATCAATAGTATGGTCACGTCCCGTTTTATTGGTCTCAATCTATGCAGAAATATACTTTTACAAAGAAAAGTAGGGTTAAGTTAATACCTGTTTACCGGTGGACTACCTTGACACAGTATGTTGTATGTCGTCTGCCTTTCTTGGATCATCAATCGAGCATAAGAGATAACAGAATGTGCCCACGTAAATTCCTTTTAATCTTATTCTCGGTTTAGAAATTATCCTTATAGCTTGCTGTAGCAAGCTATAAATTTATATCATATTAAAGTATATATGAGTGCTGCCAGCTATTTTATATATCATTTTCAATTTGAGATAATGTATTGACTAGTACATGGAGCTCCTAAATCCTTCAACTGATTCTGTTGGAATGAATATCAAACAAATGACGAAAGGTTATGAAATCATTAAACTTATCTCGGTATCTGAAATCTAGCAGGAAAAAATTACTACTAAAAGCCTGCAAAGTAGAACCTTGCTAATCGCTCCCTTATTATTTTATACCGTTCACAATGCAACTTTTATGCAGAAGTATGTTGACTGATTTTTGCTTCCTCATAAAGGAAGTCTGAAAAATTAAGAAAGAAATTTGTTTGTATACTGTATATACTAGTTGCAATCAGTAGTAAGAACATTTAGACATATAAACACTGAAGAACATAGAACAATGACATACTAATTCAAATTCAATAATCCATATTTTATCGGTTAAATATATTTTAATAAAATGGCAGTAGATAAAGAGTTCCCAGTTCTTTATTTGCAGTCAGCTTGATTGCTCAAAGGATTCTCAATCATCAGGTCTTTCAGTTTCGCAAACAAAAGCAATATACTAATAAAAAATGACGTGCTATTAGGTATTAGTAAAGACTGAGTGCTATTAGATATAAGTACAAATGTTTAGTTTGTTACCTCAACATTTTTGGATATTGGAGTAGCGAAAAATTGAAACACTTGAAACACCCTAAAACCTGAACCATTTCACTGAATTTAATAAATCTCTGCGAAGCACCACCGAATACTACTTCATTTGTGTAGAAAGGTTTGGCTTATCAACTTTATTTTTGCAGATATTAGTCCAATAGCATAATTTTGTTCAAAAAATTGAAAAATTCATGAATGTATGCATAGGTTTGGTCAAAAATTACTATGATCGAAGATGTATTACTGCTTCACTTATGTGCAACATTTCATTCCAATAATTCTGGAGTCATAGTTGATTCAGCTCTGGACGCTTCGCACACACACATATGAATATTTTGCCAAACCACTTCTCTTGATGGTTTGGATCATTTTGAGAATCCTGACATTACAATCTCAGCAAAAACAAGTAATGAAAACAACGCGCCCTTTACAAGAAAGAAAAATCAGGAAACAACATGAGTCATATTAATTCGGTCAATTTCATTCATTGTATTGAGCTATTTCAAACACAATATTTCATAATTCGCGTCATTTTAAAACCACCTGTTTTTTTTTTTCTAGTTGCAGAGGTCAATGATTTTTTTTCCACATATTTTACCACTTAATTATTCTTTCAGCTCGGTTTTCACCGGAAGACAAATATTCCCGAGAGCGTATTACTCTGAAAAGACGTTATGGTCTTCTGCTGACACAACAACCGATGCCCACCTATTGAATCCTCGACCATGTCCAGCTCAAATTTGTCTCTATATATTAGAGGATGCAGTTAAGTAGTTCATCAAGGAATTTTATTCACGAGTGACATAAAAAATGGAATGAATCGCTCATTTTAATGTAGTTTACGTACATTTCCGCATTTTTCTGTATATATAAAAAAATAATAATAAATTTTCTCATATCGTACAGCATAATTTTGTGTCTTCCACATATACATATAACAATTTACTCCAAATTCCATGAACAAAGAGAATTTGTAATGTGGTGGAATATACAATACATAAGGACAACTCGGATTAAGTGTAGTAAGCGGCATGGCGTAACACATTGGCTAGGCAGTCCGGTGGGCAATCGAAAGGTCCCGGGCTCGAATCTTTGCTCAAGCGCCTCGCATTTTTTTCGAATTATTCCTCATATATTCCACTTTTTCCGGGTTATAAAGTAAATGCATTCGAACAAAAATTAGGTCAGTTCACTATCCAAATAGTCCATTTATACAAAAACTTATGGTTCTCTCAACCTTACGTTCTGTAAGAATTACGAGCACACATTTATAATCTCTTTGTATACATGCTTGAGCGAAGAGTTGAGTGGAATCTCGAATTTACATATTCTTTATGACAGTTCAATTAAAATGTTGACCAGTTAATTTATGACCTAATCTGTTAAATGAAACATTTACTGCTTGGTATTCTAATGATTTTCCATTTTTTTTCTATATTTTTATTTACATCCTTTATTGCTACTTTTTAAAAAATGTTGATAAGAATACGATGTCACAGCCAAAATTATTAATTTGTCATCGATTGCAAATTGTCATGCATTCAACAATCCGTATGAATCAGCGGTATTTTCCAATCGATACGTACCAATAAAATTAGATTATTCGCGATATTAAATGCTTTCACATAAAACTCTACGCATATTTTTAGAATCTTTTGACTTGAAACGTGTGTGGCATGCTCATGAAAGAATTTTTTTCAATTGTTTGTCTTGCAACTTTAGTTGCACGATTGAAGGAGTATTCAGAACAGCTTGTCTATTGGGATTCGTTGTTCCTTCGGCAATTCCTTTTCGGCAATTTTTTAAAACAAAACATACTGGAATTCTCGTTTTTCTTGGTCATTATGCTATTGGGAAATCGTTAGTGTTTATGTATAGCATATGTATAACACTTGTATAGCCTGTAAATAATATTGATTTTAATATAACTTTTAAAAAATCATCATTTCTTTACTCAATACCCATCTTATTCACTGCAGACGACAACGAGTATATGACGAAACCTTACGTTTAACAACTTTTGTCCCACAATATCCAACAGCGTTTACATCAATTCCGCGATGACCAATATATGATATTTTCTTACGAACCGATGAAATACGCATTGATACGAATGATAATAATGTTTGGAGCTTCGGTGACAAATATGAAGCAAATACCAAAACCATTTGTACGTAACTATTGCACTTGCAACTTCGTGAATACAGATGTGCATCTAACATGTAATCGGAATTCTGACTAAAAAACGACGTATATATATTTTGAATCGAAAGTACCAAGGTCGATAGTTTGTCATCTGCAAGCAGCATAATTAACTAAACATTTTTATAATTCATTATATTGTAATATAAATATTTAGTTAGAAGATTACAGAAAAAAATTCACCATTTTTCGTTTCATTCACTTTACATCTGAGAGAAAAGACCAACTTTTAATTTTATAATTATTTTTTTCGAACCTGCAATCACGAATTCTATGAAAATTATCGGTTATAATTTTAAACTATGTAAAAATCTATTTTCGATAAGCATTATGTTAAAAGTTCAGATCTCGAAGGTTACTTGTAAAACGTTTCCGCTGCTAAAATAACTGTTTTCGCGGTAATGCAATTACAGACAATAGAATAAATGGAAATAGTTTAAATTATAACGATGATCGAAAGGAATTCAATCATATCACATTGAATATGTAAATTCAGCAACCGTACCCAGATATGATTGAAGAGTTTCAGGAAATCAATATATTAAGTTAGCTGTTTTTTTCACGATTTCTTTCGAAGTTAGAAAATCGTCAGGTCTGGTTGCCCTATTGATTCTTAATGAATGAATGAGGCAATCAGAGCTGACTAAAAATTGATGATTCGATTGTTAGAGATCTTTCTACAAAAAGATCGTTATCACCGGTCAAGATTGTCGCATAGATTCATGATTATATTAAGTTAGATGGGCAAGTTTTTTTAAAGTTTAATTTACGATACGCAACTTTTTCTCTTCAGAGCGGAGTTCACATTTATTTTGCCTTCGACTACCTCTAACATGAACTTTCGAATAGCTATTTTGTGTATTCTTGTTCTGACAATGCTGCCCCACCGAAATATTTAGCTACAGTAGAACCTCGATAATCCGAACCAATTGGGACCGGGCCTAATTCGGATAATCGAACAGTAATGTTGGGTGAAATGATGTTTATGGTCGGAGATATTTGAGACATGTAACACACATATATTTTATAATATACTAGCACAAGCACCCGTGCTTCGCCACGGGTATCTTTAAGCTAATTTAAAAAATTGTTTGTAACAAAGCCGCGAATAAATATACAACTTTTATGGTATACTTTTTGAGGTATTGCTCGGAACGTTAAAAAATAAAAAAATTTACACAAAGTTATTCCCAAGCCAATAATTTCGGCGTTCCAACGTAATAAAGCAAAGTATTCAAATCACGGTTTTGCCACGATTCCACCCAAACGGATGAAAATTCTAGCACCTTTAACTTGGGTTGTATATACTTTTCATTGCGTCAGCACTCAATTTGGTTGAATGTTTGTAATAAATTTTTGGCGATAACAGTATTTTTTTTAATGTTAATTTTTTTTATTTTTTAATGCTATCTTTTTCACACCACCACGCTGTAGATAGCTTGGCGCGTTTTTTTTATAGTGGTGTCCCCTATAGGCCTATTCCACTTTTCCATTTTTTAAAACTTTTTCTTATTGTTCACTACTGTTTCTTACACATTTTTAAAAACTATTTTTCTTCTTTTCTGTTTTTTTTTTAAATTCTTTATTTTAGTACTTCTTTATACACTACTTTAGTTGTTTTTCCCATTGGTGTTAGTATTACTAATTTGCTTGATGAGCTCACTCTTGAGCAAGCCACATACAATTGTCCATGTGAAAAACAATCTTCTCTTAAATCTATTCCTGCGTTTTATAAAGTCTGGCCTTGAGATTTATTTATAGTCATTGCAAAGCAAATCTTTATTGGGAACTGTAGTCCTTTAAATTCGAAACAATAATCTGTTGTTATAAGTGGAATACGTGGTATAAATATTGACTCTCCGCGAGCAGGACCAGTGAGAACTGTAGCCTCAATTATATTTTTATTTAGAGCTTTTACTTGCAATCTGGTGCCATTGCATAGTTTTGGTGGGTTTAGATTCCTTATTAACATTATTGGTGCTCCCACTTTCAGTAGAATTTTGTGTGATGGAAATCCTGGAGGATTTAGTGTGTTTAGAAATTCTACGGGATAGTTTACCACATTATCAATTTGTACTACTGAATCGACAGATTTATATTCCATTGTTGCTTCTTCATACATTTTTATTATAATTTTATTAATAATTTCTGCTTTATAGACTTCTGTTTTATATTTTCAATATTTGGGTATATCTTTTCTAAAGGGTGGTTAAATTTTAAGGACCGATGTTGATTTTGAATAAAACACAAATTATTTAGGAAATTATTGTCAATTCTTTTTATTATGATAATATGGTATGGTTCAATTATGTATGGAACAAAATATCGGCCAAAGGGCCGCCGCGTCCTCGGCGGCACACCTCCATCCGATGGTCCAAATTTTCGATGACGCTTAGGCATAATTGAGGTTCTATGCCGTTAATGTGCCGAATTATCTCATCCTTTAGCTCTTGAATTGTTGCTGGCTTATCGACGTACACCTTTTCTTTCAAATAACCCCAAAGAAAGAAGTCCAACGGTGTCAAATCACATGATCTTGGCGGCCAATTGACATCGCCACCACGTGAGATAACACGGCCATTGAATTTGTCGCGCAAAAGAGCCATTGTTTCGTTAGCTGTGTAGCAAGTGGCACCGTCCTGTTGAAACCACATATTGCCCACATCCATATCTTCCAATTCGGGCCATAAAAAGTTCGTTATCATCCCACGATAGCGAACACCATTCACAGTAACTGCCTGACCGGCCTCATTTTGGAAAAAATACGGCCCGATGATGCCGCCAGCCCATAAACCGCACCAAACAGTCACTCTTGGTTTTTCGACAATCACTCTTGGATTATGATTCGCCCAAATGCGGCAATTCTGCTTATTGACGAATCCACTGAGGTGAAAATGTGCCTCATCACTGAAGATGATTTTCTTCGAAAATTGATCATCCACTGTTGCCATTTCTTGCCACCATTCTGAACATTGACGACGTTTGGAATGGTCAAGAGGCTTTAGTTCTTGAGTCAATTGCACCTTATAAGCGTGTAAATGCAAGTCTTTATGCATAATGTTCATCAACGACGAGCGTGAGAGGTGCAATTGTTGGGCACGACGACCAGTTGAGGTGGACGGCTCTTCAGCCACACTATCGCGAACAGCAGCAATATTTTCTGCAGTACGAGCTGTACGAGCATGCACTGGTGTTTTAATATCTCCTACAGACTTGGTTTGCTCAAATTTTTGCACGATTATTCCGATTGTA
The DNA here is from genome assembly GCA_963942595.1 of Cylloceria caligata. Lineage (NCBI taxonomy): Eukaryota > Metazoa > Arthropoda > Insecta > Hymenoptera > Ichneumonidae > Cylloceria > Cylloceria caligata. The sequence continues at coordinate 52,044,985 of OZ012707.1, read as the reverse complement.
CGCACATTTGGACGATTAAATTGACCGAAAAAATCACGGAGTGCACGATATGCATTTTGATTTGAACGCCGATTTTCATAATAAGCCTGAATAACTTAAACGCGTTGCTCGATTGTGTATCTTTCCATGGTTCAAATTGAGTTACTCTGAAATTGAGAAATGTCAAATGAAATGCAGAAAAAAACTTGACGTTTAGGTGTGGTTCACATTCAACATCGGCCCTTAAAATTTAACCACCCTTTATAAGGTCTTCTATTGTCGTCACTATTGTGCCTAATCTTTCAGTTATGATTATTTTTCCATCGGTTTCTTGATATTCTCCATTACCTATTTTTAATAATATGTTTGAAAATTCTCCTGCATTGATATCTCCTCTTAAATGTACTCTCATATTTTTACTTAATGATATTTTATGTATTTTTGGCCATAAATATGATGCTTTTATGCATGCTTTTACTTCGTCTGTTCGAGTTCCCCTTGGCACTACTGGTAAAGTTTGTCTAAAATCTCCGGCCAACAGCATAGTAATTCCTCCCATTACTTTATTGTTTTCTCTAATATCTTTTAGAGTTATATTTAGTGTTTCAATACGTGCCTTGTGTGACAAGGTGCTTTCATCCCACACAATGAGCTTACATACCATCAAAACTTTAGCAATATTGCTTTGTTTTGTTATATTGCATATAGGTGTTTCTGTATTTGTTAGATTTATTGGCAATTTAAATGTAGCATGTGCCGTCTTTCTTCCTTCCAATAATGTTGCAGGTATGCCTGATGATGCCACAGCTAATGCTATACCATGATCACTTCTAATCTTCGCTAAAAGTAGGTTGATTAAAAAAGTTTTTCCTGTTCCACCAGGAGCATCCAGAAAAAATATTTGTCCTTTATCATTCTCTACACTATTAAGCTCCAGTCTATAAACATTCATTTGTTCATCTGTTAATTCTTTCTCATTTTTCATTACCTTTTGTTTTAAGATATTATAATCATAATTTATTTCTGTCAAATAATCCTTGTTTTCCATGATTCCTTCTGTTCTATATGGTTGTGGCAGACCATATTGTGATAAACCATCTCCTTTCAATGTCATCACTATATCTTCAATGTGCATCAAGCATTTATTGTACACATATTCCATTAGTTGATAATTATTTTGTAATTTATTTTGCATTTCTTTTTTAATATCTTCTGAAAAACTATCTTTGAACATTTCCCAAAGTTTAATTGGTTCTGTAATTTGACAAAAAACCAACATTACTGAAAAAAGTTCTCTTAGCTTATATGGAGATTCGCTTAATGCTGCTTCTTTCAAGGCCATTTTCCATTGATTATCATCCTCCAATAGACCTAATGCTTTACATGCAGACTGAAATGTATTGTATTGGACTCTATTCACAGTCTTCAAATCTTTAAATGATGTTGGTCCTTTTACCTCATGTAGCAGCATGCGTAGATAATAACACTCAGTGTTATTTGGGTGAATAATGTAGACCCTTCCCAGGGCGTTATCCTTTTTTACTTCGGGCCAGCCATCGACGTATTTACCACGTTTCCTTTTCACAAATTTGTTGTTTTCCCATACATAGTATGAAGGCAATTCATAATATTAATATAAGAGTGTTTTTGCAAAATCATCATTTTTGCAAAGTTCAAAATTTGCCAATAGTGTTGTTTGTGGAGGGTTGCTAATTTTATCTTTCAAATTGTCGTTATTAAAATATACACGTTGTCCATTTTCTAAGTGCACAGCAAGATGTACGACAGTGGGATATCTTTCATGAATTGGAAATGCAAAAATTCTCCAAATTGCCTCTGAGGTGCTAATATATCGTCCACTCTCATATAATTTCACCTCATCTCTTTCATTTTCCATGGCAAAAACTGCTTGGTCACTACCCTTATTTATGTATTTGCATATATATTTTATTGATTTTACAGAATTACACAATTCCACATTAATGTGAGCATTGAATGTACGTAATAGTACTGGATTGTAAGGCACCACCCATCAATTGTCCAATTCTATTCCATTTATTTTTACTGTATTACCACCGTCAGCTGTTGATCTTCTCCAACATTGCGGATATGTATCTTCTCCTGTCTGTGTGTCTTTTAAAAGTGGCCGTGGATATCTTTTGCTGCAGCTACCTTCTTTCATGCATGGAGACTTGTAATTTAAATTGCCACATGGGCCATGTATCATATTTGCTTTTACTATATCATATAAGATTGGATCTTTTATTTGATCTGGTATTTCTGCACTGATTATTTTATCTATCATGTCTGAATAAATGCGTTGCTCTAACCATAAAAGAATATGAATAAGGCAGTCCTCGTTTTTGCCACTCCACTGAATACATAAAGCATTTCACTCCTCCAAACAATTTTCCTTTGGTTAATATTGACATCATTTTCTTTATTTTTAAATGAAAACCTCTTGCTATGATGTCGTGACGATCATGTGATTTTTGTCCTTGAATTAATGCATCTGTAATATCCTTCCACCTTGGGTTACATGTAAAAGTGGTAAATAAATCAGGACGACCGTGATGAGGAACATATGTCATTGCGTCTTGAGTCCGCTCATGCATATATCGAGGTCCCCCAGTGAAAGTTGACGGTAGTATCACCATTCCAAGTTTTGTTGCATTTGCATCATGTCTCCCTATAGCATCCCTAAGGTGAACATAACTTTCTGCTCTCAATTTTTTTTGGTTGTTTCTGATATATCTTAACCTCTCAGTTTCTATTTTGGCATACATATCTACCATATATTGACTAAATAGTGAGCGATAATATATCAAATGATTATTCCCTCCTTGCCTCACCATAATGCGGTACGAATAGTAATTTGGTGCAGAAACTGTTTTATTTAGTGGTTTTTTATTTATTGGATCACGCTGTGGCAGTGCAATATAATATCCATCCTCGCCACGACAAAACATTGGTGGATATTGTAGTGCATCGTATGTTCGATGAATTTCACTTATGCGCTTTAATTTATTACTTTTGCTCTGTATCACAATATCTCATTCTTCGAACTGCTGATTAAAAATAATCAGTGCTACTTCATTTGCTACTGGTTCGTTAAATAGTCCTTTATGAGCATTTTTTGACTTTCTTTCTGCATAAATAACTATTTTAAATTGCTCACAGGTTAAAGGTATTTTTTCAAGAGCTGTTTTCAAATATTTTATATAACTATTTACATTCTGTAGCATTTTCTGTATTTCTTTGATTAAACCTTGATTGATAGCAGGACAATTGCTATATCTTATTTGAGCTTCCCTTTCATCATTTCCTACGAAATAAATTTGTAAAAATTTGGCATCCTCTATTGTTGTTGGCAGCAGACTTCCAATTAAATAATAGACTTGTCCTTGCACTTTAAATGTTAGATTGTAACCTTCTTGTATAATTTGTTTTGCTCCAAATGATGTCATACAAAAACAATTATTATATTTTCTTATACGATCCATAAAATGTGCATGTAATGGGTGTTTTTCCATTATTAAACTATACATTGGCTCTGGCAATTGTTCAAATGGCTGTAGTTGCACTTTTCCAGCATTGCAGCACATGCCAGGTGTCTCATCTTTCCATTTTAAAGCATTGCAATATTGACACTTTTGATTCATTTTACCTATTGCTACAGTGCTATCTGTTTCATATGCTATGTCAATATTATATTCCATACCGGCATTTGCTTTATCTTTCCATAAAATTGCTCTTCTTTCTGCTCGTTTTTGAAAATTGTTTTGTTCATATCTTGATTCTTTTGCTCTATGCTCATTTGGATGATTTTTCTGATATTTTGTTACTGCTGCACGATGCACCTCTTTATGATTGTGTACATATTTTTTTGCCGCATCCCTTAGTTGTTTCTTTCTTATATCATTAGTACATCTTGCTCTTCGTTTACCAAGCGTAATTTTTGTTGTTGATTGTGTTAATTGATTATTTAAATTTCTGTCATATTCTTCTTGAAAATTTTGTTTTTCATTAAACATTTCTTTTTTTTCATATTGTAAGTATACATCGAAATGTCCTTTAGATAGGTCCTGCGTAAAACGTAATCTCCCTACATCGTGACCTCTATTACCGAAACTTTCATATAGTTTTCCATTACGATATACCTCGAATATAAAATCAAATATTTGGCCTGCTGCTACCAGTTCGCATGTACCACCATAAGTAAATTGTTCCGACATTTGTGTTAAGTATTAATTTGAGCTAGTATAGTTGTCTCCCTCGTTATTATGAGATAAGATAGAAAACTCTTCCCAATTATTTTTAACGTGCTCTACGATTAGCTCGCATACTTCTCTAGCCATTAATTGGGTATTATACATTACATATGAAAGAGATCTGAACAAACAGTTTCCATCTCCTGTTATCGGAACAATAGTATGTGGTACCCTTTCCCCATTAATTTCTAAATACTCTATTGACATTTTTTTATATTGAAAGGTGTTGTGTTTCCGAAGGCCCGGAGTAGGACAGTGAATTCTCGTGCGCGTTGCACGAGTTTAAAACGCCACGTATAATGCCTGTTTTTGTAACGTGTACTTCTTACGTCGCTTTCGTTTCTCTCGCTATTATCTCTCTTTTATAATATGTCAGATTGTGCTCCTCAATTTTCGTTTTTTTTTGTTTTCGTCTCTCTGAATGTAGAAACATGTACGATATCTCGAATCGAAAAAATATTGTTCATTTAGCGATACTCACATTTAAACTGTATCATATTTCAAAGCAAGTGTGTCAAAGTATCCGGAATGGACACGGACAATCACGAAAGTTTTTTCCAAAAAGATGTGAGTATTGTATATAGCACCAGCGGTTTGGGCTGAGCGTGGTATTTATTTATTTTTTTAATTTTTCCACTGAATCTGAATTTAAACCTTTAAAGACGATTAGGGCAAAATATTTATTAATACTCTAATTATAAACATAAACAACCTTCGTAAGGAAAAACCAAGATTCTAGCACCAGAGGTTTGAGCTGGACATGGTATTTATTTAATTTTTAAATTTTTAAACCGAATCTGAATTTGGCCTTTTAAAGGCTATTTAGGACAAAATACTGAATTATATTTTGCAGTAAAAGCGTAAACAACTTTCGTAAGCGAAAATAAACTCAGAATCTTATCATGCTTGACAGAATTTGAGAAAACGCAAATTTGTATTGGTAACCTTTGCAAGGAAAATTGAGAAATATGCGAAAAACAACCCTGTACACACCCTTAGGGTAGAATAAAAAAAAACCGTTAAAACACTTTTTACAGTTTCTAACTTTTTTACACCCCCTTAGGGGTGGAATTTCTAAAAATCCTGAAATTGGTTTTTAAACATTTGTATGAGTAACATTTGCAAGCAGAAACCAAGGCGATATCTCATCGTGCCTAAGAGATATTGAGAAATACGTAAAAACATATTTAACCCTTTTACACCCCCTTAGGGGTGGAGTTTCTAAAAATAGTGAAATTGGTTTTTAAACATTTGTATGAGTAACATTTGCAAGCAAAAACCAAGGCGATATCTTATCGTGCCTAAGAGATATTGAGAAATACGTAAAAACAAATTTAACCCTTTTACACCCCCTTAGGGGTGGAATTTTAAAAAATCCTGAAATTGGTTTTTAAACATTCATATGAGTCACATTTGCAAGCAAAAACCAAGGCGATATCTCATCGTGCCTAAGAGATATTCAGAAATACGTAAAAACATATTTAACCCTTTTACACCCTCTTAGGGGTGGAATTTCTAAAATTCCCTTCTTATCGGGTGTCTACGCCATGAAAGGAATATACACCCCAAATTTCATGATTGTACGTTCAGGGGTTTGGGCTGGGCGTTGATGAGTCAGTTAGGACAAAGCCTTTTATATATATAGATAGAAGATAGAAGATAGATTGTGATATGAGTCACTACCTCAGCTGAATATTTTGCTTCACAATAAGTAGCGAGATCGCGTTCGAACGACTGCGAGAACTCGAGCACTGGGTCGTCGAACCCGGAGATGACAAAAACCTGCTACGTCATACCTCCGGAATTTCCCTCGCTGCTGTAAACAGCGGGTCAGCAACCGGCTGGCCTCGCTTAACGGCGAGGGGAAGACGGGTGGCGCGGTAGCGGCCGCCCGCAAAATGATGACATCTCTGCAAATTTTAAATAAAATCCGAAAATGACGTAGAGGGAACGGAAGCGAGGGGGCAGGGTATAAAAGAGCCGGGAGAAGAGGGAATAGGGTCGTCTTCTTAGTCTTCTTGCTTGCTAGGTACAAATATTAAAAAGAATAAAAAGAAATTCCAGAGTGTCAAATTCAGAACCTAAATCGGGCTATTAGATTCTCTCACGAGGGATAAAATCTTTAAATCACAGTTAAGTGGAGTTAGTGACGCGTTTTAAGTCTACCAATAAATTAAAAATCGGCGTAGTGATAATCTGGAAGTTCAGCAGGCGTGTGAGGTATCGTGACAATCAGATTTGTTTTCTTCAAAAGGTTTAACGTCAGTGAAATTCCAACAGAAGGAGGAGTAGAAGACAGGCGAGTGACAAAATTTATGAAAAGAAAAATAACTGATGCTTTTACTAGAAACAAAGTATAAGATAGTATTTAACCGAATAACATTTGAGCGAATAGGATATAAGAAGTTAACATTTAATTGTGGGGTATCTATACTGGTAGAATAAGTGAATAGTCCATAAGCAAGCAGATTTAAAGCAGAAATAGATAGTGAGACGAGCAGCTGATAGCAGCTGATAGGAAGAATTATAGGTCGGATAGACATCAGCTGTTAGAACGATCTCGCGTACAGGCTACATAGGTACTTGTGTGTGTGGCGAGTAACAGGCCTACTACAAACACACAGAACGATAATAGAAGGCCGAGCTGGGTGTGCAAAGTATTCACATGAACAAGAATTGTAAACAATCGCCCGATATAAAACCCGAATGCACTGCACTGGCTATCGGTGCCACAAAACCGAATCTTGACATTTTATTTATTATTGCCTGTATAAATAAAACCTCTTTCTACCTACCTCGAAGTCTGAAATTAATTATTCTGGTGTCGGGCTCGAATTTCCCCTGGGAAATAAAACTAATGCTAACGATAGTAAAAATTACCGTTACAATATATTGTAACGGTAATTTCTTATCGTTGGCAATACATTTATTTTCCCAGAGGAAATTCGAGCTCGATCACAGGAATAATTAATTTTAGACTTCTAGGTGGGTGAGAATAGGGTTTTAGTAATGAAACAATTAACATCAGAATGTCAGCGTTCGGTTTCCTGGTACCAATGACCAGTACAATTCATTGGAATTCGTTAATTACTACGATTATTTCCACAATTCTTTTCGGGTGTTACGTTGACATAGGTTCTCGGTACATTCAGCTCGGTAGCTTGTTATTGTTCCCTGCGTTGGTAGTGAGCCTGTCACTCGACGCACATACACACAGCTAAACGCGTCGCACTCGCTCTTACACCCGATGTCTCGATCGTACCTATAGATCTCTCTATCTATCACTTGTTTCACTTCCCTACTATCCTCGTTAAATCGACTCGCTTATACCTTCCTTGCCTATCTACTGGTTTAAAGGCTACGTGCTTTAATTTTAATTTCTTAAACACTATCCGCCTAATTCTATTTAATTAATTCTATTCACTTAATTCTATTCACTTTAAACCTATCTAATTCTAGATTAATGTCACTTTCTTCGGTATTCCACTAATTATTTTTCATATTATTTAAATACCTCGCCTGTCTTTCCTCTTTCTCCAGTCTTCGTTCCTCACTCTCACTGACTCGATTTCCTCATTTTGGAACCACGTATTTCAATAAAAGGTAATTTTATACGATTCTAGATCTCCAGACTGTAGATAGAATGCACGTATTATGATAGCATCTTCGATTAGAATACCTTGGGCCAAAAGACTAAGAGAGCTTTTCCCTCCGCGCAGGCTCTTTTATAGCCTTTCCTCCCGTCTGATACCCCTCTACGTCATTATCGGCTTCAATTTTTAAATTTACCGAGATTTCAAAGAGCAGGAAAACCGAAAAACCACTTGCGAAATGCTGCTCGCCAGGTACAAAAGAAAGTAATTTCTCTATCGAATTGTGACTGGCGATGAAAAGTGGATATATTTTGAGGATCCTACGCGTAAAAGATCATGGGTAACTCCAGGCGAACCATCGACATCGACTGCAAGGCCAAATCGCTATGGACGGAAGACAATGCTCTGTGTTTGGTGTGATCTATTATGAGCTGCTAAAACCTGGCGAAACCGTTAATACTGAACGCTACCGACAACAAATCATCGATTTGAATCAAGCTTTGCGTGAAAAACGACCAGAATATAAAAAAAGGCAACACAAAGTGATTTTGCTTCATGATAATGCACCATCACACATAGCAAAACTGGTCAAGGAAACGATTGAGGCGTTTAGTCGGGAAATACTTTCGCATGCGGCTTACTCACCAGACTTGGCTCCATCCGATTAGTACTTATTTGCATCGATGGGACACGCACTTGCTGAGCAGCGCTTTACTTCTTACGAAAATGTACGAAAATGGCTCGATGACTGGTTTGCCTTAAAAGAGCAACAGTTTTTTTGGCGTGGCATCCACAAATTGTCAGACAGGTGGGAAAAATGTATAGCTAGCGATGGTCAATACTTCGAATAAAATATTTTTTATCATTTTTATACAATAAAAGGTAGTCGTTTTTGCATCGTGTAGTTACAGGGGATGAAAAGTGAATTTATTTTGAGAATCTCAAGCGTAAAAAATCATGGGTAGACCCAGGTGCACCATCTACATCGACCGCAAGACCGAATCGCTTTGGCAGAAAGTCCAAGCTCTGTGTTTGGTGGGACCAGACGGGCGTGGTCTATTATGAGCTGTTAAAACCTGGGGAAACGATTAATACTAAACGTCACCAACAACAATTAACTGATTTGAACCGTTCGCTGCTTGAAAAAAGGCCAGAATACCGAAAGAGGCAACACACATTTTTTTAATTTTTTTTCATGACAATGCTCCATCACATACGGCAAAACCGGTTCCCGACACGTTGGAAGCACTCAGCTGGGAAGTTACCCCATGCGGCTTACTCACCAGACTTGGCTCCTTCCGATTACCACTTGTTTGCATTGATGGGTCACGCACTTGTTGAGCAGCGCTTTGGTTCGTACGAAGATGTGAAAAAATGGCTCGATGAATGGTTCGCAGCAAAAGGGGAAGATTTTTACAGGCATGGTATTCACAAATTGCCCGAAAGATGGGAAAAATGTATAACAAGCGATGGAGCATACTTTGAATAAAGCACTTTTTATAATTGTTCCGAATTTAACATGTTTTAAAAAAAAAAAATTCGCATGTAATACTTGTACACCTGGTAAGTATTAAATAAACCAAGTAACGAATAATAAAACATGTATATGTATGTATGTACGTATGTATGTAATCAGAAATATCTTTAACGCAAAACCGTAGGATAACAGTATAAAATAACCAAAACCCATGTGCATATACACACATATAATGCACATTTAACAGTTTAAGGTCAAGGCTTATTCATCATAAAATCCGAAATCTTTGGTTGCTGTACGGTTGTCAATTGTTTATTTGCGGCTAAATCTCGCAAACGATTGAGAAGAAGAAGCTGTTATGGGCAACATTCTTATTTTTATTCATACCACTCGAGATCATTATCTTTGCCGGGGTTCGTTAATGAAGATACAATTTCATCATCTTCTAGAAGCTGATAACCTGGATCATTCGCGACATTATTTATCCAACTTACAGTGTCTTCGTCGTTAGAATCCGTAAATCCTGGGATACTGCTGAATAATTCGACGAGAACATTGTGATCAGCATGGGGCTCTCTTCTACAATCTCCTGTTCTAGCTCTGTCGAAGGAGGCCATGGTTTATTCCAGGCATTTTTCAAATTTTCTTTCGTTAGCTAATCGCAAGCATCTGCATCTGCTAACATGTAAAATGAAACAACGCTGTCTTCAGTGTTATCTTCCACCAGTATAAACTCATTTTTATACCAAATACAGAATAACTTCGAGTCCATTCAATCGCTTTTCTGAGTTTTATATGTGACGGGCAAACTCGTGATGTTTTTAAAGCATCGTGGTTTTTTGGCCTTTCCGATCAGCAGCAAGGGTAATTTGTGAGTCCCAACAGCATTAGCAAACGTCATATCAGTCACCCTTTCTTTGGAAACTTTGAAACGACGCGCAGCACGTTCTTGACGAAAGGCCTCGTCTGCGTTATAAACGTCGTCTCTAGAAAACCCTTCCGCATCCAAAAACGTCTAGAATATCTCCTTAAATTTCTCGACAGCCTTGCAATTTGCCGATAAGGTTTTCCGTGGACCTGTTACTCACGTATCGTTACATGACGATTTTAAAATTTTTGAAACCAACCGGTACTGGCCTTAAAACCTGATAGTCTCTCTATAACAGTGGACCCGAAATTGGTTCCCCCAAGCTTGGTCTTTGTATGAACCACTTGGAAACTGCATCGTCTAGATCTTTATTTTGGGCAATTCTCATCGTTTTCCGTTTTTCGGCCCATCCTTGTTGTCCCTTTTTAGACGCAAACGACATGAGTCTGTCTCGATTTTTCTTGATATCAATGATCGTTGCTTTGCCTACATATGAACGCGCCAGAGATACGCCACTCTCGCCTTTATCTAGCTTCGAAATGACATCTAATTTTTGTTGCAACGTTAGAACATTATTTTTCCGTTTGGAAGAAAAAGAACTATGCAACAATTGTATATCTGCATTTAACACTGTACGATGCTGGAATTGAATAAAGACTGTATGTAAGAATGAATATGCGAACAAACTAATGTCCTGCCAGGCGAATCAAGCTTGAATACGTTCAATAGCTTGGTTTGCAACATTGTAATAGCATGCGATCCTGCGATGTGCATATAAATTTCTAAATTTCGTGCCATCGTTCGAATACGTACTTGTAATGGATCATACCGTACATACCGTGTAATGGAACACGAAAAACGCACGCAATACAACAAAAATAGCAAGGTGAGGTTCGGATAATAGAGGTTCGGTTAAAGCGAGTTGCAATTCGGATTATCGAGATTCTACTGTACTTAGATGAAAGAAAAGGTCCTGTATCTTGGTATTTACGACTAGGCGATTCCGAGACACGATTTTGTAAATTTGCGTAATCATTTGTATCTATCGATGGTATAACGCCAGAAAGGCGTATAGGCATAGTTTATACACACACGATACGCCCTTTTGACTTTAGGCCATTGATATGAAAAATCCTATTTCCACGGGTAGTGTGCAATTATTGATAGCTCGCGCATATTTGTTATAACTTGTTTGGTGATTTCAGCGTGTCCGAGCGCTCGGTGTTGACATATTTAATAAACTATACATCCACGCACACAAACATATGCATTTATACAACCACTTCAGTTACCGTCTGTACCGTGTACATCTCAAAATAAAGCTATTCTCGTAATTCCGTTAAGTAGCAAGACTCGCCGTTTTCTCCTTCTCCTGCATCTTTTCACAATATCGCCCTATTGCTCGCGAGATTTCTCTGAAATCTCCGGTCCTTTGACCCGGATTTCGTGATAGCTTTAGTGTATTGTAGTGAAATAAAATAGATCTCATCGACAAGCTCCTCCAGTTAACGGCGATTGCCATAGGACATGTCGCGAACCAGAACGAAGCGTTTACTCTCTCTATCGTTCTCGTTAGCTACAGTGCTAGGGTCGCTTCGGCTATCTCTCTCACCGATCGGAATAGTATCGATGTTTCAACGGCAAAGCCGTCGCGTCTCTGTGTGGTGACGAAAACAGCAATAGAACAATATCTCCCACGGTAGCAGATAGCAAAATGATCTTTTCGGTATCATCGGTCGTGCTATGAAAAATCTTGCTAAATTGGAAATTGCAAGAAGACCCCTCCGAAAATGAAAGGGCCTCTCGGCAAACTGGAAGAAATTTTAAACGAATCATGACAGTTTGTGTAAGCTTATAAGAAAGAAGACCGACAAGTGTGGCCATATTTTGTTGACGAGCAGTACGATCGGTGTGAAGAATTGTACATCAACAACTCAGCCGAAATATTCAACATATGTAACTGTTACGTCCAAGTAACATGAGAAATTGCCCTGTTTTAGACCTTAGCTACGGCTAATTAGTCTGGGATACGGGCTCGGTGATTTGATCGTTAAAATTTGAATTTATTGGATTTAGACTTTTCTTTTATTATTTATTATTTTTTTTGTATTGCCCTCAGTGTCTGCTTGCTCATCATCGGGCTCAATTTTATTATTATTTTGCTAACCTCGCTTCGTAGAACGATCTGCGAGGGTCGGTCTCTGAGATATACTTGGGGTGTAAGAATTTAATAGTAAATTCCAGTGGTTTTAAAGAATAATTTCCGTAACCAGTGGGATCGAAGTTGACCGATTCTAGGTACTCATTAGTACAATAGCCGTGTTTCTGGTCACGGGAGTACCCAAGGTATTCTGCCTTAAGTTTCCGCAAATGGTTCTTCCTACCCCCTGATCTTGATTTGGTCACTAAAACAATGAATTTACGTAGGGGTTCGAGAATGATAAAGAAAATGTAAATGGTGAGTTCCTGTTTGACAACCGGGAGTTCGAGTGAAAGGAAAAGAGGTGTTCGCGGTGGTCCGCGCAACACCCTTATTTTGGGGGAGGATAGGAATTCGCGGTGGTCCGCGCAACACTATGGTAAAGAAAGAATTTAGAATTCGCGGTGGTCCGCGCAATTCTATTGGAGAGATGGAAGTTAGAGTCCGCGGTGGTCCGCGCGACACTATAGTGAAAGGGAGAGAAGATGGTTAGAGTTCGCGGCGGTCCGCGCAACTCTAGATAATTTCGAAGACTGAATTTAAACTTACTCTTTACTAGAGATTCGAAAAATAGCGGAGAGCTGTACAAGGTTTCAGCTTGTTCCGGTGTCGTTTGAATATTTTACAAGAACTGATTTTTAGAGCACAATTTCGCTCTTTTTATACTAGTGTTGATGCTATCCTTGTCTAAAACTAGGGGTTGGAGAGGGCAAGTTCTTTGGCATCTCATTGGCTTGAACTTACCGTCTTCCCTTTCCGAATTTTCCAGATAGTTGGGGAGAATAGCTCTTATCTCTATACGTTCAAGGTCCATGTCATCCGCCTTCCGTTAGCTCTAGCGCCAGGGCCACCACTCAGGGTGTGCTCTGGTGCCCGAAGGGTAGTCGGATGCTAGGCGCAGTGTGGTGGAGTTACGGGGACGTAACACCTCCCTTCTGAGATCAAATGTCGGGTTATAAGTGTATTCGACATTTGAAAATTGAAAGAATGGAATGAAGCTCTTAAATGTAGCTTAAATTAAGTGATAAATGCAATAAGATTCTATATAATTATAGTCGTGATCAAAATATTAATCACGATCGTGCTAACATGATGCTTGTTGTTGAGGTTGATGTCAGCCCTTTAAGGAGAATGGACCGGCAGAAGAGTGTCCTGGAGTTGTTATGGCTGCCGTCTGTTGTTGGCCCCGCTCCGCTTCAACTTGAGGGGTGGATACATGTATTGCCAAGAGTTCGTGGTCTTCGTTTGGTCCCGTTGCTGGTTCCGGTGGTTCATTTAAATTCCTTTTTAAATGGAGTAGAAGGTGCGTTACGGAATCCCAGATTGCTCCGATAAGGAATAGCGACCATCCGTATACGGTATGAAGTGCATAACCGTGGATGATCGTGTCTACGATGAGTTTTATTATTCGAATTAGAAGTATGATCCCGATGAGGCCAGCGCTTGCGGTACCAAAGAACATGAATCGACTCCACATGTTGTCCCAAACAGAGTCGACGAGATTCTTTAGCCCATCTGTTCCCAGCATTTTTGAAAATGCGAGGTCTTGGTTGCCAATGGGTTGGCCAGTGATGCCTCGCGCAATTGTGTTAAGCACTGCTGGTTTCTCCACTGGGAACATAATGTGATCTCTGAGCTTCTCGAGATCTTCTTGATTATAGATGCCGCTGGTTGCCAAGGATGCTGGACTAGTATATGTCCATGTTGGTTTGGTCATCGGCTTGATGATAGTTGGTGGTAGACTTTGGACTGGTCCCGGTAGGAGTTTGTACCAGGCGTCTCCCAACAGATATTCAGATGGTAACAAAACGTCACACGTAATTTCTATGCCTGTTTGCATGATGATGTGAGTACGTGGTGACAGAAATAGGTTCTGGTTACCTCTGGAGATCGGGAGTTCGTGGTAGCAATTTTCGGTTCTCCGTACCTTCACGTCTACTGGAACGCACTTGATGATGTGGGCGACTTCTCCGGCAATTACTGCCATGTATCCAGGTCCCTTCATGAGATGATAGGCGAATTCATCCGGGGATTGTGTTGCGATGATGAGGGCGTTCTTCAACACTTGCTGCTCCAGATTGCATCGTTGTGTCAGCACGTCGAGGTACAACTGATTTATTTGGTTTCGAATGTGTTTTTCGACGAATACAAATTTAGAGTTTACATAGGCGAATATGTCTAAATTTTCTACAGCTATTGGTTTTGGTTTAGCGAAAGTTTCTCCCCTTCTGGTTTCAAATATTAGTAATTTCGGATGTTCTGTGCGTATTAACGTGTAACCGCATAGTGGCTGTTCAGATTTCTTAGTTAATGCGAATGTTATGTCTTGTAACGTAAATTTGCTCCTCAACGTACCACGTTACCTATAGCTGACCCAAGCTATTTTTCCTTCCTTTTATTTTCTCTTACGAGTTGGGCGCCAGGCGCTTACGCGCCGGAAGGAAAAATAACGAGATGTTAGGCCAGACTCAGCCCAGGCTAGCTACAGCTGTTCGAGGCAGAGTGGGTGGTTCGGACTGTCAAGCCAAGAATTATCCTCGAATAAAAGGAAAATACAATCCAGTGATCCAGATAAAATGAGTCATTAACGTCGATGAATAAAATAAATCACCAAAATAGGGTCAATAAATACCCCTGACCGGAACAATAAACAAAGTCAAATTAATAAAACAACACCAATAAATAATTTACACAACGATAGCAGGTACGGGACTTACAGAGGCCACTCAGGCAACTTCTTTATTTCTTAACAAACAATTACGAATTTTCCATAAACATTGATAATGAATTCAAACAGAATGTCCCGTAAACGTAACTCTTTAACAATTCATAAACTTAATCATTCTATCCGCATATTTCATCCCGGCACTCGTCTCGGCTCTCACTCTCTCCCATACCCGACCTATATTTAGACGGTTGCGATAAACGACCAGAACACGGCCTAGCAAAGTAAACCTGAAAGGTCGCCTCGCAATTCGGTTCGCGGTACGGCCTACACCGAACTAATCCCCCATACATCCAACAACTATAACTACGGGACGTCGGAAGGTCACGTACGCGAAGCCTTTACTGATTCGAACCTCCCAACTATCACATTGCAGGCCGCGAAATCGAGAAAGTATCGTGGGCCAAAATAACAAAATAGATCCCTCAACTATTCCAAATAACGGATTACAAATGTCCCAGCGAGATACGTCTCGAGCCGTACCAATCCCTCGCGACCAAGTTCCAAATACGGGACGACGACCGAGCACGCACTGCATAAGCTCACAAAATAAAATAAAACAATGTCCGACATAAGAAAAATAAATAAAGTGATCCAAGTCCATATAAAATCAATTGCCCGGTAAAATCCGCGACGTGGTCTATCCCGTTCAAATCCCTCACACATTCAAACAAACACGGGATAACGGCCTAACGCACGCACGGCTTTACAGTACACGACTACAGAACAGTAACAACGAACGAACTATTTATCATGGCCAGATACGCCTCGAACCGTACGAATCCCTCACAATCAAGTACCAACACGGGATGACGGCCGAGCACGCACTGCATGTATTCGCAGAAATAAAATAATGTCCAATATAACAAGAAAGATAAATAAAATAAAATAAGACGAATAAAATATTATAAATCTATAAGTGTCAATTATGCCTGAAAGTCCGCGACACGGCCTATGCCATTCAAATCCCTCACACACAATCTGACCACGGGATGATGTACCAACACGCGCGCGTTCTTACAGCAAAACGACTACAGAACAGTAACAAAAAAAAAGGACAACGAACGAAGTGACTTCTTCCCGGCTCTAACCGCCAAACGATCACGATATTACACTCTACTCGACGCAGCCTGTCCCGATACGAATAGTACTCTGTGCGTGGTATATCAGAATCGCAGGTACGACTAAGTTTGAATCGAACTTTCCAAAGAATTAAAAAAACAATAATAATCAAATAATGGCGAAAGACCGTAGAAGGGAAGAGAGCTCACCGGGACGATGACGATGCGATGTTCCTTGCTAATCCTTCTTAACCCAAAACCGTCTCGAAATTCTCTCCTCTGGATACCATCCTCGATTTACTCCTCGTTGTTTCAAAAGATATGCCCCGGTACCCACGATAGGTGGTGATAGATTTCGACGAAATCAATGGTGGAGCGGGACGATATGATACTCGCTGCTACGTCCTGTTCGCTCGACGGTAACCGGGAAAAAGCCCTGAGGTCCTGCCGGCACGCGTGCCCGTCAACTATGATCCCCACCTATCGGTCTGAACTCGGTCAACTGGGGGAATCGGTGTCACCGGAGCGCCTCGACTGGACAACGCATAAAATTAACAACCGATCCTTGGGATGTATAACTCTGCCCGGTCGGTGAACCCCAAACGACTGATGGATCGTTGCTAGTAGGTGCTGATCGGCCACAGATAGCGTCGTATCGTTAATCGATCCACATCCAGCGGGACAATGATATTTCCCAATGGATCAAGATGGAAAGAGCCGGTCGGTGTAATAAGTCGCATCCAGAAGCCAGCCATCAGCATACGCGGGGCTCCCCTCCGTCCGGTCGTACAAATTAATAAAAGAAAATAAAAAAACGGAAATAATTAAATAGAGTACGGCGATTATTCCTTACAGCCCTGCGAGATCGTGTTGGCAGCCGTCGTGCGAGAAGGACGCAGCGCTGGAGGATTTTGCCACGTTACAGTCTTGAGTTGAAAGTGTGTAGACTGTTTGAGTGTAGCTATGTCCGACATCTTTAATTTTCTTTGCCATTCCTTCATACAGTACATCGCACCGATTGAATTTGCAATTATCTGAGGGAAGTGAATTCCAAAAAGTTTGTCCACCCTCAAGGTCTACACAATCTTGATTTGTTAATAGGCACGTCATTCCTGATCTTAGATTTATGTGATTAGTATTTAGATTTACTGCTGCATAATATTCTACGAGAGTGATTTTTACAGATGCTTGTACTACTACATCGTCCCAGCTTCCATAAGGGTCTGAGTATTGCGCACCATAACAAGTCCCGTCATTCTTAATCGAGCCTGCTAAGGATATGCTTCGTGTTGCGGTTTGATTTTTACGTAGTTCAGTTATCAGAGAGTTTCCAATTTTTAAAATGCCTGTTAAATGCATCTGCTCCCATGCGTCTCGATTTACATCTGCTAGATATTCTAATTGTCCGTGTGCTACTACTGAGATGTGCGAGCTTATACCGCAGTGGTATATCACTCGATGGATTTCTACTTTACATTGGATAACTTTATTGTTGATAAATTCGTTCAGTTGTAGCACTTGGGTATACACGGGAGTCGCTACTATCTCTGATCTCTTTATATCGCAGTCGCCTACGTCGATTAGAGAAAGTGTGGTTATATTTAGTTTCGATGATCCGCAATCGTATCCGATTATTCCCATTGTACCTGCTACCGCACCTAGCAGTATCAGGAAGGTCAATGTTCCCTTGATCATGTTGCAACACGATTTGAATATTCAATTTTCTTTCTTCTATTATATTTGTTTAATTATTTATTTATTTATTTATTGACTTATTTGTTTGTTTATTTTGTTATTTATTGTTTAGTTAAGCTGGAAAAGAAAAATATACATATATAAATTGAATTTACTGCTCCGTCGTTTTCGTTGTTGAAATGTAAGAATATTTCAGTCTGTTTATGTTGACAACACGAGGTTTCCTCTTTATTTGGATTTGGATACATTCCCTTTTGGGAGTATTTCTAAAACCTCGTGAGGTCCAGTATAATGATCTTCCAATTTTCCTGGCTTAGACCCCTTTAGTAAAAAGACGAACTCACCGACCCTAAGTGTCTGAGGATTAATTTTTCTGTCATAGATTTCTTTAGATTTGATTTTTGCATTGATTAAATTACCTCGCGCTAAAACTTGGAGTTTGTATAGGCGAGTTACTAATTTAGTAAGATAATCGTCGTATGTGTTTTCTTCTTCATTCGTTATCGGATCGCTCGATGGAAGTCTTGCTAGTCTACCGAATACTAGTTCGAATGGTGTATGTCGAGTACCTTCGTGAGTACTTGTATTATATGAAAAGGTTGCCAATTCTAACCAATCGTCCCATTCTTGATCTTGGTTTGCAAATTGTTTAAGATATTCTCCTAATACATGATGAGATCTTTCAATGGATCCGTTTGACTGGGGATGAAATGCTGTTGTTTTATATTGTTGAATTTTGAATCGTTTGGCTAAACTCTTTAATACCTTGCTGAGGAAACTGCTACCTTGGTCTGTTAGAACAGATCTCGGAGCGCCGAAAGTGCAAATAAATCTTTTTACTAAAGCATTACTTATAGTCGTTGCTGTTGCATCCTGCAGTGGAATTGCTAACGTGTATTTTGTCAACAGGTCTTGAATAGTTAGTATATAAACATTCTCGTCTTTGGTTTTAGCTAAAGGACCTACGATATCCATTGCAACCTTATCGAAAGCTACACCGGGCGTATCCGTTATGATCATCGGGTTTCGATTTTTAACTCTAACTAATTTTTTTAGTTGGCACCCTAAACAATTCCTAACGAATGCCTGTATGTCCTTTTTTATATTTCCCCAACAATAACGGTGCCTGATTCTACTGAATGTTTTTGATACCCCCTTGTGTCCTCCGAGTGCTGAACAATGTAATTCTTTAATAATCTCGCTTCGTTTAGACTGTTCGACGTATTGAACTACACCTGTACAGATTATTATCTTTGTAAGTGTCGATTGACCTAGAGAGTGTAGGTAACTTCTAATCATCTTCCAATCTATTGATTCTACTTCATTTGTTTTTGATATGCTGATTGTTTTTAATTGTAATTTATTAACTAGTTCGCCGAGACTACACAATTATTTTTCTATATCTGATACTACAGCTGAGAGGCCTTCTTCAAATCGCCGTATCGGTAACGCTATATGGATTTTACTGCCGTATTCTTTCATCTGCGCTTTTCCCGGCTGTAAGTCATTAAACCTTGGTAGTTCGTTGCGTGTTTGGAGTTGAGTTGAGCCTATATCACATGGTTCTCCCGAGGTGTAGATAAAATACGTATAATTGTCCTTCCTCATGAACAGTTGGTCTCTGGATTCGAATACATTTCGAGGATCCGGTGTGGTTCCCTGTTCCTTTCTCTTTTCTGGTTCTGGGGTTGATTCCTCGATCTCGCTATCGCTGCTCGATGATTCTGTATCGGTAGGTTGGTTTGTAATTGCGTCAGCTTCTTCGTGTTTGGTCTGTTTAGGCCGCTTAGGTTTGTTTTTACGTTTACCGATGCTTTCATTCTCTTGGGTTGGTTCAATTTGTGATATTTGTGATTAGCCCCTGATTCCGGTTCTTCCGTCGATTGTCTATTACCTTGAACGGTATGGACATTCTGTGGTTCGACAGGGTTTCTGGATAGAGCGTCTGCATTTACATTTATTTTCTCTGCCTTATAGACGACATCGAAATCGTACAGGCCTAATTTTAGTCTCCATTTTGATACTCGTGAGGCTGGATCCTGTGAGTTTTTAAACCATACGAGAGGTTTGTGGTCTGTGACGACCGTGAATTTGCGTCCATATATATATGGATGGAGTTGTTTCACCGCATAGACGATTGCCAAAGCTTCCTTTTCGTATGTTTCGTATCGTTTCTCCGCGTCGTTCAAGGTTCGAGAGATGTATGCGATGGGTAAATCCTTTCCGATTTCCCCTTGAGATAGGATACCCCCGATGGCGTATCCTGAAGCGTCCGTCGTGACGAGAAAAGGTCGAGTGAAGTCTGGATGTTGAAGTATAGGTTCTTTGCAGAGAGCATCCTTCAAATATTGAAAAACTAACTGTTCCCTGCTTCCCCATGAAAATGTTGTATCCTTTTTTAACAAATCTGTGAGAGGTTTAGCGATTTTCGCGAATCCCTTAATGAAACGTCGATAGTATCCGGTTAAACCCAAAAATTGCCTTACTCCCTTAACGTTTCGGGGGCCGAATAACCTTTCACTGCTTCGATTTTCCTTGGATCAGGTTTAATTCCGTTTTTCGTTATTAAATGTCCCAAGTATGCGACTTCCTT
Organism: Cylloceria caligata; assembly: GCA_963942595.1. Taxonomy (NCBI): domain Eukaryota; kingdom Metazoa; phylum Arthropoda; class Insecta; order Hymenoptera; family Ichneumonidae; genus Cylloceria; species Cylloceria caligata. The sequence continues at coordinate 52,024,523 of OZ012707.1, read as the reverse complement.
TCGTAGAAATTCACATTTGTCGGGCTGTAGCTTTAGATTAGCCTCCTTGAGGCGGGATATTAGCTTCCTATACTTGATTTCGTGTTCCCGAAGCGACGATGCGTATATTACAATGTCATCTAAGTAGACGAAAAGTTCCGCGCCTTGCAAACCACATAATACGCGGTCCATTAGTCTCTGGAACGTCGCTGGAGCATTTTTCAAACCAAATGACATTCGAGAAAATTCATAATGGCCAAATGGCGTAGAGAAAGCTGTTTTATGTGCATCTTTTGGATTTAGATTTATTTGATGGAAACCTGATGCGAGATCGAAAACCGAGAAGTATTTCGCTCCTCCGAGTTGGTCTAAAATATCGATTATATTTAGGAGGGGATATGAATCTCCGATTGTTTTTTCGTTCAGCATTCGAAAGTCTAACACCATTCTCCATCGTTTATTACCGTAGCGGTCTGGTTTTTTTGGAACAATCCACACTGGACTGTTATAAGGAGATTGTGAAGTTTTAACTATTCCTTCGTTATAAAGTTCTTTCACTTGTCGCGTTATTTCGTCTTTGTGAATTGGGGGATACCGATATTGTCGTGTATTAATCGGGTGATCGTCAATTGTGGTAATGGCATGTTCCATCTTGGTAGTCGCACCCAATTTATCTCCCGGGATGTGATATTGGTCCGAACTTTCTTCGAGTAACTTGTTTATACTTTCGCGTTCTTCTGAATTTAGGTGATCGAGATGGAGTAGTTCCTTTATTTTTTCTATTTGATTCTTTTTCTCTTCTTTTAATGACGCAATTGTCATGCAACTAACGTCGGGTTTAGTGGATGTTGTTGATTTATTAGATTTAGAGGGTTCGACAACATCGATGGTTGCCTTACTTCCTTGAGTATATTTTTTATTTGACGCGGTTGTCGTGCAATTCGCGTCGGATGTAGAGGATTTTGTGGAATTAGAAGGTTCGACAATTTCACTGATTGTCTTACTTCCTTGATAAATTTTTTTATTTGACACGGTTGTCGGGCAATTCGCGTCGGATTTAGAAGATTTTGTGGAATTAGAGAGTTCGACAATTTCACTGATAGTCTTACTTCCTTGATTTGATTTTTTATTTGACGCGGTTGTCGTGCAATGCGCGTCGGATTTAGAAGATTTTGTGGAATTAGAAGGTTCGACAATTTCACTGATTGTCTTACTTCCTTGATTTGATTTTTTATTTGACGCGGTTGTCGTGCAATTCGCGTCGGATGTAGAAGATTTTGTGGAATTAGAAGGTTCGACAATTTCACTGATTGTCTTACTTCCTTGATAATTTTTTTTATTTGACGCGGTTGTCGGGCAATTCGTGTCGGATTTAGAGGATTTTGTGGAATTAGAAGTTGTGTTTTTAGATTTTTCTTCGAATTCTTGTAATGTCAGAGTTGGCACTATTATTTCGATTTCCTCTTCCCTGGTATTGTATACTTGGGTATACGGGATACCTTGCTGGTTCGTAACTAGAGCTTTACCGAAATAAATGCCATCTCCGATTTTAATGCGAGGGAGGTAACCTTCAGAGATTTCTTCGTTTTTTTATTCTGACATAGAAGGTTGAAGCTGATCGCGCTGGAATTATTACCGTTTCCGGGCTAGTGAAGTTAATACGGCTGTCCCTCCAATATAAACAGTGTCCCTTATAATCGATCGTTGCCTTAAATCTCTGATAGAACTCGTTTCCCAGTATTCCAGCCTGTTCGATGGGGAAATCCTCTTTAACTATGTGGAATACGACTGAACATCCTAAGATGTCTACAGAGAGTGACCCTAAGGTATCTACTGGATTCGTCGTTATTCCGTGTAGCTCGAGAATATCCGTTGCATCTACTATGGCACCTGGTTTGACCGATTTTTCTTGTATGAGGTTTGGCTCGGATCCCGTGTCAACTAATAAAGTTGTTGGTGGGTGTAAAGTTGAGGACTCTATCATAATTGTCGGAGGACGACAGCGCCGTTTTAAATTAACATTAGCTAGTCGGACTCGTCTCCTGGCTGCGTTTCGCTTATCACCAGAGCCTTGCGAAGGGCTGCTTTTGTTTGTGTCTCCGGATGAGCCCCGGTTATCGGGAGACTGTTGGAGTTTCCCTGCGCCTTCTGTTTGTTTATATATTCCCGTCTTCTACATTCGTCGATAGTGTGCCCGTCGCGTTTACAATACCGGCACGATTTTTGGGTCTGTTTATTATCTTCAGTCCGTCTGTCTCGCGGGTTGTATACAGCTTGAGCGGGTGACCGACCCTTATCTTGAGAGGGCCCAGCCGCTTGGTTCCTAAACCAACACGTGTCCGCCGCGTGGCCCGTTCGGTTACAAATTTGGCAGATTACTATGTTTTTCTGTATTGCTGCTACAGTTTCCTTACGTGGCGCCGGTTTATCTACGCGTTTGGAATCTCCCAGCTCGTTTATGGCCTTCTGTTTTCTATCTACTTTAATAGCGTCCGTCCCGGCGGCGGTTAATGTTGCATAAGTGGGCTTCATTCTTATTTGTATTTCGGGTTTAAGCCCGTCAAGAAAACTTTCTATGCATTCGCTCTCCGTGGCGGTCCTATCTGCGTCGCTTATTTCTTCGTTGTTATTGCTTTTATGTGCTTCGATTATGTGATTTCCGATTTCGCGTACCCGATTTATATATTTAATTATATCCTCGTTTTCTAACTGTACTAACGTCCCGAGTTCTCGTCGTACCTGATTTACTGATTTTGCGGGAGAATATAATTCTTTTAAATATTTGGTTAATTCATTTAAAGTATTAAATTTAACTCCTTGTATCGATCTTTTGCTTCTCCTATAATTTTCGTTCTAATTAACCTGACTAAGTTTTGTTCTACATTTGAGGGAAGCATAACTAGAGCTTCCTCACAGCTTTCAATAAATTGGTATATGGGAATATTTGTCCCGTCGAATTTAACAACAACTTCGACTGCATCCTTAAGGGATACCGTTTGTAAAGTTCCTATAGGCATGTCTACTTCTTGTGTTGTGCCTTCGTTGGATGTTGTGGATAGATTGTCGTCGCTGTTATTTTCTTGTGTAGGTAAAGGTGGAGGATTTAAATTAGAGGCACTCGACGGGTTGTCAACAGTTTGAATTACAGGATTGGTTTCACCCTTTTGCGGTGAATGCTCAATTGGCATGATTTGACCAAATTACCGTTAGTATCCCACCGCTATCACCAAAAAGGTATGTTACGTCCAAGTAACATGAGAAATTGCCCTGTTTTAGAGCTTAGCTACGGCTAATTAGTCTGGGATACGGGCTCGGTGATTTGATCGTAAAAATTTGAATTTATTGGATTTAGACTTTTCTTTTATTATTTATTATTTTTTTTGTATTGCCCTCAGTTTCTGCTTGCTCATCATCGGGCTCAATTTTATTATTATTTTGCTAACCTCGCTTCGTAGAACGATCTGCGAGGGTCGGTCTCTGAGATATACTTGGGGTGTAAGAATTTAATAGTAAATTCCAATGGTTTTAAAGAATAATTTCCGTAACCAGTGGGATCGAAGTTGACCGATTCTAGGTACTCATTAGTACAATAGCCGTGTTTCTGGTCACGGGAGTACCCAAGGTATTCTGCCTTAAGTTTCCGCAAATGGTTCTTCCTACCCCCTGATCTTGATTTGGTCACTAAAACAATGAATTTACGTAGGGGTTTGAGAATGATAAAGAAAATGTAAATGTTGAGTTCCTGTTTGACAACCGGGAGTTCGAGGGAACTCCCGGTTGTTCGAAAGGAAAAGAGGTGTTCGCGGTGGTCCGCGCAACACCTTTATTTTGGGGGAGGATAGGAATTCGCGGTGGTCCGCGCAATTCCCTGGTTAAATTGAGAGGAAATAGAGTTCGCGGTGGTCCGCGCAACACTATCGTAAGGGAGGAAAAATAGCGTTCGCGGTGGTCTGCGCAACACTATCGTAAGGAAGGAAAAATAGCGTTCGTGGTGGTCCGCGTAACACTATGGTAAAGGAAGAATTTAGAATTCGCGGTGGTCCGCGCAATTCTATTGGAGAGATGGAAGTTAGAGTCCGCGGTGGTCCGCGCGACACTATAGTGAAAGGGAGAGAAGATGGTTAGAGTTCGCGGCGGTCCGCGCAACTCTAGATAATTTCGAAGACTGAATTTAAACTTACTCTTTACTAGAGATTCGAAAAATAGCGGAGAGCTGTACAAGGTTTCAGCTTGTTCCGGTGTCGTTTGAATATTTTACAAGAACTGAATATTTTTTAGAGCACAATTTCGCTCTTTTTATACTAGTGTTGATGCTATCCTTGTCTAAAACTAGGGGTTGGAGAGGGCAAGTTCTGTGGCATCTCATTGGCTTGAACTTACCGTATTCCCTTTCCGAATTTTCCAGATAGTTGGGGAGAATAGCTCTTATCTCTATACGTTCAAGGTCCATGTCATCCGTCTTCCGTTAGCTCTAGCGCCAGGGCCACCACTCAGGGTGTGCTCTGGTGCCCGAAGGGTAGTCGGATGCTAGGCGCAGTGTGGTGGAGTTACGGGGACGTAACATAACAAAACGAGGAATAAAGAGCGCCGCTTAAACAGGCTCATCTTACGCCGAGCTCTCGTCAACTTCCTTGGATCATTCTGCCCCGTTTTTCGGGATCGTACAGTGAGTGGAAATGACGCAAAATCGCACTAAGCAAGCACAAATCCAGCCACCAAAAGCGAACGAATAATGAATGCAGCGGCAACTGTATCGCTCGTCTGTTCATTAAGCAATGGGCCTCACTACCTTACGTTACTAAACTAAGTATCCGGAATTTGTCAATAAAACGAAAACAGTTAAATTATTCATCGATATTTATTTTATTCCCTTCAAAGTAATCTCCATCGTAAGCAATACACATATTCCAACGCTTCTTCTAATCTTTAAAACACTTTTCATAGGCCGATTTTGGACTCTCCTTCTGCGATTTCTCTTTTATCGCCTCAATCGTCTCAAAGCGCTTTCCACGAAGTGGTAATTTGAGTCGTGAGAACAGGAGAAAGTCACTCGGGGCCATGTCAGGTGAATACGGAGCTTGCGGAACGGTATTAACGTTGTTTTTGGTCAAATAGTCGCGTACAAGATGAGATGTGTCAGCTGGTGCATTGTCGTGGTGAAGAAACCACGAGTTGTTTCTTCACAATTCCGGCCTCTTGCGACGAACATTCTCCCTCAAACGCCTCAGTACGCTCACATATTACTTCTTATTTACTGTTATGCCTGGCGGAAGGAATTCGGAGTGGACCACACCACGGCAATCAAAGAAAACGGTCAACAAAACCTTGATTTTGGATCGACTTTGTCGTGGTTTTTTGGGTTTTCTCGCGCTCGACCTCTACTTTAGAATGACCGGATCGTTCTCGTGCTTCTTCACGGCATATATTCTCTTGAAACTCACATCATATTTACCACCGATTCGTGGGGTAAATACAAACTGGCCGAATATTCACGGACTCTCTTACAGATCTGGACTATGTCTTGTCGAAAAACATCGACCTCGTGCTCGGAGCTGAAGTTTACAGCTATGCTATTGAAGAAGGAATACGTAAAGACCCTAGCGGCTCGCCGATTGCGCAGTAAACCGCTTAAGGGTCGATTTTATCAGGCTCGGTAGTGAGTGAATCCGAAACAGATCAACACGGTCGTGCTGTTCACGAACTACAGTGCTCGATCGATCACGAACTCAATGATATTCTGCAACGATTTTCGATACAAGAAGAAAATTGGACCTCCTCGGCAACATCGCTCACGGAAGAAGAATCTCAGTGCGATGAACATTTCGTCACATCTCGCTCCCGTACTCCAGAAGGTCGCTACATCGTTTGGTTGCCCCTCAAGTGACTTACGGAAAATCTTGGTGGCTCACATGGACCGGCAGTTCGAATGCATTCGCGTTAAGCGAAACGGTTCGCTGTCGACGCATCTGTCGACAAATCCCCGCAATTCTTAACGAGTATGAGTCTTGGTCACATGACGCGTATCCCTGACGGTCAAAAGCAACCGCGTCGCTTATTCTATCTACCACATCATGCAGTCGGTCGCGAAAGTAGCTTAACTACAAAAGTGCGCGTAGTCTTGTAAAGAATCTTTCCGAACCAACTTCGAATCAACGCTCAACGAGCTGCTTCACGTTGGGCCCAAACTGCAAACAGATCTCTCGGACGTGCACTCGCTGGCGCCGATACGATTACGCATTCTCGGCACATATCGAAAAGATGTATCGGCAGGCTCGGGTGCATCACGAGGATTGGCACCTATAACGAATCATCTGGAGGGGGAATCCCGAAGAAGCGTCTCCCCGGCGCTCCGTATCTTACACTGCGTACACTGCAACAGTTCTCGGCTGACAAGATCACCGATATCCTCGCGCTCTGGATGTAATTCAACGTGAAACCTACGCCGACGATTTGCTCTTAGGAGCGGATAATCCTGATGACGCTCAAGAGAAAATTCATCGAGTCAACGAATGTTTCAAAACTGGTCGCTTCGAAATTGCAGAGGACTATAACGAAGTTCTCAAAGACATTCCTCTAGAACGAAGATCATAATTCGCTTAAGTCTCAATAGATAAGGCTCCGTCATGCGCTCTCGGAATTTTATGGAACCCAAAATCGGATACCTTCATTCAGGTTGCAAAATCACGGTGGGACCCTTTGCATCACGAAGCGCGGTGTACTCTCTCGAATTGCACACCTATTCGATTCGTTTGGATAGATTACTCCTCTTATCGTTCGAGCTAAAATTTTCATGCAAGAGCTGGGAGCAGCGGGGTCGACTGGGACGAGCCGCTGCTAGAAGATCTCAGGCTACGATTGAGACAATATATCGACGACTTCCACAACGTTTCGCTCATCACGGTGCCGCGGTTACTCAGAACTCGGGCGACATTTCTCGCTGTGGAGGCACAGCTTCTCGAGCTGCTCCCGGTACCGTAATCTATCTCCGAGTGATCACCGATCTCGATGACATCTATATTACGCCCGTCTCCGGAAAAACTTGAGTCGCGCTTCTCAAGTAAGTAACGATACCTTGCCTCGAATTATCAGCCGCAGTCTTACTGGTATGTCAGATCACGCATATTCGGATGGTATTCGATCTGAATGACGCGTCGGTGCATCTGTGAACAGACTCAACGGTAACGCTCGCTGACATCAAAGGTTACACTACCCGATGGTCAAACTACGTAGGAAATTAAGTTACGGAAATACAGGAAGTGACAGACTTTCGATGGCATCACGTTGCTGGCCACGACAATCCGGCCGATCACGCATCTCGTGGGATCTCGCTACACCGACTCAAGGACAAAATTCTGTTGTGGAACGGACCAATCTCTTGAAACACTTAGCAGCTTGGCCGTCAACCTCACCTTCGTTGGACCCTGAAGTCCAGCTGGAAGTACGTGGTAAATCGGTCACTATCATAACATCTCAGCCATCGTGGGAGCTCGTCGAACGATACTCAAAGTTGAAGCCTCTTCTTCGAGTCACTGCGTGGTGCATCAGAGTCATGAAGAAATTTAAACGCAATCCACATGCTCTCGGTCTCGACTCTCCACTCACTCCAATTGAGCTTGACAAAGCAAGATTCTTCTGGATTCAGTCCACATAAACAGAATACTTCGAATCCGATATCGCTCAGTTGACTAACAACAAACACTTATAGCGATCTAACGCGCTAATTAAGCTATCGTCATTCATGGACGCATCTGTCTCGATTCGTATCGGGGGACGAGTAACTAATGCTTATCTCGATTACGACGAAAAACATTAATTCTGTCGCGAGAGTCAAAGCTTGCAACCCTCATCATCGACAAAGTGCATCAGAAAACTCTTCACGGTAGCATGCGAGTCACTCGTTCTACGCTTCGCAGTCGATACTGAATAGTCGGAAGTCGCGTTCAGTTCGATCATTCATCCATCGCTGTATCTCGTGTTTTCGCCAACAAGCAGCGATGAGTTAATAGCTAATGGGACAGCTACGGATATCTCGCGTCGTTTAAGACCCTTTCTCCACGCAGGAGTCGACTACGCTGGTCCAATTTTCTTGCTCACTCGTCAAGGTCGAGACGTCAAAATATACAAGGGATACATCGTCGTCTTCGTGTGCCTCCCATTGTCAGCTATACATCTCGAAATAGCGACCAATTACTCCAGTCAGGGATTCATCGCCGCTTTTGTCTCCTGCATCCTTGCACAATATCGCACAATCGCTCGCGAGATTTCTTCGACATCTCTCAACACACGGCAAATACAACCTCAAGCGCCCGCCAAGTGCAAAGATTGTGTTCGTTTGGCCAGCAGTACAAGTACAACACACCTATGACTACATTAAAAAATGACTCGACCACAAGAGCTATTATTGCCTTATTATTATATAATTGATTTCTGAAGACTTCTTAAAATACTTTAGACTGTTTTTTCAGTTAAACAAACACCATTCCGGCACTCAACCGTATTGCTTGGCAACGTATTTGCCATGAAAACTCAGTAACTACATACAGGGTGAGTTTTTATCTTGAGACATCGCAAAATTGCAAGAAACACGCATTGCACAAAAAAATGTCTGGAATAAATACTTTTTTATCTCGAAAAGGAAAACTGACCCTGTAAAAATCAACTCTTTACTCCAAGCTTTTAGGGCCGAGGAGGTAGTAACTTTGGAATTTTTAACGGGAACGCCTATTATTTATTGCAAATTCAAATTCCTTATGAAAAATACGCAAGTTTTATTGAAAAAAAATTCTTTAAATCCGAGACACGACCTGTAATTGCAAAAAATAATTTTTTTGATTATTTCAAGAAATGCGCGTTAAATCGAAGATAAGGAAGCACGGATTGAATGTTTTTTAGGAGAACAATTCGATTGTGCGTAATTTCACCTCAATGCCCCCCCCCCCCCCCCCGGTAAGGTCGAAAAATTAGAAAGTTCAATTTCATTTTTTATACGCAAGCTTCTCATTGCAACAAGGATGGAAACATTCAATGAAACAACTATTCTTAGTGCTTCTTAGGAACAACGACATGGACGTAGTAGTTTTTTGTTCCCTTCAGGGTATTTATTTCGGTGAGTCCCCTCGCCTCTCACCACCGGGGTGCTGCATTTAAAGAATGAAATTGAACGTTCTCATTTTTCAACCCCACCCGGAGGGTGGATTGAGGGGGATTGAGGTGAAATTACGCATAATCAAATTGTTCTTCTGAAAACATTCAATACGTACTTCCTTATCTTCGATTCAAAACGTATTTCTTGAAATAATCAAAAATTTGATTTTTTTGCAATTACAGCGCCATGTGTCTCGAATTGAAAGACATTTTTCCAATAAAACTTGCGTATTTATTCATGAAAAATTCAAATCTGCAATAAAAATGGGTTTCCATTAAAAAGTTCAAAGTTACTACGCCTCCTGCTCTCAGGGATTGGGATGCGGTGTTGATTTTTACGGGATCAGTTTTCCCCTTCGAGATCAAAAAGTTTTTATTCTGGACATTTTTTTGTGGGATGCGTATTTCTTGCGATATTTCGATGTCTCAAGATAAAAAGTTCACCCTGTATTTTAATGTAACTCACCCATCCCTCCACTACACTGACAGTTGATTTGCTTAGCCAACATGAAAATACATCTTTTTTATCCCCATCGGCGTTGAGGTCATGTGACTTTATTATTTTAACAATAATTGGATCATTATGTCTACCCCATATATCTGGGTAAGTTTAGTGGAACTGATTTCGACACACGGCCAACTTTCTCGCGCAACTGTGATACTTGTATGATTTACGGAACAACAAGTACTAAAAGAACCTAAAACACAATTACTTAGATGATCATTCATTAATATAAACATATATACAGAGTTTCGGTGTTTATGTTGTATTTACATTTGAGGTAATAGAAGTTCAGGAATGAGAAGCGAGCATATAATCGATCAGCTACACGACAATATGGGGGGGGGGGGATTTACATCGAATTCTCGGTAAATGATTATTATTTATATGATGTTTATTTGTCGGCTAAAATATGTGAAAGCGACGTGACTTTTGAAATTGGAAGATCACGATGGCACGATGTTATTATAATACAAAAGTATTATACTTAACGTTTCCCCGGATGTATTGATAAATTCTCGAGACACCCATGTCGTTATAACTCTTCACAATTACCGATGGCACACTCGCAATTATGGTATATAAAGAAAGGCGGTATTGGTGTTAATCAACGAAATTGCATACTTCGCTTGTGTAGTCATTTTCATTGCCTCAGCTACACCAAGTATTCTTGACGTGTTTGTGCGATCAGTTGGATTCTGTCGGGACCGCTGGGAGAACATGAACTTGTTGAGCTTTGCTTGCGTTGTAGACTTGGCCAGGACTAAATGGCTCGAGTCTTGGGCCTGCAGTTACGTCATTCTTCCGATGAACGTCTGAAACGATTTCCAAAATTTTTTTTAAACACGTAGAATGTACGGGGTTTAAAAGCAACAGTGATCTCAGAAAATTATCCATTTCAATAAAATAAATCACAATATCACAAGAGACTGTGTAAGGACATAGACGTAAGAAAATATATTTTTCAGATTCATTTTTGAAACCGCTGAATTAAACGATACTTAACATTTTAGTGCCTGTGATAAAAAAGGTGATATACATTTTTGCTGACGTTTAGAATTAATATGTGCAAGTATTAACATCTTAGAAAAAAGTGAATAATCTCGTAGCTCAGCACGATTAGACATTTAGCTCGAAAAAATACTCACCGGACTTGGATTCCACGGCAGGAATGTATCGCGACAATCTAACAACGGGAAGAGGCAAGTATCCACTTGTGAGAGGCATAACATCCAGAGTAACGCTCCGCTTTTCAAGAGTATCCAGGGATATGATACCAGCTGTTCTTCCGCAGACAGCCCACATCGACTGGTCAGCAAGAACCTCGTACATAAGTTGAGGTGGCAAGGTCGAATTTGGGCTAGGTACCATGCGCGTCACTGTTAGACACAAGTGGCACATGCAGCCGGCACGACAAAATTCGCCGCATTGACCACTAGTTTCTATTTTCGACGACACCGTGAACATAGTCTGCAATATGTCGACTTAATTAGTAATTATTTTCTATCATGAAACACTGGAAATATCGATTGTTGTTAATTCAAAGTAAATGCGAACGTATATTGAGAAATTCTGTACACTTTGGTTACTGAAAAAAATTGTTCTCCAAAAAATGTATTACATTTTTCGACTCAATTGTTGCATAAAATTACAATACTTATGAAAAAAATTCTTTAAAAAAATTTATACGGTGTTCTTAAGAAACAATCGTTCAATAAAAAAATAAGCCTGCAAAGAAATACCTTGCAATTATGAATGGCTTCCTCATTATTTTGCACCGTTGACAAAGCAACCTCTATGAGCCTCGGGAAGTTTTCTGAACGATGTGAAATAATGAGAAAGCAATTCGCAAGGTACTATTTTGCTGGCTTGTTTATGTACTGTATATACTATTAGCGTTAAAAAACTTCTGATTTGCGAATGAAAGAGCAGTCATTAAAAACAATGATGAACACAAATTCAAATTCAAGTCACATTCAAAGATCTATAAAATCTAATTGAAATATATTTGAATTGCAATAGATAAAAAGTTCTTGCTGTGTACCAAATTTTAATTGATTGCTTAAGTTACGTTCAACCTGTAGGTCTTTCATTTTTGCAAACACTAGCAATATCGAAATCAAAAATTCAATCTGCCATCAGGTTCAAACAGCTTTGTTGATTTTCGTCGAATGTCATGTCAAACATTTTTGAACATTATTAGATGGGTGTACAAAGTTTGTCTTAAAATTTTCGGAAATTGGAGTGGTGTCAAATTGAAATAAAAAAGCGTGCAAATATGAAATTTACACATTTCTTCCTCGTGATTCTCACCAACCCATAGAATCTCCTCTACGGGCAATGGTTATCTCAATTCTGGTTGCCTCATAGAGGAAGTGGTATTGAAATTAAATTGGAAATTAAGTAAAATTACAAGGTCAAACCCCTCTATCAATTTTCACCAAATTTAAGACCAAGTATCCTCATCTCATAGCTAATTTGTATGCCAAGTTTTAGTTTGATAGATGAAAATTTACGAAATGTTGAGAAATCAGCGCTTTTGCTGCGACAATGGTCGCTGCACTGTAGCACATCTCTTCAAATGTCTCGCTGCGGCCCTTGCCAGCACCGCACGGAAACGTAATTCGTGCGATGGGCGACGATCGCGCTATCAGAAAGCGGTAGCGGCGCGTTTGAACCATTTAATTTTGTATTATGAATATTGAATATAGACCTTTTCCGTTGTTATACCCGCCTGCTTTATTTTCCCACCTGTCACGAATTACGTCTCACTTTCTTTTAATATATTGAAACGTTTCGCGATTTTTTATGCTTCGTATACTTTACTTAATCCTTTTCGCGCGTGGTTTTATGCGCGTCTACTAGGCGGTCGCAGCGAAATCGCATAGGTTATATAATTGTTTCGAGCGAGAGTTTCGGTTTTATACCACTGGGAGAGGATTGATGACTCGAAACAGGTTCGTGCTCTGGGCTGGATGGAGGGAGTTATGTCTATGGTTTTGTACGAGTGTGTGATTGATTTTATTTTAATTTTGTTTTTGTTGAGAGACCTAAGCCTGGGTTTGATTGATTTGCATGTGTCCGTGGTGGACGTGCGATTCATTTACCCTTTCACCATTGGTCGTTTGTATTTGTTGGGTAATTCTTGAATCTGTTTGCGCTTAAGGCACTGATTATATAGTATTTGTGAGGAAATTGGAATGGAATTTTGTAGTCTAGTACGACGATCTAGTATCGTTCGTATGTATTCTAACCTTCAATCGTGTCCTACTGTTATGCTCTTTTACAATTATGTACGCGGAATGTTTTCCGGTATTTTCGGGGTGTGACGGGATTATTCGTATGGCGATGAGATATCGCCCATACGGAGCTTAACACTCAATTTTTCTACTTGGGTTCTCGCGTTTTGCTTGTACGCGATTTATAATTACATATGCTGATTTATTTCCAGTAATCATCGTTCTCAATTGATTATTTGTACGTGTAAACGATATTGCCTGTGCAGAGCCATTGGTGTATTGGGTGACTGCACGGTTGTCTATGTGATTTTACAAGGGGTGGGGCCTGTTAGGTTCCTACTGCCTGTGTTTGTCCGCATACGGGGCGTTCCTTGGTATGATCGTCAGATACACTGGTCGGCCTTGTATAATCATAGGACGTTTAGCTGGTGACATGTTATTTTGATGTTATATTGTTAGGAGCGAACGTTCGCGTGGTTCGCCTTTCGAGGCTCCGCCCTGCTGGTGAGTTTATAGTGGGATCGCGAGCATTTGTAATGTTATATGGGGATTGTGAATTTACCTACCTATCTTACTCGTCTTTGTTATTGTTTGGGTCCCTAGCTATAGCTCGCTGTTCGCACAAGACACCGGGTTCGCAGCTGTGACCAACTAACTCGTCCTGTACCCCGGATACTGAAGTCTTTATTCACGTTCGTTTAAGCTACCTTATCGTGCCGTTAAGGGGCTTACGATTCGGTCTCTTAATTATCGTGATCAGCCGAGGTATCCGTACGTGGCAGGTGGTAGTTGGTGCTGGCTCTGACCTGATCCCACCCACGCAGGTACACCTTACGAATCTAGTGCGCGTGGTGCAGCAAGTCGGGATGCCACTCTCTTGACCTGGTGACACACGTGCTTCTTCACTCTCCAAAAGACATGTAGCCACAGCGCTATACGTGGGCACACGTTAATGGAAGAGTGCCCTGACGCTGTGATTGGGGGCGGCCAAGGCGCAATGCAGGGGAGCCCTTTCCTCACAGAGTATCCTAATTAGTTCGTTTGCTCAACTGACGGCCAAGCGCAATGCAAGGGAATCAGTTGAGAAAAAGAACACTGGTTTCTATCATGGTAATTCCCAAACTGTTAGTTATTATCGTTATTGGTTCGTTCGGTCAAACGACGGCCAATCGCAATGCAGGGGAATTGATTGATCGAAAGAACACTTGTTCCTTTACATGTTAAATTTATAAATAATATTAAAACTAGGTCGGCTGTCGAGCAGCACTTCCTCTTGAAGTATGATTTTCAACAAGAGCCCCGAGGCTTGTTCTGTCGCGGTTTATATAGTTCAGTGGATGAGCCCCGGGGGGGTGTTTTGTGGTAGGTCACGTGATGTTTGTCGCATCTTATTCACTGGGTGAAAGAAGTGCGGAGTGGCGTGTAGGTGTTCCGTTATATTGTGGATTTCTATATTTAGCCGGTTCTTTGTCTTTCTAGGGTTGAAACGAGGTTCCAGCGAGGTTAAATTTCGTTGGGTAACGTTACATTCCTACCTGCTGGAGGTTCAAACTTTCTACCGGTGGCTTTTGTGGTTTAGTCATGGTTTTTCTATAATTTGGTCCCATGTGGGTCCTTTTCTGCCTCGTGCGTATTCGCCTGTCTGCTTTATTGAAGAATATTTGCCGAGATTGATTAATTATTGCTAAATTTGTTTTTCTCTGAGTTTTTTTCGTGTTTCTCACTGATTTTTATGTTATCCTAGTTTTTTGTGTATTCCTTGGTGTAGGGGCTGCCTTGATCTCAATTTGTTAACTAAGTTTCGTGAGAGATTGGCTTGATTCATGTCTTTTTCCTAATGTTAATGTTTATCCGTGAGTGGGGGTATGTAGCGAGGCTTCATGTGAAGGTACACTGTTGTTTTGTCTCTAGGATTTGTGTAACCTCGAGAGTTCCACTAATTCTTTTGTCATTTCCCCGTAATGTGGCGTTCTTGGCGCGTTGCCGTCTGAGTAGCATGGCCGATTGGGGGGTAGGGCCGACTGTGCTCTCTTTGTATGGTGAGGTCTTTGGCTTTACGCGTGGTTCCGCCCGTTCTTTCGTAGGGCGGGGGCTACTACGCTAGGGTCCGGTACACAGCGCGTGGTATTGCTGGCCGTCCTGCCTGTTGTATTGTTCGCTTCTTGCGGGCTGTGTTTTTGTTTTGATGGTGATCTGCCTGCTAGGTGGGGTCTACTGTTGCCGCCATTCTGTTTAGGGTGTGTACTCGCGGTGGTTGTGTGTACCTACTGATCTTTTGTATTTTCCTTGTCTGATGGGTACTTATTTGTCTGTTGTCAGCTCGTTTTGTTAAGAGATAATCACTTTTTGGTGATTTCTTTATTTTAATTGTTGGTTTTAGTCTGTGTTGGTTGAATTAAGGTTTTTAATTCTAGTAGCGGATCGCTGTAATTGCGTTCCGTTACAATATTGTAGTTCGCTGCACTTGACCAGCAAAGTAAATTCACAAACACGAAAGTTAGAAGAATTTTTTTTAATCGAAAAATTACAAAATTTCATGATTCTATAAAATCTGAACGCCTTAATCGATTTTTGTTAAATTCAATACCCCACAACTTTGTCACCTGGCCTATTCTTGTAGAAAGTTTTAACTCGACAGCTAAAAATTTATAAAAGTTATAGAGCGTACATCGTTTTTCGAAAAATCCAAACAACCATAAAATCCGTTAGCGATTTGGGCGAAAATTGTAACAAACTGACAGGGATTGCGACCAGACCAGTGTGCGAAGTTTCAAGATGATCGAGTAACCCGTTCTCGAGATATATCTATTGCAATTTTGCGAGCTCATCACACATATACACGCACAGATATTTTTTCGAAATATGATTCCTCGACGTTTTGGGATTTTTTAAGTACTCTGACATCAAAATTTCGAAAAAGTGTGTGCAGGGCACATACTTTCTCGGCGTTTTGGACTGTTTTGAGTATCCTGACATTCAAATCTCAAAGGAAATAAAATGCGCGAAACCATTACTTACTTTAGAAGGTATCACAATTATTAATGGTCTAGAAAAAAAAATTAAAACCTCGTTAATTTTCACTAAAACCAACCGAACATTTTCGACGTTGGGGAATTTTTTAAATGCTCACTAAAGTATTAGAGATAGAATATAGCGTTTCCTACCACATAATCGGTGACGTCGAAGTTCCAACGATAAACGTGACTCAATATTTCTAGCCTCTGGAGCTCCCCTATATGAAGAGGATCGTCGTTTACATCCAACACGTTTAAGTCTTCTGTGTCGTCGACCAGACAATATTTAACACGAAAATCGGTTTTTATGGGCGACATAGATTTCTCGTCCTTTCCGATTTCGATTTCCCACATGAATGACACTTTAATGCCGTTGCCGATAGAAATTTTTTGGCCGGACTTTGGATTGAGACTCTTGAAATTTACGTCGACCGATGTTGTAGTTGTTAGTTTGGGCTCAGTCAGTTGAAGTAGTTGTATCGTGAGACCGGTTACTATGACTTGAAGAAACTTTCTTCGTTTTGCTGTATGAAGATGCATGCTTGACATTAACGGTGGTCCAAAATGTAGGGATACACTCTCCTCGACGCCCCACGGACATTCTATGTTCAGCTGTAAAGAAATACAGTTTACTTTTCGGACCAAACCTTGATTGCAATTGTTATAGCAGTTTTCGTAATTAATACCAATATCTTGCGAAAATAGTACATTACGCAACTCTTTCAGAATGTTGGTCATTCCGGGAAACATGAATGACCAACATTTTGAAAGAGTTGCGTACAGTGCTTTTTGACATGAGTGCGAGAAATAGCTCAATTTTCGACAATTAATCAACGTTTTCCCACGTCACATCATTACACCATCGCGTCTGCTAGGTTAGCAGTTGACGTAAACAAAACAGTTGTGTTCATTCCTGTCACATGGAAATTCTTGACAGAAAAACAGAAGAATAACAGTGAAGGAACGAAATAATCATAATATAAAAATAAAGGAATATAAAAACAGGGGAGGAATGTAAACAGCTGATTGCAAAACAAAAATGACTCGTTTTCTACGATGGAAACGAGTCAAAATTGAGCTATTTTCAAAGCACGTGTGTTAAAAAATAATTTTTCATATTACCTGCATTGAAACAGCGAGTTTCAATGCATGTTTAGCCAGTCCAAACGGGCCAATTTCAGACCAATGCGATTCAGCGGGCAGAAAGTGTCCACTTTGTGTTCGCTACGTTAGTTTCTAACTTTATTTCATCCCTGTCAGAATCGCATTTTTTTATCGTAAGCTTCTGAATGTTGTTCTAAAATTGTCTCGTTTCGACTGGCTACAGACATTCAAACTCCCAGTTTCAATACAGGTAGTATGAAAAATATAGTGATTGGCACAGGATGAGATACGAGTTCAGACTTCGTGTGATGTCAGCCCTCGCCAGGTCGGGCAACCAACTCACGCTCGTCTGAAATCGACTTGTTTCATCACTAGCTACACAATATACTATTATATACATGTTTTCATTGAAAATAACTTTGGTATTCTTAACTTAAATATGAAGGTTGTACTAAGCATTTTAAAATGTTGAAACCATATTTAAATGTTCGCACTCATGATTAAAAATTATAAATTAATGTTCAACCCGTCTCATTTAAGAATGTACCCCATTATAATCTAATAGAGCGATAGCTAATCATTTTCGATATTATTACTTTTTTTGCATGTATGACTGACCATGAAAGGGAGAGAGAGAGAGAGAGAGAGAGAGAGAGAGAGAGAGAGAGAGAGAGAGAGAGAAGGAACGCATCAATGCGCTTGCTAGTTTTTCCGAACCCTACCTTGTCGGTAACAGGAAATCGAGTCGCTGTACATCGCTCGAATGCACAACCATCGTTACCATCTTACCATCGAGATTTCGAACAGTCCCGCTCTATAACCATCTGTTACGATACCAGGGATAGCTTACTTACCGGACTCGCCTATACATCTCTATCGTCCATTCTAATTTCATACGTCATCCTGGCGAGGCGCCAGTCGCGTACATTCAGTGACAGCCGATTCCCCCAATTAGCACAATTTTGAGTCAAAAAGAGGGGATCATAGTTTACAAGCGAAAACAGCGACAGGCACGTGGGGCTTTTTTTGGTTAACTTTGAGGAAGGCGGTCGTATGCACAGAACAAGCCGCTGTCCCCCTCTACGAGTCACGTCGCTTACCTGTCACCGGTTATTTCAAGTGGCACGTCAATTATCAAGGAGGCATAAAGAGAATTGTGATAAGAGTCTACCGAGACGAATTTTGGACTTACGGGGTCTGCTGAGACTATCACGGCGGCTTCGTCCCGGCGAGCTATCTTTCCTCTCTGCGGCCATTCGTCGTTTTTTATTAATTTGCCAAATTGATAATAATTACAGCTTGGTCGTACCTGCCACTATGGTTTGCCGTGCGCAGAGTGGCTATCGTTAGGGACCGGATATTGCAATTATCTTTTTGTCTTTTATTAAATGCTGCGTCGAGGCCCTGTTAAAGGTTTTAAGTAAACCGGTGCGCTCAGTGTATAATTACGAGATAAAATTGCATTTTAGAGAATTATAGCTTCAGTGTTTTTGGAGTCGAGAGCCGGGGAAAGTTACTTAATGTTTTATATTTTTCGTTTATTGTGAAGTCGCGCGCATGTTGGATAGTCATCCCGTGTTTGATTGAGTGGGATTAGTACGTGTTCAGTTTTCGCACCTACCAAGCACACACTCAACTCATGCACACGCTACACTCACAATCATCTGACGCCTCGCGTCATATGGTATAGCTCGCAGGTATACTATATCGATTTATCGACCGCGCACTCAAGCACATTGTCCATCAGTCCACATCCTCGATCGAAGCTCACTCAAGCGGCCAACGCTGCTAGCGTGGCCCCAGCGGCAAGACCACTCACAAGGCTCACCTTCCATCGCTGGCGGCGAATCACAACTCAAGCAAGCTGTGACGCACGTCCGCCCTCTTGATACTCTGCCTCGTGGTCGACGGATGTGGCCATTGATCTCACTCGAGTCGTTCGCGCTACACGTTCCCGCGTAAACTCACAGAGATATTCATTAGTTCCACTCACTTTGGTGTGCATTCAGTATTATAGTGTATTACATTCTTGGTCAAATCACCCGTGTTTCAAGTCAGTGTCAGTGCGAATCACAGTAAACCAACAGGACTATTGCAACATTCATATAAACGTCAACGGCGTGGTTCGTCGTTGGTAGCAGAGACGCCATTCTGCCTCGCACCGTTCGTTAGCGTTAGCTCACTCACCAGCCTGCCATGTGGCTTCACTAGAGCTCTACAATCAGACCATATCACCAGGATCAACCACACGGGATCAACAAGTCAACTCAGAGGCCTGAGAATCCACTCACCGCCAGTACATCAACACACATGCCAGACAAATCACAGTATATTGAAACGTTTCGCGATTTTATGCACTTTATTTTTATCCCTATTTCGCGCGTTTTTGACGCGGCTTATTGAAATCGCGTAGTTTTATAATTTTATTTCGAGCGATATCGTCCTAGATCGTAGGGAGAGGGTAGGTTGCTTGAAACAGGTTCGTGCTCTGGGCTGGATGAGATGAGAAATGTCTATTGTTTTATGTATTTGCAAGCAATCTTTTATGTTGTTGTTTCTCTTTTTATTGTTGTTGTTGTGAGACCTCAGTTTAGGTTCATTACTTCGCATTTGTCCGAGGTGGACATGCGGTTTGTTACCCTTTCATCATTAGTCTTTGTATTGGTTGGGTAATTTTCTTTTCTTTATGATGCTGAAGGCACTGATTGTTTGTCGTTAAAAAGAGGATGGAAGGAAGTTCGTAGGACGATCTGTTCGTTCGTACGATTTTATTTTGACGTTCGTTTGCGTTCGGATGTTATGTGGAGTTTTCCTTAAATTTACTTATGCGGAATTACTTCCGGTGTTCTGGGTTGTTGACTCAATTGTTCGTATGGCGACGAGGTGCCGCCTATACGGAGCTTTACACTCAATTTATTTATGTCAGGTCGTCGCGTCTGCTAATACGCTATTTTCTTATTACTTCGCACGTGGAAAAATTTCTAATTGATTTCGGGTTTTTTGACTCTATTATTCGTAAAGTGATGAGATACCGCCTTTACGGAGCTCAACACTCAATTTATCTATTTCGGGGTTGCCGCGTTTGCTAAGAAGCTATTTTCTTAATACTACGTAAGTGGAATAATTTCCAGATCATTTCGGGTTCTGACTCTATTATTCGTAAAGTGATGAGATACCGCCTTTACGGAGCTCAACACTCAATTTATCTATTTCGGGGTTGTCGCGTTTTGCTAATACGCGAGTATTGAATATTGTGTCTGTGTAATTTCAATTTTGTGTATTTCTTGAATTTTTTAGGATATCGTTAGTCGTATCACGATGGCCATTGATGCTTCGCGTGTCTCTTTTAGGTTTTACAAGGTGTGGCTTATTTATCTTTTACTGCTGGGCTTAGTCCTCATACGGGGCGTTCCTTGGTACCTTCGTTAGATGTACCGGTCCGCCTTGTTTTTAATCATCGGACGTCTAGTTGGTGACATGCTATTTGGTATGTTATTGTTTTGAAAATGCCCGTTCGCGAGATTTGAGGCTCCGCCCTGCTGGTGGTCGCGCGGTGAGCTTATAGTAGGAGCGCAAGTGTCGTGTGGTGAGGTGGAGTATGTGAATTTACCTACCTAACTTTACACGTCTTTGTTATTGTTTGGGTCCCTAGCTATAGCTTGCTGTTCGCAAAAGACACCGGGTTCGCAGCTATGATCAACTAGCTCTTCCTGTACCCCGGATACTGAGGCCTTAAGTCGCACTTGATTAAGCTACCTTATTGCGCCATTAAGGGCTTTACAATTTGGTGTCTTAATTAGTGAGTTTAGCCGAGGTATCCGTCTGTAGCAGGTGGTAGTTGGTGCTGGCCCTGACGTGGTCCCACCCACGCAGGTACACCCTACGAGTCGATTGCACGTGGTACAAGCCGGGATGCTACTCTCTTAACCTGGAGACACACGTGCTTCTTCACTCTGCAGAAGACATGTAGCCACGGCGCTATGCGTGAGGACACGTTAATGACAGAGTGCCCTAACGCTGCGATTGGGGGCGGCCAAGACGCAATGCAGGGGAGCCATTTCCTCGCAGAGTATCCTAATCAATCCATTTACTCAACTGACGGCCAGGACGCAATGCCAGGGAATCAGTTGAGCAAAAGAATACTGTTTGCTAGCAAGATATTTCCCAAACGGTTAGTTCTTATCGTGATAGTTTCGTTCGGTCAAACGACGGCCAAGCGCAATGCAGGGGAATCGATTGATCGAAAGAACACTGTTTTCGTTACATTCTGAATTTAATATGAATTTTAGGATGGCTGTCGGGCAGCACTTTGTCTTGAAGAACAGATTTTCAACAAGAGCCTCGAGGCTTGTCCGGTCGTGGTTTATATAGTTTGGTGGATAGACCCCGAGGGGGTGTTTTGTGGTATGTCACGTGATGCTTGTCGCCCTTCAATCACTAGGTGAAGGAGGTGCGCGGTGGTGTGTCGGTGTACCGTTATTTCTATATTTAGTCGGGCTTTGGCTTTTCAGAGTTTGAACCGCGGTTTTAGCGAGGTTGAATTTTGTTGGTCTGTGTTACGTCCTGGGTTTTAACGAATGGACGCAACGACGGAATAATATTTTATTTCCCCCATTTTGAGACAGAATGTGCTGCCTCGGGATTGGGGCACGGCTGGTGAGGGGCGTGTTTGTTATAAATAATAAATAAACACAAAATAAACATAAGATGCGCTATATATTGACACGAACATTAAAATGGCGCGCACAATTGTAAATCAGTAAACGTTTATGTACGGTAGTATTGTCCCGAGTAGTCTTTCACTGTATATATATTAAAATAGTTAACACGAAACAGATGAGAACATGTATGTGTATATGTATATATAATAACAGTTTAATGGTCGCGCATTCGAACATTTTATAAACCTTTAAACCACTAAAATTAAAGTCATTAAAATAGTATTCACTTTTGCAATAACTAAAGTCACTATATGTATTAGAATAAAATGTTATATTATAATGTTTATTGGAACGCAGAATTAATACAATTGTCCGACTTATTAGATTGGAGCACTTAAATTACGGAACGTACCAAAAAGTAACCGAGCACTACTAATATTGTCATTATATATATATATATATATATATATTAAAACACTTAACCGTATATTATTAGATATTAAATATCTGAAGCAGATTGTTACGAGGACCGACCGTCGTGGTCGGCCCCCGGAGATGGACTAACTAATTAAAATGAAGAAAAGTAGTGCTGAAGGCACGCGCAAGAATAATGGCAAAAGATTAGCGGGGCGCAGCGCGTCTTGTCGATGCGCTGCGTCCCGTTGGTCAGCGTGCGAACGCTGACGTTAGCAAACGGTATCGGAACGCGTCTCGCCGGTCAACGTGGGATCGCTGACCTACGCAAAAATCAGTCAAATATGTATAAATCATATATGGACGAAAAAATTTTAAATTTCACGTGTATTAAAAGGGTGGGCGGAGGCCCAGGACGTAACAGTCTGTGTTAAATTTCCACCCGCAGGAGGTTCAAACTTTTCCTGAGAGTTTTTTCAGTTTGATTAATGTTTTTTACTAATTGTTGTCATGTGTGGTTTTACTTATCCTTTGTGTGTTTTTCCCTGTCTAACTTCTGGTTCGAAATTTGCTAGGATTGATTAATTATTGCGAATTTGGTGTTTTATAATGTGTTTTTCAGATGTTCTTCCTAGATTTTTATGTTGTTCTCGCTTTCGAGGGTTTATTCGGGTAGGGCTTGCCCTAATCTCAATTTGTTAATTGTTTTTTGTGATATTTCGGTTTGTTTTATGCTTTTATTTCGTTATTAATATTTGATCCTTGAGTGGGGGTATGTGGTGAGGTTTCATGTGGAATCCCCTTGTCGTTTACTCTTGAGAATTTGTGGAATTTCAGGAGTTCCATTAATTCTTTTGTCGTTTCACCGCATTGTGGCGTTCTCAGCGCATCGCGTCGGTGTGGTTGGTTTAAAGGGCGAGGCAGACTATGCCTTCTTAGTACACTGGACCCTCGTTATAACGCTGTTTCTCGGATCCATGGTAGGATCCACGCTAATCCCGCGTTATAACCAACCGCGTTATATCGAGGGTCCAGTGTACGGTAAGGTGTTACGCTGGGGTCCGGTCTGTAGTGCGTGGTATTGCTGCTTGACCTGCCCCTCGTCTTGCTCGTGCGAGCTTCTTGCGAGCTGTGTTTGTTTTGATGGTAGTTTATTTTATTTAGGTGGGGCCTATCTCTGACGCCATGCTGTTTCGGGTGGGTACTTGCGGTTGACCGTGTGTACCTACTTTTGTACTATGTTGTCCTAGTCCAGCCGATGTTCGTCTGTTCTGTGTTTGCTTCTTTTGTTAATAGGTAATCTACTTTTCGGGTGATTCTTTGTCTTTCCTATTAGTTGTGATCTTTGTCTGTTGGTGTAGCGGATCGGTGTAATGGCGTTCCGTTACAATATATTTGTTGTATTCACCAGGTATTTTTTTAATGCAATCACTGTTACTTAATTTAAATAAACATTGAATTTATTATTGTTAATTACTGAGTGCATTTAATTATTTATACTTGTCACCAGGACCCTTAATCTTACTATTCGCATCTGTTACTCGACACACCTGCTACCTGTCGACAGATTAAAAATATTTCAAACTCAGTCTCAATCATTTGCATACATGGTTTGGACTTTCGAGCTAATTCCAACTCACTCACACTCATTATCATACAGTACGATATAGACCGCATCGCGAATTGTTGTGAATCGATTATTTATTTATTTATTTATTTATTTATTTATGTATTTTACGTTATTATTTTTATTCGTCTTTTCTGTTTTGTTTCAGTTCGTGAAAATCAGAATAATTCGTATGACGTTTCGTCGAGTGCGTGACCCTCCGTCATCCCGGGTTGTTTGATTGTTTGTTAGTGGGGTACATTTGGACCGCATCTCGTTATTCATTATCTTATCGTTATTTATTATTTAATCTTTGATATATTATGTTTTATTATTGGACTGATATTTCTTATTTTATTTTCCATTTATTATATAATTTTCCTTATTTAAACGATCGGATTTATAACAGCGTCGCGATTTGCGTATGTCTGGGATTTGCACGGCATACGCAGTAGCGCGTGTTGGCCACATTACGAGAAATATTATTTTATCTTACTTCATTGTACTTATTTGTCATTATTTTATTTTGTTCTAAAGAAATTGTGACCTGCAGATCCTAGTTTACCGTTATTCAGGTCTTAGTTGTGTGCCGTATCTAAAAGTGAGAGCCGGAGCGAGTGTCGGGATTTTTACTGCCGGAATAATTAAGTTAACTGAATTAATTGTGAAAAACCCAAAGATATTTTACGAGACATTTTTTTCTCTTTCTTTGAATGTCATATTTTGCAAATCAAGCAATCATTTCATTTACCTAAATAGTTCGCCACTTTGGCGTATTTGTGAGTTTTGTATCTATTGTGTGTATTGAATTTATTTATCGAAACCTCGTAGTCCGAACCACCCACTCTACTTCGAATAGCTGCAGATATCCTGGGCTGAATCCCGTCTCGACCATCGTTATTTTCCGCAAAGCGCATAGGCGCCTGGCGCTCAGCTCGTAAGAGCGAACAAAAAGGGAGGAAAAATATCTGCGACATGCTATAGGTGACGTGAGGTAAGCTGGACGCTGAATTTACGTTACAGTACATACACAAAAAAGTGATTTTCGTTGATCGATACTAGATACATACTGACGTTTATCAATGATGTATATTTATTTTCAAATGAATAAAATAAAGTAAATTGTGTCGAATACATTCGAAACACAGCTCAACAAAAATGCTTTATCTAAATAAAAAAATTGAAATATCAAAAGATTTTAACGGCAACTATAGAAACTCAATTAGTATCGATCACTTTAATTTGTGGGAAATACCTTGTGTTCCATAGACGAGGCGTCCTTTTTTGGTGGCAAACCGACAAAAATTTTTAAGTGCAGATTTATAACCCGAAATGGTTCGCAAGCCGGCAGTTTCATCTCCAATTCCGTGACCATGCCGTTGGCGCTGTCGTTCGATTGAAAAGTCAGGCCTCGCGACGCCCAGAGTCTCACTTTAGCGTTGTCGGTTATCTTTATGCTACCACTCGAAATAATCAATTCAACATCCTGAATCAGTCCTGCCAATAGATCTCGGCTATTCACAGATATCGACGGTTGAGTTTTCGCGACTTCGTAACACAACCGTGGACTCAATACACCTGAGAGAAATTCCAGTTTTTCCTCAATTATCAGCGACAATTGACTGATCTTGTACAATCCTGGTTGATTCACTTGTCTCGTAACGGTGAACTTATTCAAGCCCGGATTGAGAAAGAAAGAGTCACAGGTGAGTGCTTTGCTGAAGTCACCTTCGGTGAATATCGAAGCCTGTCTATGTTTTACGCTGTCCGATCGCTTCACCACTGGTTTTTGATTTTTGATTTTCGTCCCTGTCGAATCCACGCTCTTGTCCTCATTGTAAACGAGATACGAAAAAACTGACAATTGCATCAAAATTAGTTCAACTGGTTTCATGTCTTTTATTGTACTTCTCGACAATCTAGAAGTAACAACACCGTACAGTGGAAATCATTTTTAAATGCTTTCGGTAATCATTTGTTAAGATAAAGTGAAAATGTAATTACTTAACTCAGTATTATTGTTATTTCAATAAAAATGCTTGTTTAGAAATAATCTTTTAAAGAAATATTGCGTACAAACAATTTTACGTTTTTTCCCAAAACCTGTTTCAAGTAAATTTAATATATTTCAAGGGTACTTACAATTGAGTTTGCGCTTCGAGTGGCAACCGCGAAACTTTGCGTCTATTTCCTTGTATATGCTGTTGAATATCTTCAGTGGAGATCGAGGCCCTGGTACATTTGACGCTTCTCGGTAACAAACAGTCCAGCGCCACGTCAATACTGACGATACAATCTTGAATAACTTTGTCCATAACATTTACTTGGAGACTGATTATCGCGAAGCTGTGCCGAAGGGTGATAAGTAGCGGCTGCGGGAGCGTTAACATTTTCATGTACGCCAACATTTCCTCGTGGTACGTACTGCGGACAGTTACGTGCAAGATATCGGCACTCGCGAGTGCGCTGCAAATTTTCGTGTATCTCTCAACGTCATCCATTCTTTTGTAACACTGCGCGAGTTCGAGCCGCATTTGCGCTGCCAATTCATTCCAGCCCTCGAACATGTAAGTTTTTAAGGCATCGGAGAGAAAAGCCACGGCTTTCTGATTCTCCCCAAGATCCCCGTAAAATCGTGCCAACTCTTTACCGATGAAACGCGCCGATCTTATACGACCAACGTGTTTGTAAGTACCCATTGCCAACTCCGCATATTCGAGATACTGACGCTTAAACATTTCCTTCGAGGACAAAGCTCCCTTCAGCTTGTCCGTAGGAGACAACTTGCCGTCAACTTGGACCACGGAATCGCCTATTCCCGCGATTAAATAAACTACCGTATGCAATTGCTCACTCGTCGGTTCATTTCCTGGCATCAGACCACACAGTTTTCCCAGCTCAGCTAACTAAAATCATTTTAGGAAGAGTTGTAGTAAGACACAAGAAACAATAGCAGTTGTAAATATGATAAGCTCATCACCATATAAGTACAAGTGGTGAGCATTTCACAACTAAACATAACTGATTTACACATAAGTTTAAATTTAAAAAATGTTGCTTGACACAGTAAACATCGCAAATAAGATGTACCGTTTTCCATATCATTAGTGTTTAACTCCTATTTAAATCGGTGTTTTTCGAATCAAATTCATAAACTTAAAATGCACGAATTCTCACCCTTTTGGCGACGTTAACCAAACTTATTACCAAACATCGCTGTATATTACTTTGTATATGCTAATAGTAGTTTAGTTTAAGTGGCGACAACTCGTGGAATTTGGCGCGAACACGTATACTTTCCGAATATTTCACAATACTATTACATCCGAGGGTTTTTTTCGTAAATTTTGGCTAAGCTTAATAACGAAAAATTTTCATAAGTTGTATTTGTGAAGAAGGATTTGTCCTAATAACCAAACATTTACAGACAATTTTCGAAAAAAAAAAAACTTTACAAGTCCATTAAATTTAAGGTCGATAAATCAAGTAAGCTTCCTCTAAAATGAAGCAGAAAGCATCCGAGCCGTAAAATGGCCATTTTTTATTATACTGATGCAAAATAAGCAAGTTTGATCGGATCACTTTATAATAAAGCAACATATCGACTGTTGAACAGAAAGAGGGTGTAGTAACCAACATCACAGTTTCACATTACGATAAATTTGTTGAAATCGATGGATAAAAACTTTTTTGCAAATCCATCGGAGATCTTCATTTCATCAATTATTTGCTGAGATTCATGGGTGGGAAAACGAACATTTACTTTATAATCGCATTGATTATTGAGTACTAGAGCTGAGTTAGTTCAACAGCTTAGATCGAACTCTCATATGCAAATAACATTGTGACGATTGAGCATGAAGTTTGAGGCAGTGTGTAAGTAGGTAGTTGGACTGTCGAAGTATCGAAGGGAGGATACATATACAAGGTGGCCGATTTATCTGAAGACATTGAGATATTTCGAAAACTACGCATCGGATCAAAAAAAGTTATGAATAAAATTTGTTCGCCTCGAAAAGGGTCATCCAATGATACCAAAGTCGACCCGTCACCCACACCCACTGGGCTGGAGGTGGAGGCAACTTTTAAATCGTAAATGGAAACCCCCATTTTTTATTGTAGATTCGGATTCCTTATAAAAAATAAGTAAATTTTATCTGAAACATTTTTTTTCGATTCGTGATAGATGGTAATCACAAGAAACCTGATTTTTGCGAATATCTCGAGAAATTACACATCGGATCGAAATCGGGAGAGGCAAGGGGACTCACCTAAAACAAGCACCCCGATGGGAACAAAAAACTACTACGTCCACGTCGTTGTTCCTGGGTAACGCTAAAAGTAGTTGTTAACTTATTGATAAACGAATACATGCTTTCGATTGCAGCGCCATGTGTGAGAAAATTTAATATCAACAATAAAGTCAAATGAATGGATTTTGTCATGGAAAACCAGGAAAAAAATAGGGTTTTCCAATCACGATTTTGAAGCAACTTCCACTTTCACCACAATGGGGTAGGGATGGAGGGAGGGTAAATCGAGTTTTGTATCGCTGAATAGCTTTTTGAAAAATTAAACATGTGTTTTTTCTTTTTTCGATCCGATGTGTAATTTCTCGAGATATTCGCAAAAATCAGGTTTCTTTCGATTACAGCGCCATCTATCACGAATCGAAAAAAAATGTTTCAAATAAAAGTTACTTATTTTTTATGGGGAATCCGCATCTGCAATAAAAAATGGGGGTTCTCATTAACGATTTCAAAGTTGCCCTCACCCCCACCCCAGGGGGTGGGGGTGAGGGTTCGACTTTGGTATCATTGGATGACCCTCTTCCAGGCGAACAAATTTTATTGAGAACTTTTTTTGATCCGATGCGTGGTTTACGAAATATTTCAATGTCTTCAGATAAATCGGCCACCCTGTATAGTGAGCACCATTTACAAGATTTTTGCGGGAAACAGTTATGTCTTGCCAATTACGTAATGTGAGAAAAATGTATGCTAAATAATTCAAATGTTTTCTGTATCTTTACGAACGAGAGGAAATGTTTATAAACAATTGTTAAGGTAGTTAAGGGCTTAAGGTAAGGCATAAGGTAGTTCTGCCGTAAAAGCGTTTTGAACGATGGTATATACCCGATTTTAAGTAATTACAGAGATGTTAGCGAAATTTCAAGTACGGTCACGGGCTATTGGAAAAAGAAATAAAATGTCCAAGATTGACATTTTAGTGTGGGATCTTATAACAGAAGGATCGAATCGCGATTTAAGATCAATTATGTGTATACTTCAAAACTAGATTAATAAAATAGGAAATGCATTACGTATTCGTTAAACATTATGGATGTCCTGTTAAAAAAAAATAGGGAGGTCACGATAGAAGGACATTTGAAGGAGTTATTTCACATTAACAGAGATGGGATTAGATCAGAGTAACGTACACGTATACTATAAAAATGGCCTTGGAGTTTGGCAACATCGCATTGCAGTGGACGCCTGGTTGAATCATGCTATGCAGTCAGTTCAGTACGAGCGTGTTCGGGTTAATTTACATAATAATTTATTTTTTATAAGTTTCAAATACGTGGGCACGTTGTATTCTATCAGCACAAAGATACTATTATATCAATAATGCGTCCAGTTAACCGGCGTCGATAAATGCCTGGCATCACCGAGGCATGCTTTCGACCAAGTTGACGGCGTATTCATTCGGCAAGAACCTCTAAATGCAACGAATCTATCATGTTAACTGCTTATAAAGGGTGGTTAAATTTTAAGGGCCGATGTTGAATGTGAACCACACCTAAACGTCAAGTTTTTTTCTGCATTTCATTTGACATTTCTCAATTTCAGACTAACTCAATTTGAACCATGGAAAGATACACAATCGAGCAACGCGTTAAAGTTATTCAGGCTTATTATGAAAATGGACGTTCAAATCAAAATGCATATCGTGCACTTCGTGATTTTTTCGGTCAATTTAATCGTCCAAATGTGCGTACAATCGGAAAAATCGTGCAAAAATTTGAGCAAACCGGGTCTGTAGGAGATATTAAAACACCAGTGCATGCTCGTACAGCTCGTACTGCAGAAAATATTGCTGCTGTTCGCGATAGTGTGGCTGAAGAGCCGTCCACCTCAACTCGTCGTCGTGCCCAACAATTGCACCTCTCACGCTCGTCGTTGATGAACATTATGCATAAAGACTTGCATTTACACGCTTATAAGGTGCAATTGACTCAAGAACTAAAGCCTCTTGACCATTCCAAACGTCGTCAATGGTCAGAATGGTGGCAAGAAATGGCAACAGTGGATGATCAATTTTCGAAGAAAATCATCTTCAGTGATGAGGCACATTTTCACCTCAGTGGATTCGTCAATAAGCAGAATTGCCGCATTTGGGCGAATCATAATCCAAGAGTGATTGTCGAAAAACCAATGCACCCACAAAGAGTGACTGTTTGGTGCGGTTTATGGGCTGGCGGCATCATCGGGCCGTATTTTTTCTAAAATGAGGCCGGTCAGGCAGTTACTGTGAATGGTGTTCGCTATCGTGAGATGATAACGAACTTTTTATGGCCCGAATTGGAAGATATGGATGTGGGCGATATGTGGTTTCAACAGGACGGTGCCACTTGCCACACAGCTAACGAAACAATGGCTCTTTTGCGCGACAAATTCCATGGCCGTGTTATCTCACGTGGTGGCGATGTCAATTGGCCGCCAAGATCATGTGATTTGACACCGTTGGACTTCTTTCTTTGGGGTTATTTGAAAGTAAAGGTGTATGTCGATAAGCCAGCAACAATTCAAGAGCTAAAGGATGAGATAATTCGGCACATTAACGGCATAGAACCTCAATTATGCCTAAGCGTCATCGAAAATTTGGACCATCGGATGGAGGTGTGCCGCTGAGGTCGCGGCGGCCATTTGGCCGATATTTTGTTCCATACATAATTGAACCATACCATATTATCATAATAAAAAGAATTGACAATAATTTCCTAAATAATTTGTGTTTTATTCAAAATCAACATCGGCCCTTAAAATTTAACCACCCTTTATATGCCCACACGTTCTCACCGGATTTGCATCGGGCGACTGCGACGCCCTATCAAGTGTAACGATGCCAGATTTCTCTTTCTACTCCGTGCCAAAAGCAGAAAACGTAACAAATCATAATTGTGGAAATCCGCAAATAACCACAATTTAGGTAATTAATAAATAGAATAGAGTAGATCCGAAGGGAAATAAATACGTGTAGCTCAGTAGTCTGTAAGTATTGTTTATGGGAATTAGTGCACAAAATTATAATCGTAGAATAAGATGAAGTGGTATGGACTTTTAAACCGATGATATAAATAAAAGTCGCCGGAATCGTGTATGTGGAAGCAAGACAGAGAGAAAGTGAGACGGGAATAAGTGAGAAAGAATTGTACACAGAGTTCGTACACTCTGTCTAAGTAGTGAACGTATGCGTGTGGCTGTATGGGTGTGGGCAACGAGAAAATACCAAGGCGTTAATACCTATCCGTAACTCGAGCCCCGAAATACCAAGAATTTCTGTTCAAATAAGTAGAAACAATAATAAATATAATCGAGGGAATTCCCTAATTTTGATACCGAGTGGAATATCGAATTAGGAAAGGTAGAGGATAGTGATAGGTAGGATTAGAATGCATCAAATTAACAAATATGAATAAGCAACTCCCGGATAGGAAAATATCAATGATAAAGTGTGTCAGAGTGAGACAAGAGTAAAAGAAAAAGAATTGTGAACCGAGTTCATACACTCGGTAGAAGGAGCGAGTGCGAGGCGAGTGACCAATGGTATGAGTGTGTTGGTGTGTCGAGCGTACAGCAATACTGCGGTGCGAAGAGAATAATAAACTCTCGAGGATACCAAGTATAGGTGCATACTAAATAGGATTAGAAACGTCGAAATAATCGCTGAAATTGCGAAATTAAATGGTCATCGTCGAAAATTCTAGTGACCGAAATTAAAAAATGTTTTTGTTTATGAGACTATTTTTTAAAATAAAGTCCTACTGTCAACCACTATAAAGTCTAAACTAATTAGTCCTGTGATCGAGCCCGAAATCCCCACGATAAATAAAAATATATGTTATAGATAAAAATCATCGTTACAATATGTACATTAAAAACGACTAACGCCCCTTCTTTTGGGGTCGAGAGTCAATGATTGAAATTTATTATAATTCCGCACAAAAAAAAAGATATGCAACAATAAATTTTCTACACGTGACATATATTCGATCCAGAAAATGTCTACATGAACGATATACTTTATGTAATTGGCAAACATATTATTTCCAAATATAGATTGGCTTTCCACATCGAGACTTCACATTGTGATTTTCCTTAGTGACAGCTTAGTGCAGACTTTTTTTCGGATAAAATAAAAAGCTTAACCTTTCATACCAGGTGTACAAGTATGAAGTGCGGATTTCAGAGAACAGATGTCGCACGAATTCAGTTTGTGCTATAAAGATTTGACATTGCGCCATTTTGTTGTGTCATCAATAAATGTCAGACGCGCACGAGTGATAAATTGGAAAATTGTGTGCATAGTATTGTGTTGTTGTGTTCAATATGTCGAAATTTATACCGAACAAAGAGCATTCGCGGACAGCATTAATTTTTTGTTTTCATTTGAAGAAAACTGCTGCTTAATCATACCGATTACTTCGAGAAACTTATGGTGAATATGCTTCATCGCAAGATACGTGTGAACGATAGTTTCGGCGTTTCAAAAGTGGTGACTTCGATGTTGCAGACAAGGCACATGGAAAGCCGGCAAAAAAATAAGAAGATGTGGAATTGTAAGCATCGTTGGACGAAGATGATTCGCAAACACAAAAACAACTCGCCGAGCAATTGGGCGTTAGTCAACAAGCTGTTTCCAATCGGCTACGAGAGATAGGAAAGATTCAGAAGACCGGTAGATGGGTACCACATGAGTTGAACGACAGGCAAATGGAAAAGCGCAAAAACACATGTGACATTTTGCTCGCTCATTA
This sequence comes from Cylloceria caligata, assembly GCA_963942595.1. Lineage (NCBI taxonomy): Eukaryota > Metazoa > Arthropoda > Insecta > Hymenoptera > Ichneumonidae > Cylloceria > Cylloceria caligata. Next base: position 51,991,820 of record OZ012707.1, on the reverse strand, counting down.
CTAAAGGGAGTCGTTTTTGCATCGTATAGTTACAGGGGATGAAAAGTGGATTTATGTTGAGAATCTCAAGCGTAAAAAATCATGGGTGGACCCAGGCGCACCATCCACATCGACCGCAAGACCAAATCGCTTTGGCAGAAAGACGATGCTCTGTGTTTGGTGGGACCAGAGGGGCGTGGTCTATTATGAGCTGTTAAAACCTGAGGAAACGGTTAATACTAAACGTTACCCACAACAATTGACCGATTTGAACTGTTCGCTGCTTGAAAAAAGGCCAGAATACCGATAGAGGCAACACAAAGTCATGACAATGCTCCATCACATACGGCAGAACCGGTTCGCGACACGTGGAAGCACTCAGCTGGGAAGTTCTACCCCATGCGGCTTACTCACCAGACTTGGCTCCTTCCGATTACCACTTGTTTGCATTGATGGGTCACGCACTTCCTGAGCAGCGCTTTGGTTCGTACGAAGATGTGAAAAAATGGCTCGATGAATGATTTGCAGCAAAAGGGGAAGATTTTTACTGACGTGGTATTCACAAATTGCTCGAAATATGGGAAAAATGTATAACAAGCGATGGAGTATACTTGGAATAAAGCACTTTTTATCATTCTTCCGAATTTAACATGTTTTTTGAGAGAGAAAAATCCGCATTTCATACTTGTACACCTGGTATTAACACGTGTATCGTGGACAAACGAGTAGCTTCAAAAGGCCTCGCCAATAATCGAGCAATCACGTTTCGCGGATCACGCACCCGTACATCATATACAGACGACGCGAGTTACGGCGTTGTCACGTTGCTGACTAGTTTGTAAATCTAATGATAATCATAACTTAAACAGAGTCAAATCAACATTAATAATTATAAATCGTTTGACAATTCGGTCGCACCTCATAATTACGACACAGTGAAAGCTTCTAATTATTACAACATTCAGCATACACGTGCTAATGAATAATATAGTCTCTACAGTCTATGACTTCAGCGTACCAGCAGAACTACCGTAAGCCGGTGATCATCTGTACCAAATTTCAGCAATTTCATCGGAAATTAATACGAAAGGTCTTTAAAAAATTGCTCTTCTTTGCACGTATAAATCTCAGCATATAATACGTGTGCAAAGAAAATGCTAAAAATAAATTTCGTAATATTTCCTACAAATGTTAGTCGTTTTTTTAAATATCCGAATTAAAATGAATTAAATCTTGTTAATTACCAGCCTCCTTGTGAGAAAAGGTAATACACAAGCAATTTCAACAACCGGGTACGTGATATGAGAAAACGATGAAAAAAGTGTACTTTATCTGTTGCAAGCGCCCACAATCCAGCTGTGTGCAGGGAACAAAGATCCAGCTGTTGTCCGTTATTAGCATTCAACGTCGATAGTTGACAAGCTTGAAGTACTTCCAGTGCACAGAGGAATGCCCAGCACTCCACCGATCCCTCGGGTCGCTGAACTTCCAGTATTCTTAATTCGCTTAGAGTATTATATACAAATGATAAACATCGTTGTGCAACCTGTAAATAATGTACGATAACTATCAATTAAGTTAACAAAACAGATTTTTGACATTTCCATTGACACCGAATTTTCTATTTTGTGTCGAATAAAAAAAAATCTTGAATAAAGTGTTATCCGAACATCGTATAAACTGTATACTAAACATGCCGTATAACTCAATATCGACTTCATTTTATGTCCCACAGAGTAGCGAGAAGTCTTAATGAGAATGCAGCTAATGTCCATCTTGTTTAAAGGTTGCACGAGCGGTAAAAGGACTACAAGATTAAGATTCACAATATACATACCTCCCATGGTTTATTCAAGAGAAGTAGCATAGCACATTGCCTACTGAACAAATAACTCCTCAGGTCCAGAAGGGATGCTTTGCATTTTCCCAGCAATTCCCTCAAGTGTTGATCGATGTTGTTGTTTAAATTAACCCCTGTCCAGTTGTTCAGAGAACTTTGAAAGAGCGTCAACCACGCTGGAGTTTCTAAGCAACAAAAACAGACGCTCATTATATTGACAGCTCTTAAAAATACTGCAGTAAACTGGATGAAACCGACCACAAACCTCCCACATTCGAGTTGAGCACGAACTGCGTGAACAAGGCATCCAATTCGTCGTATTGGACCAACGCCTCGTCGTAAAGGCCAAGCGTTTGCAATGCAAATGCAAGTTCCTCCTGGATGCAGAAAAAAAGAAGAAAATAGAATTGGCTTGGTCAGGAGATTTGTAATATTATTTAGAGATTTTGTGTAGTACCTGAAGTAGAAAGTATCGGCAGAAATTCCAGCCAAGGTGGTTCCGCCGTTCCCTCTGTTCCCTTATGATCTCCTCGAAACGTGAAATTGATTTGTCGTAGGCAGTGAGCAATAAGTGCCGTATACGATTTATTAAGCCCCTCCATGATTCAGCGGAGCGAGATTCGGATTTAATTGGATTTATTACCGACAAACACCTGGTAAATAGTAAGCAATTTGTCGGTGGTCAGGTGTTAATCAAATCTACTGATTGTGAGAATAATTGAAACCTCATTTCGGTAATAAAATGGTATTCAAATGTTAAACAAGGGTTATCTCACCAACAATATAACAAGTTTTTTTGTGATTTAAGGAAGCGATAAGAAATTCTATCTGAAAGATTGGAAATATGCTTCTATACGTCCATAAATGGATGATTAACGTTCAGTAATGAAAAAAAGGGTGCTGTTGCTAATACACAAAATTATTCCTTTAAAATTATTTTAATTGGTTCAATTAAATTATTGGAAATTAAGAAAGGCGAATATCTTCACAACGCAGGTAGATAATGATAATAAAATGCTGAGTATCACAATAATTATTCTTTATAAAATAATATTATTGTATATCTACTATTGTATATCTCGTGCAAGCATTCAAACCATTATATCTTAAGAATTACTAATCGGACGAACTGAAATTTTGGCGTTTAGGTAAAGCAGACATAGTGTTTTGAATTATCATATGTGAAAAGTGTCTATAACGGTTCCAGTCGCCGCAAATCTTTGGCGCTTGAGGTCAATATTTCTTTATAAGTAAATCAATGTTCACGGACGTTTGAAAATGTATTTGGGAAAAATTTATAGGAGCATTCGGATTGGGTGAGATTTTTAATTTCTGGAAAAATTTACATTGTCGCTCTAATTTACGTCAACTTTGATCAATAGAAATTATCTTTTCTGCAGGAACTAACTAATATCTGACGGTGCTAGACATTCTTTTTTGCATCACATGCACAAAAAGTTCTCCTTTCCATGCCAGTGAAGTGCAACGAAAGGAGTCGCAGTCGAAACACTGAACGGATAGCACGTACCGAAACAGTGCCGTGCACCCTTCAAACTTCTATCGCCTCACTCAAACCAAATATATACACTACAGTGTGAAACGTTAGAATCCGACTAGTTTAACTCTATACAGTGCTAACACATCCCAAACTATCTCAAAATTTTTGCATCCACCAATAAGTTGTTGTGCAATGAAAACCATACTATATGATTTTCTCCTGTTTTATTAAATTAATTAAAAAGTGCTGTGTGACATATATTCAGTAAATCCTGATCTCTCGTATACTACAACAGGATCGTTCACCACACCAAGATTCAATCGTAAGCGATTACAGCTATATCTGCCAATATTAATGACAGCAACAGTAGCACAGCGGGCTACCCCGCTAGCGAAACAATGGACTATATACCGAACACGTCGAATAAGACGTTATGGACAGGTACCAGCCAACGCCCACTAAGATCAATTACTAATTGTTCACGCGACGCAGTAAGAACAAATCTCACCTTAACCAATCTGGATTATCTATATAAAAAAATGAACAAAGATAATGTGCAACCCTCCACATCCAAAATAATACCAAATCTGGTGGCGGCCCGCAAAGGAAAAAACACACAGAGCACACCCGACAAAAGCCCTGACCAGGCCCAACAACACCCACTGACGGCTACTGCCAGTGACTGGGAAATCCCAAAGCGAGTCACCAAACTCCGACGAAAAACTAGTAGCAAAACTGACAATACAACCACGACCACTAGCAATCGTTATGACCTCATATCAGAGGAAAGTGATATGGAAGAAGAAATTACACCAACAATATCACAGACACCAAAAATAAAACTTAGTCGGCCCCTCCGATATACACAACTAATTCTAACATCAGTCTACTAATCAACATCGCCAAAGATCTCAACATACCGAAAAACAATTTCACCATCTCTGAAACAGACAAATCACACCACACGGTATACCTAGGAAAAATTGAGGACTATAGTAGATACCCTAGAATCAGCCAAAAACAAGCAACTGGAATTCTACACATTTACACCCGAAATCAGTAAACCAAAATCGCTCAGCATCAAAGGCATCAAGGCAGCTTCACCGACGAGGACATCCTCAACGAGATTAAAGAGCTACAAATACCCAACACCAACATCATTAGTCTTAATAAATTCTACTATGACAAACTAAACCAAGATCAATACCACCATAAAATCCAATTATCACCAGACAGTCTGACTAAAGCGCTCAGCAACATAAAAACTCTGTCCTACCAAAAAGTGAAATGGGAACTGCTACGGGAAAAAAAATTATATCAATGCAAAAAGTGCCAATGCATTGGACACGCTAGTAGTAATTGCAACCTAGCTTTCCGATGCGTTAAATGCGCAATTTCACACGAGCCGGGCAAATGCACCATTACCCACGCTAACGACAAAACACAGCTAAAATGCGCCAACTGTGTCAGTACGGGACATCCGGCCTCCTATATGGGATGCCCATATAAACGTCGACCAACATTCAACCTAAAATTAACAACGTCGCTTCAGCATTCACTCCAGGGACCACCTTCGCTCAAGCACTCAAGAAGCCACTTATCTCAAGCCCCCAACTGCACATGGCTACATTGTACTCACCAAGGGCACTCCACATCACCGCACCCACACCAAACTCAGAATCTCGCATCATACCAACAGACAAGTACTCGGCTCAAGCACCGGAATGGGTAAAATCCTTCAAAGATGACATTACATCTCTAATAGCCACACAATATAACACATTATCAGCGCAAATTGCCGAAAATGCACGTATCTTCAACTCTCTTTATGGATAGTCGATCTATAACACTCAATAAATTAAGAATTGCTGCAATTAATGTTAATTTCATCATTACAAACTACCGAAGACTAGAGCTTATGGACTTTGTTCGCACATACAAGCACCACATAATACTCCTATCTGAAACCAAGCTAACACCCCGACACAAGCTTATATTTGATAATCACCACATAATACGCCCCGACCGACCCAACTCTACCCAGGGCGGAGGAAGCGCTATATTAATTAATAAAAAACTCAATTTCGACACTATTAGATACCCCTCATCAATCAACAATAAAATAGTTGAATTCACCATCATCAAGTTAACAACCCAAAACAAAAACAAACTTTACATAATTAGTATCTACGCTAAACAGGACAACAGGATTCTTTTTATATCTGAGTTGGATAATTTATTCACTTCACTTAAACTATATAAAAATGACACCTATTATATAATAACTGGAGACATTAATGCTCGCCGCACTGACTGGGGAGACCGCATCAATAACCAACGCGGTACTCACTTTAAACGATGGGAACTAAACAACGACATCACCTACAAACTAAGTACTTACCCCCCCCCCCGACTCCCTTTCATTCAAGCCAGCTAACTCATATCTAGACATCTGCATTGCCGACGTCAGACTCATACCAGCTAATAGACCCAACCATAACACTGACACAATCCCTTAAGACTGTGACCACACAGCAATTGCGATCGAATTCATAATTCCTAACGACAACCTCAACCTTCGGAAGACACAACTAAAAGAGAACCGTCTTAACTTTAAAAATACTAATTGGAAAAAATTCCAAACAAAATTTAACCTAATCTGTCCTACTAACCACCCCGTTGATAACAGAAACTTAACTATCCCCGAAGTTGACAAAAATCTAGCTGACATCACGAAAGCAATGCAAGATACTATTACAGCAGTGGTCCCTCCCTTTAAACAACAAAATCACACCCTAAACTGCATTCATCACAAAATTATCAACCTACAAAATAATAAACGCTATCTGGTAACATTATTACATAAAATTAACAAACTTGGCTATTCACCAGCATCTAACATTGTTCTCCAGGCAAAAGCATTACTGAAGCTTATCTCTATCACTATTAGAACAGAATTCCAAAAATCAACTGAAAGATACTGGACCAACCAGATTAAGTGTATTGACCTTAGTGACCCATCCACCATTTTCCCCAAAATCAACAGGCTTCTCCGAACCACACATCCAATCACTTTCAACAAAATACAGATTCACTAACAGGAACACAACATATTACAGCGCAGTAAATGCACCCTATCCCCGAACAAACTTACAAACAACAACTATTTATTCACTGATCCATCCGACATCCTAAATATTTTCGGTGCATACTACGAACATATTAATTCACCCAGACACCTTAACACTGGCTCGAGATTACGAGATTTAGTTGAACGCACTATCGCTCCCATCAAAATGACCATCAATCATGCACAACTACGAAGTACTACCATCGCCACTTTCAACACCAGCAACGGAGCGTCCAACCCTACCTCTATAGATACCCTCCTCGCACCGTTCTGTACTTACCAACAGGTCGCCAAAATCCTTACCAACTTACCCAACAAAACCTCTTCCGGACTAGACAACATCCCCCCCCCCCCATAGTACTGAAGCACCTACCAACCAAAGCCATAACAGCACTCACTATCATATGTAATAACGCCATCAATCATAAATACTTCCCACCAAAATGGAAAAGAGCAAAAATCCTGCCGATCCTCAAAAAAAATAAAAACCCTGCAGACCCATCGAGCTACCGACCTATCTGCCTCTCACCTAGTCTTTCCAAAGTCTATGAAGCAATCATCAACACTTCAATCACAACTTACTGCAGTACACACAATATAATCCCAGACATGCAATTTGGCTTCAAACAAAAACACTCGACTACTCACGCTATTCACAAACTCCTATCCGATGTTACCCAGCATATCAATAACGGCCGACTCGTAGGTGCGGCTCTACTAGACTTAGAGAAAGCGTTCGATTCCACAAACAAAAATTCCCAGAATGGCTAATACATTTAATCTGGGACATGATTACTATCAAATGATAATAAAACCTTCGTAATTTCGGACACTAAACAGCTTTCATCAGAAATATTTTTATGCCAAGAGGGGCTACAACACGGCACCGTTAACTCACCCATCCTATTCAACCTTTTCACCAGCGATGTCCTTAAATTATTCAACATCAATAGTGATATGAGCAACACTTCGGCCATAGCTTTTGCAGATGACCTTATTATATATACGCACGGTAAACAAATAACTAACATCCAAGAAGACCTTAATTACACAACCAACAAAATTAATACTCACCTGATGTCCTAGAATCTCCGACTAAACCCTACTAAATGCGAAACCATACTCTTCCGGAAAACCTACCCCTATTTATCAACAATAAATAGAACATACAAAAATTTTATCATCGAAACCACCAAACCAGGGACCAACACTCTAACACCGATAATACACAACAACACAGTCAGATATCTTGGCATACAATTAAACCAACTTCTCCGCGGCAACCAACATATTGAACTGCAACTCAATAAAGCGAGATTCGCGTTCTTAGCCAATAACAAGATATTTTACAATAAACATTTATCTAATAGAACAAAATTATACTGTACATGCTATTGGTAAGACCCATACTCACATACGCAGCACCAATCTGGTGGAATACCAACCACACAATTATGGAGAAATTGCGTATGTTCGAAAGAAAATGTTTTCGCACTTGTCTCAAACAGTCCCGGTCATCTACTACCGACTATCAACATTACATCAGTAACAAAACCATATATTCTTTAGCTAACACCACACGCATTGACTCATTCATCATAAAACTAACTAGGGACTATTTCCACAAATTACCATATAGCGCTAACCCTATCATTCAATCACTCTCACGCATAGACAAACCAAAAATAACCAGAGAGCTGATGTCTGGTTACGTCACACCCCAAGCATTTATACTATGCAACAAAAAAGGATTCATACAAGATTCAAATAATATCCCCCTCCTCTATCATTGGAGGCGCAACTGTGCTATAAGCGTATAGCCCTAGATCTCAGCCTACCAATTAACCAGAACCCACAGTTTAAATTCAACACTAACATCCCTACACAGGATTTCTACAATTTTAAACGCCTAAACTTTAATAAATATTGGTGGCTGACCATAGACGACACCCATATGGGTGCGCTTAAAGCACGTTATAGGCATAGAAGAACACTGACTCGAACAAGGAAAAATAAACAACCATAAAATACTCGACACAGCACTAACATTGTTATAATATTAATGAGGCTATGAAAGGGCAGCTGCCCTCCACCCATCGTATATATGTAACATAGTATCGTTTATGTAGTTGTTAAGTTTATGTAGTTAAGTTAAATCATAATTATGGTCACAAATATTTTCGTAGGGGTTTTATTATCACACATTATATTTTCCCCATGCATCCATATCCGACACCTGACCAGTGCAGCAATATTGTAATATCCATATATATTATCCTAGGTTTAACCACTTAGCCCTTCTACTATTACAAATACATTGTAACATATCCTACCTATCGCTAAGACTCCCATACATAGGAGCATGATGATATTTATTCGCACGGCTTCTACGATGATATTAGCCGGTTTTCTTTTCTGTATGTTAATTGCACCGTTATTTCTAAGACTGTACTTACCTCAAGCAATAAACAATTTAGAAGAAAAAAAAAAAAAAGTGCGGCGAAAGTGGCGCTTTTTAGTAAGACGTGCAAAAAAAATGTTACGCGTGCGTAAATCACACTAGCTACTTTTTCGCTCATTTTTTGACACTTCAGGAATTTTTTCCCAAGCTTTCATCATCACATTACAGGCATAAAAAGGGATACCCCAGAGTGATAAATCTTAAGCGACAATGTTGTAGACCAAGTTTTATGATGGAAATTTTCGGTAGTTCGCAACCCGGTTAGTGTCAGCGTTACCTAGATCCCTGTGTTATCGATCTCAGAAAGATCTCCAACAATCGAATCCTTAATTATTTTTTGTCAACTCTGCTTGCCTCACTCATTCATTAAGAATTAATGAGGCAACCAGGCTAGAATTCTGGAGTTCCCGGTTCGAACCCGGGCTGTGGCAATATTTTTTCACGATTTCTTTAGAAGTTAAAAATCGTCAGGTCTGGTTGCCTCATTAATTCTTAATGAATGAGTGAGGCAAGCAGAGTTGACAAAAAATAATTAAGGATTCGATTGTTGGAGATCTTTCCGAGATCGATAACACAGGGATCCAGGTGGCGCTGACACTAACCGGGTTGCGAACTACCGAAAATTTCCATCATAAAACTTGGTCTACAACATTGTCGCTTAAGATTTATCACTCTGAAGAAACATATGACCGCATACAAAATAATTAATTAATTAATCTACAAAAACGAAGATAAAAAGGAATAGTTTTTATGCATTTGTTACAAAAAGTAGTATGTGACACTTGTACAAAAAAGCGGAAACTCGATGAAAAAAGTGTGTAGGAGGCCCACTCGCTGCCGGTTCGTGCCGCCAACTTCACAACCTTGGTCGAAAGTCCACTATTTCGCACTTGTATCACAATAGTACTTTATGCAATGCCTGCTTGGACGGTTCACTTCTCGAGCGCTGTGAGTCGTGGTCGACGTGGCCGATAGACGCACTCCCACTATCCGCATTACTTGCACTAGAGCACAAAAATGATATAAGGTGTACAACTTTGGTTCCGCCGTTTTCGTATAGATGGCTTTAGCGGTAAGTAGTGGTCAAAATAAATACATCATATACGTCATGCAATAAACTTAGGCATCTGTCAACATGATCCCATAGAAACATCAGTCAATTTGTGTCTGCATCATAAGGTTTTTCTGGATTGAAAATGTCAGTTTACGAGTCAAATTCTCGTCATTTGCGGGAGGTTTTAATTGTCTGCTTCAATATGAAGAAATCTGTGGCTGAGGCTCATCGAAGGCTCTCAAATATTTATGGTAAGGCCGCTATTAGTGAAAGAACGTGTCGTGAGTGGTTTCGACCCTTCAAGAACGGTGATTTTGACGTCGAAGACCGGCATAGTGGTAAAAGAGAGAAGGTTTTCGAAGATGCAGAATTGGAGGCATTATTCGATCACGATTCGTGTCAAAGTCAAGAAGAATTGGCACGATCATTAGGAGTGACTCATCTAGCAATTTCAAAACGCCTTAAAGCCATGAGAATGATTCAGAAGCAAGGAAATTGGGTGCCGTACGAGTTGAAACCGTGAGATGTTGAACGGCGTTTGTTTGCTTGCGAACAGTTGCTTGAAAGGCAAAGACGGAAGAGATTTCTGCATCGCAATGTGACTGTGAACGAAAAATGGGTTCATTACGATAACCTCAAGTGCAGAAAATCATGGGGATTTCCTAGTCATGCTTCCACGTCGACGGACAAACCGAATATTCACGGCTCCAAGGTCATACTCTATATTTGGTGGGACCAGCTCGGCGTAGTGTATTATGAGCTGTTAAAACCGACTGAAACAATCACAGGCGATCGTTATCGAATGCAATTAATACGTTTGAGCCGAGACACGATAAAGTGATTTTGCAGCATGACAATGCTCGACCCCATGTTGCGAAAGTGGTCAAGACATACTTAGAAACGTTGACATGGGAAGTCCTACCCCACCTGCCATGTTCTCCAGACGTTGCTTCCTCTGACTATCACTTGTTTCAATCAATGGCACACGACCTGGCTGACCAGCACTTCCGGTCTTCTGAAGAAGCAAAAAATTGGATCGATTTGTGGATCGCTTTAAAAGAAGACCAGATTTTTCAACGCGGGATTCGTACTAGGGATTTCGCTGCCCGAAAGATGGGAGAAAGTAGTAGTCAGCGATGGGCAATACTTTGAATCATAAATGTATAATCAGTTTTTAACGATAAAGCCTCGAAGTTCGGAAAAAAAACGGCGGAAGCAAAGTTGTACACCTAATACATTATTTCACTGTTTTAACTTTACCTAGCAATGAGATGTCACGACCACTGATTTTATGCGAGGCGACAGAAACTTCACTACGCGTCAGAAATTGATAAAGGATAACCTAACACGACTATTGACATTGCCAGAACTTCTTAAAACAGCTAATGATGTTGCAAGAAATTTACAATTTTTCAATTCTCTTGAGTTGAACTTTCCAAGCAGGCTTTGTATAAAATATTGTATGCCACAGGTGAGGTGGCGAATCTGACTATCGTGACTTTACAACATTCGCTTTAAGGCTCATGCTGCAACTTCTCAATGGTCGAAAAAATTCACCACTTCGCGCACTTGTTGCATAAACAACTATTATAGCAACGTTTTTATAGCAATTTTTATTTACATAATTTTTATCTGCTTCTGTTTTCAAAATAATTGACGAAACATGCTAAGATTTAAGACATGTATGCAATAACGTTCTGATCTGATCTGACATCAAATTTGAGAAAAAACGACAAAAGCGTTGGTAGAACATTGAATTTTTATATTCACGATGGTCTGGGCTAGAAAAAAACGTCTTTTACTCTCAAAAGATTTGAACAATTGATTGAAAATTAGTTGTACTAATTACGCAATAAGTTCAAGTCATTGGCTACAATAAAAATCTATTGAAACAATAACATGTAAGAATACTCCCGGTTTCATAATTTCAAACTTCAGTTTCCAACATTTTTTAAAATAAGAATGCAGCGCTAAACGTGGCATTTTTTAAGTTACAGCTGCTTCGACTTTCGAAACATCCGACAAAACGAACTGAAATTTCACACGCATATGTAATAACGTTCAGGGATATCTAGTACCAAGTTTGGTGAAAATTGACAGAGACGTTCGTATTTTTTAGAACATGGCATTTTTTAAACACGGATGCAAAGTAGAATCCTGCACATGGTTTCCTTATTATTTTCTGTTTTTTATCGAATGACATTTTTTACGTCATTGGCACACAAAAAGAATTCACACATCTTTTTTGTTGAGCCAACATTTTTTTTCTCCAAACATTACGGGTCGTAACATTTTTTCGAAAAAACGAGAGCGCGCTTCACTTTAAAATTGATGTCTCACGATATATTTCTAGTGGAGGGATAAACCAAAGCGTGTTTTAAATTGAAAATTGAAAAGTTTATTAATTTTTTCATTTTTTATTTTTCTTAACTGTGCGGTAGTAATGTTTCTGACATATTTTCGGTCTCGGAGCAATGAGGCCCGTCGTCGCGCGCCTGTATGTTGCGCGACCGTCGGCCCTTGGTCGTGGGATCGCTAATGCAGCTTCATATAACGATAATACAGGGTGCGCCATCTTTTATGTCGGTATGTAAACATTGAATAACTTTGACATTTATCAACAGATTGACTTGAGTAGACATGTTTTTGAAACGTCAATTCAGTACAATTTTAACCATGAATCGCTTCACATCGAAACAACGCGTCGAAATAGTGACACTGTACATTGAAAATAGTCGTTCCCTTGTGTTAACTCAACGTGCATATCGTCGAAGCCCATTTCACACTCTTTGGCGCCGTTAACAAGCAAAATTGCCGCATTTGGGGAACGGAGAATCCACACGAGATCCATGAAACACCATTGCATGGCCAAAAAGTGACTGTTTGGGCCGGCGTTTGCGCCAAAACCATCATTGGACCATTTTTCTTCAGAGAAGGCGAAACAGTCGATGGGAATCAATATCGGTGGATGTTGGCTCATTATGTCTGCCCACAAATGTGTGAAAACGGTCTGGACGGTTATTGGTTTCAACAAGATGATGCGCCATGCCACACTGTGAATCAAACAATGCAGTTTCTGCAACGAAAATGCCCTGGATGTGTGATGTCAAAAAATGGCGACATTGACTGGCCACCCAGATCTCCAGATTTGACCCCTCCGGACTTCTTTTTATGGGGTTATTTGAAAAGCGAAGTGTACGCCAACAAGCCTCAGACCATTGATGAGCTCAAGGCAAACATTCGTGTCGAAATGATCGCTATACCGCCCGAGATGCTCGAAAAAGTAATGGAAAACGCAGCAAAAAGAGCACATTTTACTTTGGCCAATAAAGGCGGCCACTTGATTGATGTTGTATTCAAAAACTAGTCCAAATAAATTCTAAAGGACCAAATTAAATAAAAATACCTCATATATGGAAATCGGTTTTTTTTTTTAAAGTTATTCAATGTTTACATACCAACATAAAAGATGGCGCACCCTGTATAATGTCCGAGTATGTAGCGTTAATAAAATGTGCAGGATTCTTATACAGGGCGTTACAAGACAATAAAAGCCGAAATATTAAGTCACAAAGGTATTTTTAATAGATCCAAATTCAATAACATCTTATATATAAAAAGGAAAGTTTGTCTGTCTGTCTGTCTGTCCGGCTATACAAAGCTACACGCGTTGACCGATTTCAGCCAAACGTTATACCAATATTGTTGAAGCCAAAGGAAGGCGACTGTATATATCTCACCCCTGAAAACCACCCCCTTAATCCCCTAAAAAAAAATATTGTTAAGAGCCTAAGGAAGGTCACTGGATATATCTCACCCCTAAACCCTACCCTCTTCACCCCCTAAAAAAAGATTCTTCAAAAATATTCACGCGAATCAACCGATTTCAACCAAACCTTACACAAATATTATAGCGGGTCTAAGACGGGTACGATAAAGCTCGTACTGTATACATATCCACCCACTTAAACCCCTAAAAAAAGATTTAGTATAAAAATCCACACCCCTTGACTGATTTCAACCAAACTTTACACAAATTTTGATAAGTTGTAATGGAAGGTCACTGTATAAATATAGCTCACCCCTTAAAATCGCGCCTTCATCCCCTAAAAATAGTTAGTTTTTCTGCCTTAACCGATTTAAACAAAACTTCACAAACAAAATAGAAACTCACTCACTCTATATATCTCACCCCATAAAACCACCCCCAACGAAAACAATCTTTATCCCCCACTGAAAGTAATGTGGTTTTTTTTAACTTTTTCAAACACCGATTTAGCTGTTATTCCTCATATGATGTGACACTCGGGCAGCGCCGGGAAATCAGCTATAAATTATAATCAGAGCTCGAAATTATCTTCTGATGATAATTTCACTCAACCAACAGTTCAATACACTCGAAAATTCCCATACATATGAAGAGAGTTTATATTGAAGCGAGCGTAACAAAGAGCGCTGAGCGATTTGATAATTTGCAAAATGAGCGCCGCACTTTGCTTTGTGTATAATCTATGTATATGATATATAATATACATTATATAAATACACAAAGTACGCTGGGCGCTTGCGAGCAGCGATGACGGAGAGAGATAACGACACGTTACGCAAAATTTATACAACGATATTTACTATGCAATACAAAATTATGTTAGTATGAATGCGTCGCTTAGTATATGCGACGGAGAGAGTAGGAACGATATTATCTCTCTTTTCCCCTCTACTGGACAGAGCGCTTCACTTGTTAGTTCGGTGCTCGAGCCGATTTGGTCTTCCGTGGCATAAACAATTGTCGAATATCAAAATGTCAAAATGTCTAAATACAACGTGTTCAATTTATCAGTTGTTTACATGACCTATTGATTAAAAACTCAAAGATCGAATCCCCCAAGCAAAGATCCGAATATCCCAAAATCTGAAGTTACATCAAGGAACGGATCTTCCCGGATAGGGGCCATTCAGAACATCACCGTCCCGACATCGTCATTTCCGTCAACCAATCGTTTTATTGGAGTGAAACCCGAAATCTCCAGAATCAACCCCAGGGAGGAAAGAGCCACCTGTACTCACGATAAAAGGGAATAGAGCTGAGTAATTTTGACTTATAGTATCGATCGATATTTTCTTTTTGTTACTAACTTAATAATTTCCTTGTCAATTTGATTTCGGAGAAAGCGAAAGAATGAGTGAATAATGGTATGAATATGAATGTATCACTGGGGACTAACCCAAACATTGAATATATTAATGTAAACGACGGAATATACTCATTTTCATCTGCCGGAGGTATCTTAAAAATGCCATAGTTTGTCACAACGGACGATCTCGCTTCGTTCCGTCAATAACGGTGCGGGTGCCACTTTTGCGTATTTTAGTTCACGAATACGTTGCAACCCCTTGCGTGAACTTTCGAAAATACCCGATGGTGTGTCTGCATAATCGACGGCTATACTCCTACGACTTCTGGAAATACTCCATAATCAACATAGCGCGTAAACCACATGGAAATTTAATCACTGCGCTGACGATTTAACTTCATTTAACACCCAGTGAGATGAAAATAATATAAATCGTCGAATTACGCTTTTAACATTTTTATCGTTGACATTTGTTCTCTTTTTAATTTACGACTCAACTTAAATAGAAGGTTGATTTTTAAAAAAGTTTACAAAGGCTTACAAGTCAATCAAGTCCTTCAGCTTTTATTCTTCAACCTTTACACAATTTTATGACCTCTTTATAGACATAAGAATAGGGAGAGGTCGCGTATTATAAAGTATATATGTAGTTATGTGACTGTATATACTCGGGCAGTCGCGATCTTTCTGGGCGAGATAACACATTGAATCTGTTAATTAAATTGACTCCAATGGGATTTAGTACTTGTGTCGGAAGACAATTTCGTTCAATGAAAGGAAGAAGTAACAAATTCGAATATAAGTGACATATCTCCACGATTCTATTCCATTGTCTTCTGATATTATAATTAGACGAGACTACAGTTCGGATCTACGGTAAGTTTCCATAATTCAAATTTTATATAAAGGTTCTGTATTTAGTCTGTTTTTAACTCCTGTTATTTACGATTATGCCTTCCAAAAAACGACCAGCAATTGGAAAACATTATACAGAAGCGAAACGAAAGCGACTCGCGAAGGCAAGTGAGACACCAGATCAAACTCAACAAAGACATGCTGCTGATTCTCTCAGACCATCTTCCTGTAAGTGGCGGTTACGTAATATATATACATTTGGCCGTAGAGTCAAAGCCAGTAGAGTCAAAGCCGAAAATCGATAAAATATTCCATCGAATACATATATCTCTCGTGAGATTATTTTTGTTCGGGAAATATTAAAATCAAGCCCGTCGCGAAATAAACATGTCGGAGTCTAGAGGAGCCCGATCAGGTCCCAGGGGCAACTCGTTAGACACGACGTTGCCTGGCGCAGGGGTAGACCCCATAGCCGGATTAGCTGCGGCCGTAGGGGACATTGTTTAAGAAGCGCGCAGGGCGCTCCCAGAGCTCTCGCCGTCGGGACGAATCCCCGCGACCAGACAGGAGGCCCTCGCAGGCCGTCTGACAGCCCAGTTTGGCGTGAACCCACTCAGGGATGCGTCATACGGGGATTTCGACAGCGACGATAGCGACGACGTTTTTAATATGGCTACTGGCGAGCGAACGCCCGAGCACGTCACCGAAAACATGGTTGACCAGGAAATAGAGAACATGCGAACTATAGATCGAGTAGGTTTCTCTGCAGCTACGGGTACGACAGCCCGGTCGGTACCAGCAAGAGTACGAGATCGGATGGCGGCGGTCGACGGGAGCCACCGTGAAATAGAACGAGTTCGAAGACAGTATGAAAGGCTGCAGCGCGAGCACGATCGAGGCCAACGCGAACTTGATCGCGAACTCAGGGAGGCCGAAACACCGTCGGCATGACGGAACTTGGCGGACACGCTCAACGAGGTAGGTGCGGACGAGTTCGAACTCATCCGGTCCCTACGGGAGCAGAATGCCGAATTGCTGCGGAGGCTGGAAGGTACCGGGTTGGAAGAGCACCCGATACCACGTCTGCGGTCGAGGCAAACGCGATTCGAGGAGCCGGAGTACCCTGCTGCGGATCCTGTGTTCCAAAGGGAGCAACCGCGGGTACCGGAAACCCGGGGTCGGACGCTCGACCTGGGCCTGGCCTTGAAAAATATAAAGTACTTCGACGGCAGCAACGCTGACGAGTTAGACGCCTTTATACGGTCCTGTGAAACCGTCTTCAAGCGAGCTGCGCCCGGTGACCACGAGATCCTGCTGGAATTGGTACTGAGCAGCAAGCTCGAAGGTAGGGCCGCCAGAGAAATGAAACACAAAGTCATCCTCTCGGTAGCGCATCTTAAGACCGAGCTGGAGGCCCTGTACGGGAAGCCAAAGTCGCTGCCCGCAATACAGGTGGAATTCAATTCCCTCCAGCAGGGTCAGGGCGAGGATATCGCGGTATACGCCGCCAGGACAGAGCGTATTACCGTGGATATAATAGAAAAGCTTTGCGAGGAAGCCACTACGATGTTGGAAATGCGCATCATTGAGAAAATAACACGGAAGAGCGCCCAGGCCAACTTCGAAAATGGACTGCATGTGCAGGTCCAAATTCTGGTGAGATCTCGTAACTACACCACTCTCCACAAGTCGGTAACGGAAGCCATCGAAATAACCAACATGGTGCAGCCGAAGGGAGGGGTAGGTGGACCATTAAGCCACCCCAGAAGGTCCCAAGGTGCACCATCCCGGCAGAGCGAGAATTGTTTCACCTGCGGGAAACCAGGGCACGTGGCTCGAGACTGCACCCGCAGATCGGGAAGAGTGAGCCTACTGATGCCCAGCGAGAATACATACATTCACCACGTTGACGTTGTGTGCAACTATTGCCAAGAAAAGGGTCACTTGTGGAAAGACTGCAGGAATAGATTGTCGCAATACAAGAGCGAGCCTGCCCAGTCTTCACAGCATCCCCAACGTCCAAGGGACTCAGGGGGCAAGAGTGAAAGGACCACGGTGAATGCAGGTGCAAGTTGATCGAATACCGATGCCAGCCCGCTAGGAACGATGAGAATAAATACACTCACGGCCCAGCAGAGACCCGCGCGCAGGAGGAAAACGACGCAGCAGTTATTGCAGGTAACGCTGCCGGCGTCCACCGCTACGGCCAGCGACTTTGACATCGTCGCATCATTGGCCGCGACCGGGGTACTCACCCTCAAAGCGGACGCAGGGGCCCAGTGCAGCATATTGAAGGAGGGATGCCTCAAGCCCGAAACCATGGTGAGCAGGTGCTCCGTGGAACTGCAGGGTGTGGCAGATGAAAAATTCACCCCCCTCGGTATAGCGAAAATTGTGCTGGAGACACCGGCACTAAACGTGGAACATTGGTTCTACATAGTCCCAAATAATGTGCCGCTCGGGGTCAACCGGCTGTTCGGCATGGATTTCATCAAGTACCACAAGGCCGATATCTTGCACTGAGAGATGCTGAAGCTGTACGGGCACTGCATGCCGCTGCTAGACGGCACGACGAGGGTATCGCCGCCACGCAGCGAGACAGTCAACTACGCCGCAACAACGAGCAAATTCGTTGGATTGCTCTTAAGAGTAGAGCTCAAGAACGGGGTCATCATGGGTGTCTGCGTTACGCCGCCGCGTGGTAGTAGCTGTGCAGTAAGCTTAATAAATACTACCGAGCAGGTGGTAGAGGTACAACGCCCCGTAGTCAAACTCGAGCCGCTCGAGGAAGCGGCAGTAGGTCAAGCGGCCGAGGCGGCCGGCCGCTATGGTGATATGCGCCGTCAGCACGGAGCGAGGGGCCGACCGCCTCGCACGATTAGCCAAAGAGCTCGACACGGCAAACCTCAACGAAGAAAAGCGCAAAGCGCTAAACAAAATCACATGCGAATACGAAGACGTGTTCCACCTACCAGGGGATAGGCTGCCGTGTACGCCTATGGTATAACATGTGATACCCCTTAAGGATGGGCTGCAGCCCTTTAAGGTGCACCCATACAGGCTGCCCGAGACCCACAAGAGAGAAGTGGAGAGGCAGACCCGCGAAATGCTTGAGGAAGGCATTGTCCAACCTAGCCGGAGTCAATGGAACGCGCCGCTGCTGGTTGTAGCGAAAAAACCTGACGCAGCCGGAGTGAGAAAAATGCGCGTAGTAGTGGACTTTCGAAAGCTGAACGAAGCCACCATCGGAGACTCGTACCCACTGCCCAATATCACCGAGATATTGGACCAGCTGGGACGGGCCCGATACTATACGCCCTTGGATCTCGCCTTTGGATTTCATCAAATCCCGATGGCAAAGCAAGACAAAGAAAAGACCGCATTTTCCACACTTCAGGGCCATTTCGAGTACAACCGCATGCTATTTGGACTCAAGAACGCTCCACCGACTTTCCAGAGGTTGATGAACTCCGCGCTGGCTGGACTGCAGGGAGTTAAATGCTATGTATATTTAGACGACATAGTAATTCACGGAAAGACCTTCAAGGAACACAATGACAGGCTGCAAGAGGTACTGCAACGGCTAAGAGAAGCCAGATTAGCAGTGCAACCGAGCAAGTGCCAGTTCCTGCGCAAGGAAACGCAGTACCTCGGCCACATCATCTCCGAAGAGGGTGTACGAGCTGATCCTAAGAAGCTGGAAGCAGTAAGGGAATTTCCGGTGCCGAGAGACGTAAAAGGAGTACAATCTTTCCTCGGGCTAGCTGGCTACTACCGGAAATCCATCAAACATTTCTCGAAAACCGCGAAGCCACTCACAGAATTAACCCAGAAAGGGGTCAAATTCGAGTGGACCGCAGTAAGAGATGCTGCCTTCGAAGAACTGAAGACAGCCCTTACCACAGCACCAATACTGCAATATCCAGACTTCACGAAGCCGTTTGTTGTAACGACAGATGCCTCAGACAGGGCGCTCGGCGCAATCTTATCGCAAGGCAAGATCAGGGACGATTTGCCCATATGTTACGCGAGCCGCACTATGTCAAAGGCCGAGCTCCATTATACAACAACGGACAAAGAGCTACTCGCCATAGTTTGGACTCTCACTCAATTTCGACCATATATTTATGGTACACGTTTTAGTGTACCATAATGTAGTGTAGGTAGTGACGGACCACCAACCGCTCACCTGGCTGTTCGGAGTGAAGGACCCAGGTTCGAGACTAATGCGTTGGAAAATAAAATTGGCCGAACACGAATTTAACGTTGAATATAAGGCTGGAAAGCGTAATACGAATGCAGATGCGCTAAGCCGTATATTCGCTACTACAAGGACCCAAGCGAGAGCTAAGAACGAAGTCCGTGAGTCGGCAGAGGACAGTACGATGGGGCAGCTCGGCACAGCGAATGACCGCACAAAGCGGAGGGCCGAAGATACCCCTTAAAGTCGTGGCAGCTCGTCGGAGCGAGAGATCGAGCTCGCCCACGAGATAGAAAAGGACAGCATGCGCCCGGGAACGGACAACCGCACAAAGCGGAGAGCCGAGAATACCCCGGGTCAGCCCAGCAACGCGGCAGAGAGAGGCCGCGCCGGCCAACGCAGCAGAAGAAGATAGAGAGATCCGCAGCGTGCATACAGATCGCTCTACTGAACCCCACAGCCCCGCCGAAAAGCCGTGCGGTCGGAGAAGGGGCAGACCACGCAAGCTAGCAATGCAAGCCACTGGTAAGACTGCGAGCACCGCTGACAAGGACGGAGCGGGCCCAGCACAGCATGGCGGACCCGCGAAGCGCGGAAGGCCGCGAAAAGCAAACGTTGCAAGGCCACTCGAGACAGAGAGCGACCCAACGGCAGAGCTGCGGGTGGGCACACCGAGCGAAGAAACTGTGGACAGAGCACCGCACAGGCCTGCTAAGGAAGCGAGGCACGGCGGGGCCCGTAGCCCACGAACTTCCAGCAGCGTGGACGAAGACAGCGTTATGAAAAAGTATAGCGACTGCCGCAGTGGCGTAGCCATCCCTTCTGCCGATGACGCCTGAAAATAATTAAAGAATACCATGACACTTCCATAGGAGGGCACCAGGGTATACGGCGTACGTTGCATCGGATTTGGACTAGGTACGACTGGCCCGGCCTGAGAAGGAAATTGGAAAATTACATATCGTCCTGCGAATCCTGCCAGAAGAATAAAATCAGGAAAAGGGAACGAGTGCCGATGGTGGTAACCGACACCCCATCGAGGTTCTTTGAGAAAGTAGCGGTCGACATCGTAGGACCGCTACCAGAAAGCGCATCTGGAAAAAGATATATACTTACTATCCAGGACGCGCTCACAAAATACAGTGCAGCGATATCACTGCCGAACCAAGAGGCTTCGACAGTCGCTAGAGCACTCGTAGAAGAATTGATCTGCCGGCACGGAACGCCGGAAATAATATTATCAGATCAGGGTACGAACTTCCTCAGCTCGACCTTCAAGGAAATGTGTCGACTGTTGCGAATTAATTAGGCTGCGGCCTATCATCCCGAATCGAACGGCGCATTAGAAAGGTCACATCGTACCCTGGCAGAGTAACTGAAAAATTTCATAAGCGAGGATGAGGGAAATTGGGACGAGTGGCGGCCGTACGCAATGTTTACGTACAATACCACTCCACATACGGGGACAGGACTGTCTCCCCACGTGTTGGTGTACGGACGCGAGGCTGAGTTGCCAACCGCCGTGAAACAAGAGCCCCGCAGCACCTATGCCTACGATGATTACGTCCACGAGTTACGCGAGCGATTGCGCACCGCATGGACAGTAGCACGCAACAACCTGGAAGTCGCGAAAAGGAGGTCAAAGAATACGTATGACCACGGCGCACAGGTGCAGGAGTACCGCGTCGGCGAACGCGTCCTCCTCCGTGACGAGACGGTGCGCAGGAGGCGGTCAGTCAAGCTGACCCCAAAGTGGACGGGACCGCACGAAATAGTAGAGGAGAGCCCCCCCCCCCCCCCCCCCCCCCCCCCAATTACGTGGTCCGAAAGGGACGAAAAACTCAGGCAGTGCATGCAAACCGCCTGAAGCTCTTTATAGAGCACTAAAACGAAATAAAAGCTAAATACGAGCTAAATAAAGGCGGGTAGGGAGCTCCACAAAGCGCAAGGTAACGTCGCCCTCACGGCAGAGTAACACCCCATTAATTCCGTCTTGCATAAAACGAGCCATCGTGAAACGGACGAAAAAGTCGAGCAGAAGGTTAGAATAGGAATGAGCTAGAGACCCCTCGCGCAAAGAGATTGGCGAGGCCGCAAGAAGGAGAATTAGCAAAATAAGCGTTCTCACGCTTTTCGTTAAAAAACCAAATTCAAGTGGTAAGACACACGCTCAACGACAACCCGTATATAACGAGGCGCCAACTCTTGGGCAAGACGCTCAACGCGATAAGTATTGCAGTCGAGGCATTACTCATCGACGTACAGGAGTTAGTGTGGCTGGTAAACGACATAGCTAGTGGTAAGGCCAGAGCAACGCCCCTGCCGCCAAGAACGCTCACAAGACACCTCGTTAATGCACTACCACACCTATCGCAACGAACGCAACGCGGTAGTGCTCGTGCGAGAGATACCGCTGATCGGGCGGCAATAGTACTGTATACAAAAAGTACCGTATACAAAAATACTTTAAAAATTACAAGGAATTGAACAAATCTTACATTTGCCCGTTGACACACCCTACAATTTCGGTTACAAACAACGCACCCTGCGAAGTCCTAAAATACGCGAAATTGGACACAAATAACTGGAATACTGGCTTTGATAGGCGTATGTATTGTAACCGCCCCAGATTCCAGCGTAAAAACAACAGGGTGAACATCTCAAATCATCCGTAAAGATTACCTTCCCCGGTACGCCCTAAAATTAAGGGAAATAGAGGCTGAGGCACCGCCGACACGCACCGAGGAGGAAGTTTCACTATCAAGCGTGCTGCGAGATCCGGAGGGGCTACAAAAGCTCGGAGATTCAAGCAGAAGCCTTGGTCAGCTTCCTTCTGTTTAAATGTTACAGGTACATACGGAACCGGACACCGACAAGGACAACCGAGGCAACGACCCCGGCAGCAGCCGAGGTGAATATTAATCTTGAGCCACTCGGACAACAACAGCTACAGGAGCGACCGCGATCCGAGCGGGCCAGGGCCTGGGAAACTCGCCCCGTCAGCCGAGTGCGATGGCCAGATCGACCATGAAGAAAAAATAGCAAAAGAAAAATTGTCAAATGATAGAGATTATTATGTATTATGTCTGCTATATTGTCCAATATAGAGAATATCATTGTAAGAGGAAATACAGGAACCAATCGAAGAAAAATTTTTTAGAGGAAAAATTTTTCTTTTCAAGGGGGGAGGGATGTTGTACCACGAACTAATTCTTTGTACATTATTTCGCCATTGTCCTTCTTTTCGCGAGGACCGCTCACCGAAGTAGAACAATGTGCAAACGTAAGCATCGAGCTGCCCGCAATGACTGCAATGAGCTCAAGCTTGGAATGTGCAAGCAAAGATTATTATGAAATCCATTCGACACTCGATTGGAATTAGAAGAATTAGTTTTTAATATTATACCGATTACCGAGTTATAACGCGTTAATAACGCGGTACCGGCATAACAATCCCTAAAATAGTTTGTTTTTCTGCCTTAACCGATTTAAACAAAACTTCACAAACAAATAGATAAAACCTAAGCAAGGTCACTCGATATATCTCACACCTTAAAACCACCCTGACAAAACACCCTTTATCATACAACTAAAAATAATGTGGCTTTTAATAACATTTTTTAAATCCAATTTAGCTGTTATTCCCCGTATGATGTGGCACTCGGGCAACGCCGGGTAGATTAGCTAGTAATTAATAAAACATGTTGCACCAAGGTTTCATTTTTTTTAATTATACCTAAAATAGCACTCCTAGATTGCTCCAAGGATATGAAAATAGTATAATTTCTTTATCGTCGCTATTTGACTGCAGGGATTCAAGAAGCGTTAAGTGATATTACTACAAATTCATTCAGATGTTAAATGGAATTCTTTTAAGATGAATACTGGGTTATCCCTCAAGGTTAAAAGATTAATGGTTGAAATAAAAAATTTAACAAAATTGTCATTTCACTATTAATGGTACACATGTAACATAAATGTACATGTAACATTAATATTGTACTATCACAGTAGGTTTATTAATGAATGATAAAATAGCTCATAAAGTAGCAAACACATCCTAACAAATTATGTTTATCACAAGTTGTAACGAAGTGATCCGCGCTCCCGTTGATAAATCGGGAAGTCAAGCTTGCCGTGCGAGATAATCACCATGCGCGAATGAAAGAGAGACCGTAAGCCAGCCAGCGAGTGAGTGCTCGCTGGTTCGATGTACCCAAATTCGAGTGTAGATCGTCACGTCTTAGGTGCGTAACCGTAAAGTTTAAGCGTTGCGCGCATCTCAGCCCGCGTACGAGCGAGGCCAGACGCTATCACGACCGGCCTCACTCGTCACAGTCGCTGCCAAGACGCCGATGTACTTGATATCTCTCTCTCAATTTGTGAGATTTCGACATTTTATAAAAAGAAAACATCATATATCTAAAAGCACTACGCGAGTGCGCATATTGGGTGGACCATGTAGGATATTATTAATCGATAGGACGTCAGTGGCGGGGTCGTTTTATACGAGCTTTTTGTATTCGAAATAGTGCAGTAAGCATCTCGAGTCAGAGGTTCCCGATGTATAGACCTATCGGTGACTGTATTCGTCAATGATCGGGAAAATCCATCAATTATTTGCAATCGGAAAATCTGGATGCTCCGAAACATAATTAACGAGAGCGGCTAACCGTCATCGCGTCAGGGCGGCGCCCCTGCTCCAGCGTTCAGCGTACACCATACCGAGTCGCTTCGTTCCGCTGTATGGACTTAAACACAAATCGCTTTACAGCTAAGTCTTAACATTACATTTGGAATGTACATATATATATAATATATTTCTATCTCTAGGGAAAAGTAATATGATATCGTGTGGAATTTTTGTCAAGAGTTTAGGCCGTTAGTTGTTTGATTTATAGTGCTCACGTCCCGATTTATCGGAAGGTAGGTATTCCGCGATGTTCCTGAAGTATAACCCACGATGTTGATTCGAATATCGCGTGGTAGAATTATTATTCTTGTAAGGGTTACTATATGTATTCAAATAAGAATTTAGTCATGTAAGCTTCGTGATATTTTTGATAAGGAACGTTGTATATGTAGGTGATTCGCTTATTTCGGACATTTATAACTGAAAGTCATGAATGAAATGTGTAATGTATGATAATCATATTGTATCACCTGGTGTAATCATTCGCCGAAGTTTATTGGAGTCAATAATCTTTACTCACAAGGAAGGATAGTTTGGTGTCCCCCGTCGATTTTGATGAAACTCACGTATGTTGTAGAGCATCGAAAACTGAAAGACACGTATTTTTTTTTATCGACGGAAAAACATTTCTAAGAGGTGAAATCGCCCTTCAAAGTTAGGCATGTCGAAGGGTGATTATGCAGTTTCACTCATAAAAAAAAATACGTGTCTTTTAGTTTTCGATGCTCTACAACATACGTGAGCTTCATCAAAATCGAAGGGGGACACCAAACTACCCTTCCTTGTTAGTGGTACCTTCAAGAAAGTTCAATACTACGAGTATTAGGTTAGGAGAAATTGTTTATTGTAAATGCAACGGCTATATTAATCATTACATTATCAACAAATAATAATAATAGAAATGAAAATTGAATCAATCATAAAAATCAAATCAAATTAATATAGTTTGGCGCCCAACGTGGGGCACGACAGTTTAACAACTGGAGTTTTATTTAGAGCTCATAACTTCGTAACGCCGAATGATTCGCATTGAGGTCGTGTTGTTTAATGAAAATAACCATTATTGTTAATCATAAAATTGGTCAATCTTAAAGGCAGTGGCTCATAGCCCAACTAGAACCCGGTCGCGTGGAAATTCGGTTGAATTCCAAACTCCCATTCAGACCACTATTGTAAATACGAAGCGAAGACGTGCTAAAAACGATCTTGATTCCGTGAAAGCTAATTTAACTGACTTTATAGATATGGATGAAAGGCGAGAACTGGATGATCAGCGTGAAGCACTGCGAGTTGAGAATGGGCGGATGCGGACAGAGCGCATCGAGCTGGAGCGACTACGAAATGATACCCTTGGCAATGGTGCCCTGATGGAGGAGCTCCGTCAGATACGTGCCGAGCTGGAAAGACAGCGTAATGACATCGAGGTCCTTCGAGTCGAAGCACAACATTGGAATTTATATAACGATCGGGAATTGAATCCGCTCGACACGAGTCTCCTCGGGGTCGTTTACCGGATCCTCCACCCGATAATGGTAATGCAGGTATGCTGGACGGCTTAATTCGAGGCTATCAAGCGAGCAGATTAGAAATTAAAACCCCAAAATTTAAAAGCGATATAAAAACAAACCCCCGCGAATTTTTAGAGCACCGCGAAAAATATTGCGCAGTCAAACGCATTGCCCCTGAAAATCAAATGTTCGTTGTTGAAAATGATTTCGAGGATAGAACCAAAACGTGGTATCATGCCAATAGATTAGCTTGTCCTAATTACAAAGCATTTAAAGTTTTTTTCTTGAGTGAATATTTCTCGATCGCGGTTAGAGTTCGGATCAAGAGTCAATAGTCGGCGCGTCGATATACACCACAGATAGGATCCTTGCAAACGTTTTTCTTGAAACAAATTACAGAAGCGCAATATTTTACTCCGCTATTAGAAGAATATGAAATCAATTACACCGTGGTACAATAACTTTTAATAAACGTGCGTGACGCACTGTTCACTATTGATTTCACTCGTGCTAATGCAGTCTCCCATGCGTCGACTCAGCTCGACATGACGAATAATGAGTGAGAACGGTTAAAAAAAAGAACAATAATAACGATTTCAACTCGGGAAATAATCCTGGTCAGCATTATACCGCTCCGTGGCGGAAGCAATCCGCTGCTCCTCATAATGGTCATCCTAGGAGACAGACCGGTCTAACCGATGCAGTACTGCAACCTTCGCAACCTCTGCGACCTAGTAGTTCGAGTATTACGGCGATAGGCTCCCTCCTTCGATTCCCTATACCGGACCATGGTCATACCATCAGAGTCGCCATATTTATCTATGCCCCCTCCTCCGATAATTCATACATCTCCTAGTGATGAACAGGATGTTTTAAACTGATACTGCGTGCGTTGAGTCGTGGTCCAGCGGCGGCCCAGAATCCACTTGATGTTTTTAAGGACCTCATAAAAGGAATTAAGGATGAGCCTAATCATGAATTTTATACCACGAGATTTCGGAAGTGCCCTCAGGTTCCCGTGAGAATTTTTGACGTTCCCATAGCTGCTCTTATTGATTCAGGCAGTCAAGTCACTCGTGTCTCGGAAACATATTATTAATACTTGCTCGAACATTTCAAGCTTGTAGAGCTTTCCGTTACAAACATGGTTATAACCACCGCGATTGGTAAAAAAAACTACCAAAGTAAAAATACAAGTTCTCCTTGAGCTTGTCCTCGGAAAATGCATAACATCTTCCCCATTTTTAATTATTCCTTATTTAATTTCACACATGATTGTGGGTAATGACTGGTTTCACGATAATAAAGCCGCGATCGATTACAAGAATCTGACGTTCAGCGTCAATGATTATCAGATACCGTCTGAGTTAGTTTCATTTGATCGCCCGTATTCGGAAAAGGTTCGTTCATCTCAAAAGGACGATATAACATACATACAAGTTGTATCGGTGGATAGGTGCAATCAAGCTTTCGAATACATGTGCCCCGATTCCATCATGGGTCCTGAACATATCCAAGAAGATAACCTCTCAATAGGGGGATCGACTCAAACGGGCACTGTCTTACCCGCGGAAAGTTCGCTCAATGACGCTTCAACATGTACACTGATTGAAGGGGTAGCGCTAGATGATCTCGTCGAAAACATCACCATTCCCGAGGTTAGTCCTTCGGGCACGCACGCAGGCAATGCAGTGACACGACGGGATGGTGTCCCGCCTGAAACAATTTCGGTGCTGACAACTTCCAAGGTAATCTACAGAGAATCCACTAAAGATTTTTGATGGAATCTTTGAACGGAGAGTCAGATCGAAATTCGCGCAGAGACCATGACGAACGACGTGTGTAAAAATATCCTTCGTGAATCACAACCGAAAACTGAGCTCGAGCAGGAGCAAGCGGAGACGGTAGCTGACTATTTCGCGCCAAACGAGGAATCTAAAGACATATATTCGATCATTGTTGACCTTAATGATGCACTAACAGAGGACAAAATCGATACCTATTCTTCCGCGCGATTGTACGTAGAGGGAGAGGACCAAAAGTTTCTCAATGATGTGCAT
The DNA here is from genome assembly GCA_963942595.1 of Cylloceria caligata. Lineage (NCBI taxonomy): Eukaryota > Metazoa > Arthropoda > Insecta > Hymenoptera > Ichneumonidae > Cylloceria > Cylloceria caligata. Next base: position 51,963,406 of record OZ012707.1, on the reverse strand, counting down.
CAACTGATAGAGTCAATCCCCGGATTATCTGTCTCACAAAGTACCGATATAACGAAATTTGTTATAAAATATCAACGATTATTTTCCTCCAAAGCTACGGCAGCGGGTACGTACGAACATAAGATCAATCTGATAAACGCAAAAACGATCGTACGCAGGTCTTACCCGGTCCCGCTTAGTCTCCGTCAGGGAGTAGAAAATGAGTTGGAAGAGATACTCCGTAGGGGCATTATCGAGAGGTCTACGAGCCCATATTGCAATCCGCAACGTATCGTTCAAAAGAAAGATGGTCGATTGCGTATCTGCCTAGCCGTGCGATTTATAAACGAAGTTATAGGATCAGGTAATGAGTGTCCACCTCGAATAAGCGAATTAGTAAAAAAATATCATGGCATTCAATATTTATCCACTTCGGATCTCGCAAACGGGTATTGGCAGGTTCCATTGGCAAAGTCGTCAAAACCATATACCGCTTTTTTGTATGGGACAACTTTGTATCAATTTTGCCGAATACTAATAGTGGTGTCATACGATCGGTGAGTCAGATGTTCGACCGATCTTTTAATGACTTCCTCACAATTTATATCGATGATTTGTTAATAACCTCTTCATCCTTTGCAGAACACATTGCACACCTTGAAAGGATCTGTACACTGCTGCAAGACCAAAATTTCACTCTTCGCCTTGATAAATCCTGTTTCTGCAGAAGTTCTGTTAGCCTTTTGGGGTATACTTTGTCGGTGGATGGATTGAGTCCGGCACAGGAGCAACTCAAGATTATAGAAAACTTCGCTGAGCCATCCAATCGAAAGCAATTGCAACAGTTTCTAGGGGTGTGCAATTACTATCGGCAATTTGTCGTCAAACACGCAACATTCGTCGATCCGTTTCGTACCCTGTTAAAAAGAAAAAGTTCATGGGAATGGACAGTCGCGCATCAACAAGCATTCTTAGATTTAAAGAACAATTTTGCAGATTCGATTCGGCTGTCTCGTGTGATTCCTGACCGGCAATTCCAGTTGCAAACCGACGCTTCCAACAGGGGGATCAACGGAGTGCTCTTTCAAACAAATGATGAGGGTCACCAGTGTGTAATTACACTCGTTAGTCGTTGTTTAAATTTTGCGGAGTCGCATTATAGTACAACGGAAAAGGAGCTTCTCGCAATGGTGTACTCGGTCACCCAGTGTCACTCATATCTCATAGGCCATTGCTTCGAAATCATTACTGACCATAAAGCCCTAAGCTTTTTGAACACCACTCAATACCATACGGCTCGTCTCGTTAAATGGTGTTTTTATATGTGAAATTGTATCCAATTCAATGCGCTACTACCAACGTGGCCTTAAAGAAAGTCGTGGAAAAATACATCCCGGAGCTTGGTCGTCCCCATGCTATCTTGGCCGATAATGGTTCCCAGTTCAAATCTCCGAAGTGGAGAGAGTGCTTAGAAAAAAACCATATAAAAGTTTGGTTCTGTTGGGTCCGACATCCGCAGAGCAATCCTACCGAACGAGTCATGCGGGAGTTAGGTCGACTCTTCCGTACCTTATGCCACGATACGCATAGTTCATGGGCAAAGCACATTCTGCACATAGAAACGTTATTGAATATAACCAGTCATCTCAGCACGGGATTTACTCCCTACGAACTACATTTTGGTCGGAAGCCAAAAGAAGAGATTGAGACACTAATTACATTTCCCGCTAATGAACTTTCACATGAACAAAAAATAGTACTGGCTAATGAGCGACTACTGTTGAATTTCAAAAGGCGTAAAAGGATCCAATAGCGGGTGTCGACCGTGATATTGAAAGAAAACGATCTCGTATTGTTGCAAGTCCGCTGTTTCTCGAACGCATTTGAGCGAGTAACATCTAAGTTTTTCCATGTATACTACGTTCGATATCGCATATCGCGTGTCTTTGGAAATAATGCCTTTGAACTCGTTGAGCGAGACCAACCGACCAATGTCAAAGGGATTTACAACCGTACGAATTTCCGGAAATATTATGAGCCAGTCCAGTCTGCGTGAATTATCATAAACCATGCCAAATATCTTGTCTCCGTTGCCATTTAGAATGTGAGATAAAATAAATCGACTTACCTATGTGTAAATCATTAGATAAGTTCGCACGTGCTTTCCGATCTCATAAATTAAGGGGGATAATGTAACGAAGTGATCCGCGCTCCCGTTGATAAATCGGGAAGTCAATCTTGCCGAGCGAGGCTAGACGCTATCACGACCGGCGTCACTCGCCCCAGTCGCTGCCAAGCCGCCGATGTACTTATTATCTCTCTCTTAAATTGTGAGATCTCGACATTTTATAAAAAGACAATATTATAAATCTGAAATCACTACGCGAGTGCGCATATTGGGTGGACCACATAGGATATTATTAATCGACAGGACGTCAGTGGCTGGGTCGTTTTGTACGAGCTTTCTGTATTCGAAATAGTGCAATAAGAGTCAGAGGTTCCCGATAGATAGACCTATCGACGACTGTATTCGCCAATGATCGGGAAAATCTCCAGCGTTCAGCCTACACCATACCGAGTCGCTTCGTCCCGCTGTATGGACGGAAACACAAATCGCTTTACAGCTAAGTCTTAATATTACATTTGGAATGTATATATATATATATATTTTTTTTTTTTCTATCTCTAGGGAAAAGTAATATGATATCGCGTGGAATTTTTGTCAAGAGTTTAGGCCGTTTGTTGTTTCATTTATAGTGCTCGCGTCCCGATTTATCGGAAGATAGGTATTCCGCGATATTCCTGAAGTGTAACTCAGGAATTTTGTTTTGAATACCGCGTGGTAGAATTGTTATTCTTGTAAGGGTTACTATATACAGGGTGGCCGATTTATCTGAAGACATTGAAATATTTCGAAAACTACGCATTGGATCAAAAAAAGTTCTGAATAAAATTTGTTCGCCTGGAAGAGGGTCATCCAATGATATCAAAGTCGACCCTTCACCCCACCCCCTAGGGTGGCGGTGAGCAACTTTCAAATCGTAAATGGGAACCCCCATTTTTTTATTGCAGATTCGGATTCCCCATAAAAAATAAGTAACTTTTATCCGAAACATTTTCTTTCGATTCGTGATAGATGGCGCTGCCATCGCAAGAAACCTGATTTATGCAAATATCTCGGGAAATTACACATCGGATCGGAAAAAGGAAAAACACATGTTTAACTGTTCAAAAAGCTATTCAGAGATACGAAACTCGATCTACCCTCCCCCCACTCACCTAAAACAAGCACCCCGATGGGAAGAAAAAACTACTACGTCCACGTCGTTGTTCCTGGGTAACGCTGATAAACGAATACATGCTTTCGATTGCAGCGCCATGTGTGAGAAAATTTAATATCAACAATAAAGTCAAATCAATGGATTTTGTCATGGAAAACCAGGACAAAAATAGGGTTTTCCAATCACGACTTTGAAGCAACTTCCATTTTTACCACAATGGGGTACGGTTGGGGGGAGGGTGGATCGAGTTTCGTATCGCTGAATAGCTTTTTGAAAAATTAAACATGTGTTTTTTCTTTTTTCGATCCGATGTGTAATTTCTCGAGATATTCGTAAAAATCAGGTTTCTTGCGATTACAGCGCCTTCTATCACGAATCGAAAAAAAATGTTTCAGATAAAAGTTATTTATTTTCTATGGGGAATCCGAATCTGTAATAAAAAATGGAGGTTCCCATTTACGATTTCAAACTTGCCCCCACCCCCACCCCAGGGGGTAGGGATGGGGGGAGAGGGTGGATCGAGTTTCGTATCGCTGAATAGCTTTTTGAAAAATTAAACATGTGTTTTTTCTTTTTTCGATCCGATGTGTAATTTCTCGAGATATTCGCAAAAATCAGGTCCCTTGCGATTACAGCGCCATCTATCACGAATCGAAAAAAAATGTTTCAGATAAAAGTTACTTATTTTTTTATGGGGAATCCGAATCTGCAATAAAAAATAGGGGTTCCCATTTACGATTTCAAAGGTGCCCCTGACCCCACCCAGGGGGTTGGGGTGAGGGGTCGACTTTGGTATCATTGGATGACCCTCTTTCAGGCAAACAAATTTTATTGAGAACTTTTTTTTAACCGATGCGTAGTTTTCAAAATATTTCAATGTCTTCAGATAAATCGGCCACCCTGTATATTGAAATAAGAATGTAGTCTTCGGAGCAGAATTCGTCAACAAGACTTCCCAGAATAATAATAATAACTCAATTGCATTGAATGATAGGGGGGGGCTCAAAGTTCCGAACGCTGAAAGATACGACGGTCTAAAATTTCTAACTGTAATATCATACCTGAAAGATTTTACGATGAATATATTAACAAACGTTTATAGAAACGATGAAGACATACAGAGAGTGGTGTTAATTCCAAAAGGATAATGACACAAACGTTAATTTATATAGTGCACAGTTAGCGATTGTGCACGTAAACGACATGTTTATTACCTGAACAGCTAGAATTACTATATTCAAAGCTCAGAAAATTTAAAGTTCAGAAAGTTGTATGGATTAGAAATTTATTTAGAAAAAAACGAACATTTCGAAAGCCTCAATGTCTGAAGTTCTATTTAACAGCAATGTCATATTTACGAAGATTGAGGATTCCGAAAATCACAGTTCGCAACGTTCATAGTTCCGAAAATAGATTCCACGAGAGGAAAAATATCCGAATATCGCACTTTGGATGGCTTGAAGTCCCAAAGATTAATTCTCTTAAAGGGCAAAGCTCTGAACATCACAGTTTGGAAGATTCAAAGTTCCGAAAATATCTTTTCCGAAGTGTTATAATTCCGAAAATGAAAGTGTACTCAGATCGCGTAGTTTGTTCTTCTGCGGTAAGATGGCACCATGAGATTTTGACCCTTCAAAATGTTTACCATTCGGAAAATTGGTCCTTCGGAATGTTGTCTTCTCGCTTTTTAAACTGTCGGGACTTGAAAATAGCGGTTATCGACCTGTTCATTTCCTAACCATCGGAACTTGGAACTATCGGCTTTTGATTTGTTTGCATTTTGACTTGCCGATGTTTTGACCATTCGTACCATTAAATTTCGATATATTTAGCTCTCAATGTTTTTGTTTTCTAAGTTTTCTCTGTAGAAAGCGCAATCCTTAAAGAACTTGTTTTTCTGATACTAAAATTTTGAAGTTATAATCTTTATTAATAATGGCAATAGATTTCCTGTTATGTACATTAAATTCATTGTTGGTACATTTACCGGTCTGACTAGATTTTCTTGAGAATTGATCTTTTCTAAATTTTACGATTCTGGATCATGAATGATTACTTTTTTTAAATTTCGGGACTTACCATTCGTATCAACTTTAGTTAGACTAAAAAAAACGATATTTCAACCTGTCGAAGTTTTTATTATTCGGAACTTTAAGCCCCCCCCAAATGATAATCGATCATAATGAAATAAAGTCATGTAATCTTCGTGATATTTTTGATACGGAACGATGTATATGTAGGTGATTTGCTTATTTCGGGCATTTATAACTGGAAGTCATGAATGAAATGTGTAACATATGATAATGATATTATATCATCTGGTGTAATCATTCGCCGAAGTTTATTGAAGTCAATAATTTTTACTCAGTTGTGCCTTCGAGAAAGTACAATACCACGAGTATTGGGTTAGGAGAAATTGTTTATTGTAAATGAAACGGCTATATTAATCATTTCATTATTAACAAATAATAATAATAATGAAAATTGAATCAATCATAAAAATCAAATCAAATTAATACAAAGTTAATAATATGGACTCACCGATCTCCGTGCTTAGATGCAAAATCACTGCGAACCTTATCTAACACTGTTGTTCTTGGAAGTAATTTATTACTTTTTTTAATATCGTAAGTTTCTACCAAAACTATCATCCAATCTTGAACATTGTGTTGTCCCAGGATCTTTAACCAGCCATCTATGTCTTCCCTGATGGATGTCTTATATAGGTCCACATCCTATACCATTTTGTAAAATAACACAAATCAACTTATAAAATAATAATTGCGCTATGATTAAATTAATAATCAATGAAATACTTGTGAAACATTAAATTAAGTGGTAATATTTTTCGTTTTTACTGTTCAGTCATATATATCAATCTACTTGCAGAAAAATGCTTAATTTTTGGGAAAACAAATACTGAAATTTTTAAACAAGATAGCAACCTATTTATTATAAGTTGCTGTTACTTTTTTTCTTAAAATTGGAACCCATTGGCTAGTAATTTCTTAAATAAAAAAATTGTAGCATGACAAGAAAACAGGAAACAGAGAAAAATTGAATTGGTTTTATTAACTTTAATATTTGTAGCTTAAGTTGAGTTTTGATCAGATTAATCATCATTAAAACTAATAATACATACTTCATAAGAAAAATTGAAATATATCAATACTTACAGAACATTCGCTCCAATAAATATGAAGTATCGGTTGTCGCAAGAAGTGCCAATTTTTCTCAGATGGCAAGACATCATTGGAAAATGGAACAAAAGATGCCTCGAGTTTTACCTGTTTAAGTGGTCGGCCAAATGATCTTTGCCACTCAACAAAATCATTCTGAATAGCTTGCACCAAATTCTTTTCCAAACTGGCAAAAAGTTTGTCATCCCCGCCATCTGCAAAGTAAATATATTTTAATCTTACCATATGAATGACCATGTGCATAAATATTTTTATGCTTTTGCTGTTACTCATAATTGCTAAAGTCATTCCATATACAAAGTACATGCACCAAATTCCAAGGAAAGGTCTCATTAAAGATTTATGTCACTAAAAATGTGATAATTCAATTATCGTGTAGTCCACCATGTCGTTATTTGAAGTCTTGTTAAAACTTTTGTTTAGTCAAGATTGCAATTAGTTAAACGCAATGTCTAACTTCTTACGTGCGTGAAAGTGTAAAAGATGCAGTACGCGCGACAAACTACGTAAATTAGAAATGGTAAGTATGCGCGTAAAAAACTACCATGAAAATTAACATCGAGTCAGGGGCGTTAATGACAATGACCTACGAGCATGACAATCGGAAGAAAGGAAAAAAAAGAGATAATGGAAAATAATAAGAGGTACTCACAGGTGACGACACACTTATTCTCCATGGGGTTGTTGTTGAACTTGCCGCCACAAAGTGTTTTTCCATTGCAATTCATATCTAAATATCCCAATTTTCTTGGCAAACCTATTGTTCTCAATCATCACAAACTCATCACTATCTGCGGTCACTTTCGTAGAGCACAATTTCAACGCGTAGACTGCGTAAAGTACGAGGTCCATGTACATTACCGAATGGAAAAACTGCAATATCTCGTGTTACATGCCCCCCCCCCCCCCCATCCCTCCTGACGGATGATGCCGAACAGCAAGGTAGGGGTATTCCCTCTCTATCCCCACCACGCTGCCCGCGCGAGTCGCGCAAGAAGGTAGACACGTCGTAGCTTGTCCCGCTGGCGCTTTTCGCTGCTTGCTCGCTACGCCCCGCCTACTTCATAACAGCACTCTGCACCGTCGTATATTTAATGAACGTCATTAAATATTAAATAATAAATATATATAAATGTTATATTATATTATATAATTGAACAAATTTCTTAGATTATGGCTGTCTGAAGACTATCATAGCTACAACTTAAAGTATGCGGGTGTGTTGTGCTATTGCCAACCAATCATATACCATTAGTTTTCCGATACATGATGGAATGTAATGGTGGATTCATGATTTGCTGCGATAGTTACACGATACAAAAATTAAACGCTTAAGATTGCATCGATACAGCTCGGGGTGCCTCCCCATGCCGCGTAACTGGCTTACGCCGGCGTATGCGTAACCTGCGGATGTTGGTTAAATGGCGAAAAATCACTAGTAGATTACGCTATTATTTAGCCCCGAATCTCCATGTCGCATATTTCCGTAAAGATTGCGTAAAGCGTATTTAGCGCAACCAATCGTAGATTGCCAAGCATATGTAGTACTCAGGGGGGCCAACTCCCCTCTTGGAAAAATGGTCACGATTTTCAGCGCCTCTATCTTTGGTCTCACTTGAAGAGGAACTAAAAACAGTCACCTGACATTGGGCGGGATATTAAAATTCATGGGAACGCGAACCCCTATATATATATAAATATTTGTTTATATTTGTAAAGATATAATTATGAATAACAAAGAATATCGGTGAAAATTATAGTTTATTGATATTTTTTCATTAATACATTCATAACAATGTAATAAAATTACTAACCAAATTATGCAGTAACTATCTCACTTCATGCTCGCTAACAATAATGTATACATAATATTTACCCGCTTACTTATTTATTTTTTCTTACAGATAATTTATATTCGTTTAATTTTCTTTTTCTATTAACTCGAAATGTTTCACGCGCTTTTTTTATTTGATTAATTTCAGCACATAATGATGAATAAAGATAACTATCATTACCTGCATTACGTTTCGAGAAATTTTTTTTATCGCACCACCATATTAATATTTTAACCGCGATTACGTGAACCATCGTCATAAACATGTTTCCACAAGTGCCACGCACTCATGGCACTCGATGTTTATTTCCCAATTCTCAAAGTGTTGTAGTAACACTTTGTAGTGTTGTAGTAACACTTTGAGAATATTTCGTTGATGGCTTCGCGTTTTTAGCAATTTAAATACTCTATGTATAATTTGTTTCGAGTAAGTAGAAAAGAAGCTACTATTTCTAAGCCAATTATTGCATTCTTCGCAGTTATTGAACCGTTTTATGATAGAATTAATAATATTATTACCATAATCTAATACAAATGAATCATCGCGCGCATCTACTCGTTCAATTTCAACCGGTTCGTCGTCTTCCTCGTTTTCGCTAATATTACTCACATCAGCATTTTGAAGTTCAGGCTCAGATTCTAAATATTCTTCCAATGAATTCAGCATGAAGGTATCTTCATCTGTTTTGCAATTACCAACAACAATCTTAATAGACTTCATGTTATTCACAAGTAAAGTTATGAATGAGTCTTCAAATTACCGAGGTGTTGGGTTTATATTTCGAACGGCATGACTTCTTACTTGTCCGAAAAAATTTTCTATTGGGTCTTTATTACAATAACGCGTTTTGAGACTTTTAAAATCGTATGTACATTTCAATATCTCCCACATTTTTTCGAAACCCTCTACAGTTGAGATCCAATTTTTTAACGTAGGACTCGCTCTAACAATTTCATGCGTAACCTTGTCCACATAACACATACCTCTTAATACATTTTTCGCGTCTGACCAAAATGCATGGTGCGCACTATCCACAGTTACTTCATATCGCAATTCATTGTCACTATTCGCAGTACCGTTTACGGAGTCAAAGAGATCATTTAAAAAATTAACCATTTCCGCTGTAGCAATACCTTCTTCTTCGTCTATTGTAATGGTACTTTCGTCTTCCATTCTTGCTCCACCTGTTTTTAATAAAACAAATTTATTCTTAATATGTATATTTGTATAACAATATATGCATGTGTACCTTTCCTTACTATACAATAATGATATTACTACTTACATTTAAACCTTGCAAAAGTCTCAATACAGCTCGCTACTGTTCCACTTAGAACTTGCGTTGCATATTTAACGCGCATTTTCTTTATTTTATTTTCCATTATATGTTCCTTAGTAATTTTCTTCAGTAGTGGCCGAATAGTATTAATATTTCTGTCAATAATCCATGCTGTCTTGATGACATCCCACGATGCTATACGACCCGGTATGTTATTTTCGCAGCTCATCGCAAGATCTTTTGTTAATAAACCGTTCCGAAAACACTTCTCAAGATGTGGAGGATCAAATAAATGCACAATTTCGTACTTTCCTATCTCGTAAGTTGAGGCTGCAAATAAAACATAATACATAAGATGTGATTCATATATGCTATATAGTTACAAGTGGACATTACTTACTTAGTGCTCTTCCTTCGAAATGGCGGTTCATTTCCGTCTGTAGGAACAATTGCTTCATTGCAGAGACATTTGGAGATCCCTGATCGCATACAGTTGCAACTATGGGGAAGCCTGCTTTGTGTTTTGCATTTACATGTTCCTTGATACAGCGCAGTAATTGTATACTGTTAGTCGCTTTTGCACAAAAATTATATGAAATCGGCATCTTCCAGCCAGTGTTTAGACCACGCAGCATAAAATGGCATGGTCTGCCAATTTATTAGTACGGTTGTTGCCCCAATCTTCAAAGCCACATATGATATCCTTTCGAGTATCATACATGACTTTTGATTGAATTGATATCTTGTCCCACATCAGTATGCATACTTTATCTTTGCTTGACATTTTTCGAGACATGTTCTCCTGATGTCTCAAGATCAAAGAGTTCAAACCCGGAACCAAAGGTATCTTTTGAAGCATCGACTTTAGTGTTTGTGTGCATGGAATGTCAGGAAAAACTTCTCGCAAACATGTGTAAGCACGCTTCCCCATCGTTTTATATAGCGTCAGAGCCAAAGCTTTTTGTTTCGTTTCGTACCGATGTCCCTATTATATTAAAGATGAAATGAGAATATGGAATAAATATTTTATTTGTTAAAAGACACACACCATAAAACCTGTTATTTTTTATTGTAGACATGCACTATGCAAAAAGATTTCTAAAACTACGACTATACAAACTTTTACTAGACATCAAAAACAAAATATTATTCATATATGTCACTTTTTGACAACTATACTATAAGAAGCAACATATATAAATACATATATCAAAAAACATATTGTTATGTAACATATAAAAACATATTGTTATGTAACATATAAAAACATATTGTTATGTAACATATAAACATGCAATAATAATGTATGAAACTTTCCAAATATAAAATGGATGTTACTTATGTAATGGTTTCCTGTACATCCTGATATGTACAATACAATTATTCATTTTAAGCTTCGTCTTGCAGCTGCTGAAGATATTTATATTTAATGTATATATTTCAGAAATATACAAATGTATCACAAAAAATATTCATAAAAAATATATGAATATTGCAGCAATAAGAAATTTATATGTGGCACACTATGCAATGTATTTTCTTGAGTTTGGGTAAGCTGCAGCTTTTTGAAATCATGAAATAAAATGTTTACAAGAAGTTGCATTCAATTGTGCCAAGGACAAGGTACTAACCAAAAAGCCATGTAGTATACCAAAGTGTAAACGTGAAGTTTAAAATATGCAATATTTATTGAAAAATAAGTATAACCCTAGTGGTTTGGACGACGCTGAAAAGACCGAAAAAAAGACAGTCTAAAAATGCGTTATTCTCGACCATAAAAAGACCGTAAAAAAAGACCGCAAAAAAGACTACAGTAGACCAAGAAAAGACCGTGCATGACCTTGCGTCTTTTCAAGGTCTTTCATTGGTCTTTTCATAGTCTTTTCATAGTCTTTCGGTGAAAAGACCAAGAAAAGACCGTGCATGACTTTGACCGCGAAAAGACTAAATCGCTGAACGACTGCGAAAAGACTATGAAAAGACCGTGAAAAGACCAAACCGTAAAAAGACTATGAAAAGACCGCGAAAAGACCGTTCCAGAGGTCATAAGTACACGGAAAAAGACCACGAAAAGACGTCTTTTTTCATGCATTTTTCGACCATTGAAAAGACGTCTTTTTGTGGTCTTTTGTAGGATTTTCATAGTCGTTCAATCCGCTAGGGAAGCACTTTATGCATAAAACAGATGTTCAAAAGTTAGCAAATATTGCAAAACAGGTTAACTCATTAAGACTCACGTGTTGCAGGAGTATCCATGGCATCTGAGCCGCATATAAACATGAATATTGGTTTGACACGATCATTTTTCTATCTATCATGACACGATCATTTTTCTATCAAGAAATATTAAATATATATTCAATAAAAGAAAGTTAAGAATACAGGCCTAAATATCTAAATATATACATACCCGTGGGGCACGTTTAAAGTTGCTACATATCATATTCAGGAACATTTTCTGGAAAATCCGCTGTTATCTTGCCCCATGTTTCCTCATTCTTGCTATGCTCCAGTGTTCGTTGTCTCGTGCGTTGGATAACACGCTTTTGATTTTGAAGTAGTGCTTGACAACGTTTCACCTTGTTACGAATATTATGAACATTTGCAGAACGAATTGTAATAATGTTTACAGGTCGGAGACCCACTGGCTCAAAATTAAAATTGTCTCTAACATTTTCAGAATTTTCTATAGCGATTCTGGTGTCAATTTCAGCAGAACTGGCAGTACTGGCACAATCTACTGCAATGCTTACATTTGATAAATATAATGTAGGCATTGCATTGTCCATAAGACATCGTTTTTGCCCATAAGAAACTATCATTTCGTCTGCAAAATGTAGAGAACAAATTATTAATTTTATCGTTTCTTCGCTTGGTGCATCTTAAACAATGCAAATTTTTCATTGATTTGTTATAGACTTACCAATCATGTTGTTCAATCCGATTCTGCTTTACCATGCTTGTACTTTCCAATCTTCTTTGGGTATCCTATGGTTAGGAACCCGTGAAGAGGATTTACAGCCTGGTACGCAACACCTTTTAACCATGATGTTACACAGGAAAACCTAAACAAACTTACATCACAAAAACTTTTGGAAGTCTAAAAACTTTGATATATTATGTGTCAAGTACATCACTACTACGTAATTTTACTATTATTTCTTGTTTGAGATTCCGTCCGATGGTGTTTGACAGACCTGTGAATATATTGAAACTAATGAAGCTTCACTCAAGACAGGGTGAAAATAAACCAGACTTGTAGATGGTAATTTTGAGAAAGCGGTTTATTATGCATTCCACATGTCAATTACACCAATATAATGTATGTTGGAAAATTATAAAAGTGAAAATAAATACGAAAATAGACCAAATTTAGAAAGAATACAAAATAATATAAATAAATGCACCAAAAATCTGAGAATTGAAAACTGAATTTACTTAAATAAACTGAATTTGATTTTGAGATATTGCAGCCCACAATTATATTAATTGTGCTGTATGTGCTGACAGCAGTGTGCGTGCTGCAGCCAGTGCTGCGGAGCATGCCACGCAATGAGATAGATGAGTGCGTAGACAAATTCAATGCCTGTCACCAAATACTCAATGAGAACATGAATTAGAATTTGCAGCAAGTGAGTGCTAGCACATGAAAATCTGGCCACTGTTTCTAATTCTAGTGTGACAGGTTATGAAGCAGTCTACGCTGCAGAGCATAATAATGTGAGCTTGAGGATGCACAAAATGATGAGACTGAATTCACAACACTTTTCCAGCAAGTTTAATTAGGGGAAAGTGCAGTGAATTGGTAAAACACACGCAATTGTATTAATCGAGCATGCTAATAATTGAATGAAAACGTGGTGCAGCCCGCGCTGCAGAGCACGCCACAGTATGAGACCTTTATGAAGATGTACCGATGTCTATTTCACTCCTCACCGTCATTGAATTACGTTAAATTGTAACGGTGTACTCTTACCTGAGTTTTGAGTCCTGGTGAGCAAACGAAGGTTGAGATAATTCGGTTGAGAGATGTGAAAGAATCCGAGCCGTGCAAAATGCGTGCGCTGTCCCGTGCGGGTTTTCACGTAAAAGTGTCTATTTTTCCAACATGGCTGCGGGATATAAAAGCGTCGTTGGGCGCTGAAGTCAGTTGAGCGAGATAGTCGGTGAGCGGAACCGAAGTCAAGCGAGACAGACATCCTCTCGCTCGACGCGGCATGCCAACGAGGCACAACCTCGGCTCCGTGAAGCCCTGCCTCGGCTGTCTCCGCCCAACCGAGCGCTGCGTGCTTGAGCACAGCAACAGGTCGACGCACGGCGAATATCGATCGCCGTGCGTCAGCTGATTATCCAACATTTCTATATTATTACTACTATTATTAATAATAATTAACGTACCTGAACGCAATCTGACCTAATCTTGAACGTATCTAAGTGTTTCTAAAACGTTTCGGAAACGTGAGATATAATACACAACGGCAGCAACTTTTTTTTGTCGGTTCGCACGCTGGCTCACTTTCACACTCCGCGTCACGTGGCTCGTTTTAGTTCGTTCAGAGCTGAGACCACAGGTAGTTGGCGTTACCGTCGATTCGTTACCCCTTTCACGGTCCGAGTTTGTATCCCCTGGTAGTACTAGAACGAAAACCGTAGTCGGTATTATCATTGGATGTCGTAAATCAGCGTTGCGTTGAATACGCGCCATAGGGAATAGGTACTTTAACATGCGCGAGTTAGTGATGCCTGACGACGCATCAGGGGTATTCCCTAACTGCCCGCACCATGCTGCCTGCGCTAGGACCATTAGGGGAACGCTGCTTGTCTCGCTTGCGCTTTCACGCTGTCTCGCTTGCGCTTTACGCTGTGTCGCCCCGCCCACTGCACAACAGCCACTACCCGCGTTTTTATGAAATGATTTTTTAAATATTATGTAATAAATATATTATATATTGAAACGTTTCGCGATTTTGATCACTTTGTGATGCTCTTTATTTTATTGCTTCGATGCGCGTCTTCTGAGCGGTTTTGGTTAAATCGCGTAGGTTTTTTGATTTTGTTTTGAGCGTGGGTTATCCTAAACCATCGGGTGAGGATTGGTAGCTCGAAATAGGTTCGTGATGTAGGCTGGATGGGACAAGAAGTTGGGTCTATTGTTTTATAAGTTTTATAAGTGATTGATTCTATTGTTACTTCTTTTTTTGTTGTTTTTGTTGTGAGACCTAAGTTTGGGTTTGTTGAGTTGCATCGGTCCGTGGTGGACATGCGGTTCGTTACCCTTTCATCATCGGTCTTTTTGTTTTTGTAGGGTAATTTTCTATTTTTGTTGTGCTTAAGGCATTGATTATTTGCAATATTTTGTGAGGAGACTGGAATGGAGTTTCATGGTTTAGGAGGACGATCTCGTATTGTTTGTACAGATTCTAATCTAAAATCGCGTCCTACCGCTATACTACTCTTAACTGTAATTCCAGATGTGGAATAAATTCCAGTACGTTTAGGTTTTGACTCTAGTATTCGCATGACGATGAGATCTCATGCATACGGAGCTTGACACTCAATTTATCTGATGGGTTTTTTCGCATTCGCGATCGATCTTAAAATTACATATGCGGAATTGTTTCCGGTGTTTAGGGTTCTGACTCTATTATTCGTATGGCGATAAGATGTCGCATATACGGAGCTTAACACTCAATTTTTCTACTTGGGATTTCGCGTTTGCGTTACGCGATTTCTTAACTTACATATGCGGATTTATTTCCGGTTATTTTTGGTCGTGACTCTATCATTCGTATGGTGATAAGATATCGCCTATGCGGAGCTTAACACTCAATTTATCTATTTTTGGGTTATCGTGGTTGCTTTTACGCCATTCTTATAATTCATATGCGGATTTACTTGCTTCGGTCGATTAACCGTGTGCGTTCAGGATATGTTCTGTGCGGAGCTTTTCTTCCATTGGTGTATTTGTTTCCTCCTGCGTCTATTCGATTTTACAGGGGGTGGGGCCTGCTCAGTTCTTACTGCCTGTGCTTGTCCTCATACGGGGCGTTCCGTGGTAGCGTCGTAAGACGTACCGGTCGGCCTTTGTTTGAATCATCGGACGTTTAGCTGGTGATTTACTATTTTGATATTTTATTGATCGGAGTAACCGTGTAGTTTGTCTTTCGAGGCTCCGCCCTACTGATGTTTACGCGGTGAGCTTATGGTTGGATCGCGAGTGTCGTACGGTGAGGTAGAGTGTGTGAATTTACCTACCTATGTTACTCGTCTTTGTTATTGTTTGGGTCCCTAGCTATAGCTCGCTGTTTGCACAAGACACCGGGTTCGCAGCTATGACCAGCTAACTTTTCCTGTACCCCGGATACTGAGGCCTTTATTCACGATCAATTAAGCCACCTTATCGTGCCATTAAAAGGCTTACGATTCGGTCTCTTAATGATTGTGAATAGCCGAAGTATCCGTAAGTGGCAGGTAGAAGCTGGTGCTGGCCCTGACGTGGTCCCACCCACGCAGGTACACCCTACGAATCTAGTGCGCGGTGCACTTAGTCGGGATGCCAGTCCCTTGACCTTATGTCACTCATGCTTCTTCACTCTCCAAGAGACGGATAGCCACGACGCCGTGCGTGGGGACCCGTTAGTGGAGTGTGCCCTGACGCTGTGAGTAGGGGCGGCCAAGCGCAATGCAGGGGAATCAGTTGAGAAAAAGAACACTGGTTCTATCATGGTGTGTCCCAAACTGTTATCAGGGGTACAAATTGAAAATGCGGGTTTGATAACAGATGGCGTTACTAACGCTATACGCATCAGGCAGTACTGTGACTATGTTCATGTCAAAGCTACGTCTTATAGCTTTAATTTTCAGTATGTGTCAATTTGTCGCAGTGTCAAATTCATAGTTTTTTTGAGCTCTCAATATGTCGAGTTTCGTGCCAACAAAACAGCATTTGCGGGAAGTTTTAATTTACTTCTTTAATTTGAAGAAAAGTGCTGCTGAAGCACATCGATTGGTCTCCGAGGCTTATCCGAGTCATGTTCCATCGGTTTCAACGTGCGAGAGATGGTTTGTGCGGTTTAGAAGTGGTGATTTTGACGTTGAGGACAAAGAGCGGCCGGGCCAAGTGAAAAAGTTTGAGAATGCTGAATTGGAGGCAATACTCAATGAAGACTCGTGTCAAACTCAACAAGAGCTCGCAGATTCATTGGGAGTGACACAACAAGCCATTTCCCATCGTATAAAAGCCCTCGGAATGATCCAAAAGCAAGGACATTGGGTGCCGTATGAGCTGAAGCCGAGAGACGTCGAGCGCCGTTTTTTTGCATGCGAACTGCTGCTCGAACGGCAAAAACGGAAGGGTTTTTTGCATCGCATTGTCACTGGTGATGAAAAGTGGATCCATTACGATAACCCGAAGCGCAAAAAACCATATGGTTACCCCGGCCATGCATCATCATCGACGGCCAAACCAAATATTCACGGCGCCAAGCTCATGCTCTGTATTTGGTGGGACCAGCTGGGTGTGGTGTATTATGAGCTATTGAAATCGAACGAAACCATCACAGGAGCACTATACCGAACTCAATTGATGCGTTTGAGCCGCGCACTCAAAGAAAAACGGCCACAATACGAGCAAAGACACGACAAAGTAATTTTGCAACATGACAACGCTCGGCCACATGTTGCAGCGCCGGTCAAAACATACCTACAAACGCTGAAATGGGAAGTCTTACCCCACCCGCCGTATAGCCCAGATATTGCTCCTTCCGATTACCACCTTTTCCGATCGATGACACATGGCCTAGCTGACCAGCGCTTCCATTCTTACGAAGAAGCCCAAAAATGGGTCGATGACTGGATAGCAGCCAAGCCGGCCGAATTTTTTCGCGACGGTATCCGTAAATTGCCAGAAAGATGGGAAAAAGTTGTGGCTAGCGATGGACAATACTTTGAATAATTCATTTGTTACCATTTTTTCAGAATAAACGTTCAAAAATAGAAAAAAATCCCGCATTTTCAATTTGTACTCCTGATAGTTCTTGTTGTATATCGGTTCGTTCGGTCAAACGACGGCCAAGCGCAATGTAGGGGAATCGATTGATCGAAAGAACACGTATCCTTTACATGTGGATTTTACGAGTGATCTTATCTACTAGGTAGGCTGTCGAGCAGCACTTCGTCTTGACGTATGAATTTTGACAAGAGTCCGGAGGCTTGTACTGTCGCGGTTTATATAGGTTAGTAGATGGACCCCGGAGGGTGTTTTGTGGTAGGTCACGTGATGTTTGTCGCACTTCAATCACTAGGTGAGGGAGGTGCGGGGTAGCGTGTAGGTATTCCGTTATGACTTAAATTTCTATATTTAGCCGTGCTTTGTCTTTCCAGAGTTTGAACCGAGGTTCCAGCGAGGTTGAGTTTTGTTGGTTGCTGTTAAATTCCTACTAGATGGAGGTTCAATTGACGTTCTTTACTAATTTCGTCACATGTGGTTTTTTTATACCTCGTATGTGTTCGTCCGTCTACTTCCTGGTTTGAGATTCGCCGGAATTAATTGATTATTGCTAATTTTGTGTTTCCTGATGTGTTTTTAGATGTTCCTCCCTGATTTTTATGTTGTTCTCGTTTCTGTGTGTTTTCCCGTGTAAGGCTTGCCCTGGTCTTAATTTGTTAATTGAGTTTTGTGGGAAATTGGCTTAATTTATGTGTTTTTGTCTAATGTTAATGTTTATCCATTGGTGGGGGTATGTGGCGATGCTTCATGTGAAGGTGCCCTGTTGTTTTGTCTCGACGCTTCGTGGAGCCTCGAGAGTTCCACAAATTCTTTTCTCTTTTCTCCGTACTGTGGCGTTCTTGGTGTTTTCGCCTTTTGAGTATTCTGACCTATTGGGGGTAGTACCGAAGGTGTTCTCTGCTGCCTGGTGGGGTGTTTGGCTTTGCGCGTGGTTCCGCCCGCTTGTTTATAGGCGAGGGCTATTACGCTGGGGTCCGGTATACAGCGCGTGGTATTGCTGTTCGTCCTGCCTCTGGTCTTGCTCGCTTCTTGCGGGGTGTGTTTGTTTTGGTGGTGGTCTTAGATTTAGGTGGGGCCTATCGTTGACGCCATGCTGTTTGGGGTGGGTACTTGCGGTTGCTTGTGTGTACCTACTGTTCTATTATGTTTCCCTAGTTTGATGGGTGCATGTTTGCCCCGTTTTTGCTCGTATTGTTATAGATAATCGCTTTTTTTGTGATTTCTTTGTTTTAATCGTTTTTTGTAGTCTGTGTTTGTTGGTGTGGGTTGGTTTGTTTGGTTGAATTGAGGTTTTTAGTTCTAGTAGCGGATCGCCGTAATTGCGTTCCGTTACAATATATATAATAAATAATAAAATTAAAGAGAAATAGAAAACGCTCGCTAATTTTGCAGCTGTCGGCTAGTGAATGGTGCATTACAATATCCTATAGAAATTTGTTGTCGTTTACACGAAAGGTGCATCACTATTTGTTGAATACAAAGAAATTGTAATGTTCCATTAATTTCCCAGATCCTACTACGTGGAGGTCGCTGAACGAGGACACGCCCGTGAGGCCGTTGCGCTGTACAGCAAAGCAAATACC
Source organism: Cylloceria caligata (assembly GCA_963942595.1). Taxonomy (NCBI): domain Eukaryota; kingdom Metazoa; phylum Arthropoda; class Insecta; order Hymenoptera; family Ichneumonidae; genus Cylloceria; species Cylloceria caligata. The sequence continues at coordinate 51,944,241 of OZ012707.1, read as the reverse complement.
CACACAGGAAAGACCTCTCTCCCTCCAACAACGAATCGTCTTATTTCTTCATGAAACTAATTGTAAGAGCAACAAATAAAATATAATTTGGCAGGAACAAGAATCTTTTTAAATAAATAATAAATTATGTTTTCAAATAAATAAATAAATAATAAATTATGTTTTCAAATAAATAAATAAATAAATGAATTTCTTTTTTTGCATCTGGTTAATGGAATGAGTTATGAAAAGTTAATTAAAACCAAGTTACAATTCGAAAAAAATTAATTGCTATACATAATCAACGGTATTACATTATACCTCTCTAAATAAATAAATAAATAAATATATTTCCCTTTTTTCTTAGGTATGAAATGCGTTATATACAATGTCATTCGTTTTATTCTCATTCATTTTTAAGTAACGCATTCGATTTCCTTTATTTGCAGTTTTTAAACGTAGTGTTGTGTCGCAGAATTTTCGAAGTAATTCGATCAATGTCGTAACAATTGATGGAATTAATTTCGACATAATTTTGACATTATTTCTCTTTCTGCTCATTCGCGAGGCCGCTCACTTGCAGCTAGGAAGAATGTGCTGATGCACAGAGCGAGTTGCGATCAACGGCCTTACGGCCTAGTACGTCAATTTTCTTACTCGTCAAATTTGGTAAAAAGATAAAAGAGTAACGAATGTAAAGGCAGTCTTAATTTTTCGTATCAAAGTATGTATACGAGAGTCAGTAGAAGCGCAGAATAACGCGAGAGCGGTGGTTTCTATGGATAGCAATGTGTGGGGCTATGCACGGAAAGTTGGCAATAAGTCAGGACAAGACGAGTTGCGAATTGGCGAACGGCTTGAAAGCAGGCAAAAGCTCCGTATTCTCTGTGCTGAGTTTTCCCTATTTCTCTCTCTCCTATTTTTGCTTGCATCTCTTTTTCTCTCTCGTTCTTCCTCTCACAAGTGAATCGCTAGGCGAACCGATATCGAGTGTGCTGTGTGGCTGCAGTTCCGCACCTTCTCCAGGGAAATCGCTCTAAACCTTTTAAATTCTAAGCCCCGAAAAAAGTGTTCTCGCTCGATGGTACTTGAACAGGAAAATAAAGTATCGGTTCGTACTATTTCTCTTTGTGTATGTATATATATTGAACACGTTTATACAATACATACATAGCTACGATACTTTATAATATGCGCGCACTTATTTGCACTTGTATAAGTCGTGCATGTACCATCGTATAATAGATATATTATGGTGTAAGTGGACAAGCGATATGTGCACATCGCCGATCGGGATGGAGGTATAAGCGCACGCGACCCTGGGTCGCGTGTGCACTGCACATGAATACATTCAGAACGGAAAAATGAATCTGTTTAAAATATGTTCGCAGTAGTTTCGCCATGGTCGTTTACCACGGGGAATAGCTAAATGCTTTTTGTGAAAGGGCATTTAAATCTTTATCTTTCAGCCTGCCGCCACCGCCACCGCTGCCGCTGCCTCGTCTCACTTGAACTCCCACTCCGTCTACGCCTTCTTTCTATTTCTCTTTGCAGTTCCCTCCGGCGGCTCCATCTACCATGCTCCTGCTCTTAACTCCCTATTTCCTTATATTTCTCTCATTCCCGATTCTCCGGTTCTTTTCAAGTGAAGAAATAAAGTCGAAAAATAAAGGGTGAAGAGATGCAGAAGCCTTTCTACCAGAAGTGAGGAATTTGAAATGTCTGGAGAGAACTTGGCACACCAGAGTAATAGAAAGTTGAAAGCACTGAGAAAGAATTTCATTTTCTCTATTTGTAAGATCTTAGATATGTTTGTTATCAATTCACCGAAGAAATAATACAGCAACCTGAACGGTTCATCCCGAGTCGGACTCATCCAAAATACAATATCGAAGTCTTGACAAATATATGAGAGTGAGTGGTTGGTTCCTGTAACAGACTCGAGAGATAATAATAATTGTTTGAATTAAATTGTAACAATCGCTACGTATGACAATATTACGGCCCAAGCCCGTAAGCTGCAATAAAGTACTAATTTATTTGTTACTGCAACCTCGGTATTTTCACTCTAGTTCACGCGAGTTATAACTCCTCAACGGCAAACGATCCCAAAATACTAATTTTTATTTAAATATTATCCCCGCGATCGTATTATCATCAAATACGCGTCATGCGGCATAACATTTTGGTAGCAGCGGTGGGATACCGCTTAAGTGAACGTGATACGCTAGAGAGTTTGGGTGCAAATTAGTGACATTGGACTACGTGGAGTTTGTATTAACAGAAAAAGAAAGTGTAACCAGTATGTAGTGTGGAATACTCGCGGCGAAGCCACCGAGATCGGTGAAGAAACCCGGCAGCTTCGAATGTTGAAGTGCAATGTGCAGCCGATGTTATTCAGTGCTATAGAACGTGAATTGCCGAAATGTTGGTTTGACGTAGTACGCCGAGAAGCGGACACTAACGCACAAGTGTGCAGGCAAGTGCCGGAAGGGTAGTTGCAGAAGCCGTAGCGTAAGAGTTGGCGACGCATCTAATGACGGAAACTGAGGGCACCGACTCAAGGGACAACGGCGCAGGAAAGATGCCAGTGACCAATAGCGGGGAACAACACGGCAACAGGCGAACGTCACCCCAGGACCAGAAGCGACATGGCCAGAATTGACTACCAGACCATCTATCTGTAAGTGGCGGTTACCATACTCGTAATATAACAATATATAACCTGTCAAACAAAACCAGTAAAACCGTCCGCAGAGAAATCGCGTTGTTCAGAGGATAAATTCCTATTAAAAAGAACCGCTGTATGCGCCCGAAACCACATGCCGGGTGATAGGGACGCCGGACGTATATGTAGGGGAAACTCGTTAGACTCGACGTTACCTGACGAAGGTATAGACCCCGCGACCGGTCTAGTAGTAGCGATCGGAGACATCGCTTTTAGGACGCGTAGAGCATTACGGCAACTCTCGAGGACGGGACGAATTCCCGCAGAAAGACAGAGAGTTTTTTCTGGTCGGCTAACAGCTCAGTTTTCGGTAAATTCAGTTAGGGGCACCTCTTTTAGGGATTACGACGGTACGCAAGTAAATCGAATGAGCGAGATGGCTGCAGGTGGCGTAACTCCGTACCAAAACGTCACCGATGCTATGGTGGATGATGAGATTGCGCACCTACGAACCATAGATCGGGTAGGCCATCCGAAGGCGAGTGGTACTGTAACGCGATCGTTGCCGGATCAGATTAGGGAACACCTTGAGGCGGTCGAGAGAAGGCAGCTTGACCTCGAGAGGAGTCAGCGCGAGCTCTAGACTAGTCGGCGGGAATTCGAGCAGGAGTTACGGTCTCAGGATGCTGAAACCCCAACGGCCAGGTGAAAATAGGCTGGTACACTAATGGAAGTAGGCGCCGACGAGTACAAGCTGATACAGTCTCTCAGGGGACGCATAGAAGCGCTCGAGCTATAATTAAGGGGATTGGGGGTGGCCCTCGGACACCCTCCAACATGTTCAGCCTCAATCTGGGAATCAAGATGGTAAAATCATTCGACGGTAAGGCAGCAAAGGTTCTGCCACTGTTCTTGAAATCCTGCGAAACGTTATTCCGCACGATGGCTGAGGAAGATCACGAGACTATTCTAGAGTTGATCGTGATGAACAAGATGGACGGTGCTGCCGCAAGACAGGTGCAGCACAAGACCATTGGTTCAATGACACAATTGAGGAATGAGTTAGAGGCGTTGTATGGACAACGGAAATCCCTGGCTGCTCTACAGATGGAGTTCAGCTCCCTCCGGCAAGGACAGAGTGAAAACGTCGCCGCCTATGCGTCAATGGTAGAGCGTATCATGGTGGATATAACTGAGATACTTTGCGAGCCACTGGCGACAAAAGATCAAAGGATTACTGTCAATTGTGAGTTAATTGAAACTGAAATTAAAATTAGCGAATGCATTAAACTTAGAATTAAAAGTAAGTTTAGGGTTAGGAGTCCCGATGGGCGTTAGGTGGGAATACCAAAGGAAAATCTAGAGACTTGCTCACGATATACAGGGTGGCCGATTTATCTGAAGACATTGAAATATTTCGAAAACTACGCATCGGATCAAAAAAAGTTCTCAATAAAATTTGTCCGCCTGCAAGGGGGTCATCTAATGATACCAAAGTCGACCCCTCACCCCTACCTCCTGGGGTGGGAGTGGGGGCAACTTTGAAATCGTAAATGGGAACCCCTATTTCTTATTGCAGATTCAAATTCCCCATAAAAAAATAAGTAACTTTTATCTGCAACATTTTTTTTCGATTCGTGATAGATGGCGCTGTAATCGCAAGGGACCTGATTTTTGCGAATATCTTGAGAAATTACACATCGGATCGAAAAAAGAAAAAACACATGTTTAATTTTTCAAAAAGCTATTCAGCGATACGAAACTCGATCCACCCTCCCCCCCATCCCTACCCCATTGTGGTGAAAATGGAAGTTGCTTCAAAATCGTGATTGGAAGACCCTATTTTTTTCCAGGTTTTCCATGACAAAATCCATTGATTTGACTTTATTGTTGATATGAAATTTTCTCACACATGGCGCTGCAATCGAAAGCATGTATTCGCTTATCAATAAGTTAACAACTACTTTTAGAGTTACCCAGGAACAACGACGTGGACGTAGTGGTTTTTGTTCCCATCGGGGTGCTTGTCTTAGGTGAGTCCTCTTGCCTCTCACCATCGGGGTGCTTGTTTTACGTGAGTCCTTTTGCCTCTCACCATCGGGGTGCTTGTTTTACGTGAGTCTCTTTGCCTCTCACCATCGCGGTGCTTGTCTTACGTGAGTCCCCTTGCCTCTCACTGTTCAATAAATTAGATTAAATGTTCGAAATTGTGACCTTGAACTTCTAGACACTTATTTATTCTTTCCTCGAATGATTGTACACAGGAGAGCTGCACTGGCTTTTATAAGCCCGTAGTTCACCATACGGTCACAGTGGCGCGTCAAGGTAAATATCAACGATTTTAACTGAAAACACCTCCACCATTGTCAATTCACTTGACTATCTTTACTCTTCATTCCTTAAACTGAAGTACGAGTGTGAAATGAATGCTACAACCATATAAGAAAAAACTGAAATGATTCTGATTTTCGGTGAGTGTAGGCGGAATGTTGACGATGCTGTTGCCTTGTATGCTGAGCGTTTTCCAGATAATGTTCGTTAACGTTCTTTTTTTTTCAAAGATGTTCAATCCTTTATGTCTGACGGTAATGTCAACCTAAAAAAAGAAAACGAAGAATCAGTGTCACAGGAGAAGCTAATGAAATTGATGTGCTGGCAGCTGTTCAACAAAACCCTCATGTAAGCACTCGGTAATTACATCGAGATTCCGGAATTTCTAGAGATAGTATTCTCAGAATATTGCATCGTCACAAGTATCACCCATACCACATTTCACTGCATCAGGAACTTCATGGCGATGATTTTCGTCTGCGAGTAGAATTTTGTGAATGGGCAGTTCAGCAAATACAAATGAATTCCAATTTCTTCGCTAATGTACTATTTTCAGATGAGTCCACATTCACAAACCATGGTGCCGTTAATCGGCATAACATGCATTACTGGAGTGTGCAAAATCCCCACTGGTTACGACAAGTTGAACATCAACGTCCCTGGTCGGTTAACGTTTGGTGTGGAATTGTAGGTAACAAACTCATTGGTCCTTATTTTATTGATGGTACTTTAAATGGAATCAAATATCGAAATTTCCTGGAACATGAACTACAACCTCTACTTGAGGATGTTGCATTGCCCATTCGCCAAATTATGTGGTTTCAGCATGACGGTTGCCCAGCGCATTACTGAATAACAGCACGGGAAGTATTGAACCGTGATTTCAATGGCCGATGGATCGGCAGAGGTGGCCCGATTAATTGGCCTGCTAGGTCGCCTGATCTGACATCGCCGGATTTTTTTCTGTGGGGTCATCTAAAAGATAAGGTTTTCAACAAGCACCAACAACTCGTGAAAACATGATACAGCGCATAAGAAACGCCTGCGCTGAAATTCCCGCAGATATGCTCCTCTCCTGTGTAGAATCATTCGAGGAAAGAATAAATAAGTACCCAGAAGTTCAAGATCACAATTTCGAACATTTAATCTAATTTATTGAACAGTGAGAGGCAAGGGGACTCACCTAAAACAAGCACCCCGATGGGAACATAAACTACTACGTCCACGTCGTTGTTCCTGGGTAACACTAAAAGTAGTTGTTAACTTAATGATAAACGAATACATGCTTTCGATTGCAGCGCCATGTGTGAGAAAATTTAATATCAAAAATAACGTCAAATCAATGGATTTTGTCATGGAAAACCACGAAAAAAATAGGGTTTTCCAATCACGACTTTGAAGCAACTTCCATTTTCACCACAATGGGGTAGGATTGGGGGGAGGGTGGATCGAGTTTCGTATCGCTGAATAGCTTTTTGAAAAATGAAACATGTATTTTTTCTTTTTTCGATCCGATATGTAATTTCTCGAGATATTCGCAAAAATCAGGTTTTTTGAGATTACAGCGCCATCTATCACGAATCGAAAAAAAATGTTTCGGATAAAAGTTACTTATTTTTTTTATGGTGAATCCGAATCTGCAATAAAAAATAGAGGTTCCCATTTACGATTTCAAAGTTGCCCCCACCCCCACCCCAGGGGGTAGGGTGAGGGGTCGACTTTGGTGTCATTGGATGACCCCCTTCTAGGCGAACAAATTTTATTCAGAACTTTTTTTGATCCGATGCGTAGTTTTCGAAATATTTCAATGTTTTCAGATAAATCGGCCACCCTCTATATATTGCAGTATTAATATAGACTAAAGCCGACGAGTAGTGCTTAAGCAACTACTAGTCGACCATGAAGAAGGGGTCTTCCTCCTCTGAGATGTAGCCAGGCAGGGGGGTGTCCCAGGTCTCAGGCTGTTCGAATAATCGTCAGAGTCCGAGGAAGGAACGATCATCAAGGGGACCAAACTCTCAGAACTCCATTCCCCACAAGATGTTGAGAGCCAAGGCGTTTTCCGCCCGCTCAGACTGGATCCGCTAGTAAACAAATGAATAAATAAATTATTAGATGAGAACGCCGATAGCAGCTTAAAGAAAAAAGAGGTGTGCCCCTGGGGAGGTACTTACCCAAAGCCTCTCCTAGTCGAAGGAGGACCGGGGAGAGACGTAATGCCGGTAAAACAGGCTCATTTTCCGGTGCCGATTGTAGCAGCTAGTTCGTGCAAAGAAATGTATGAATGGAGACGACAATTTGTGTCCTGTCATCGCCGACTCCGTTACTCGGATGTCCAGGAAAACTGATGCCGGATTGCTGACAATATTCGATCTTCTGGGCACGCTCCCTATACGAGGACGTCGAGCACTGATAGATAGCCTTGGGTCAATAATGAAGTCAATAACGGGCAACATAGACTCCGCCGATGCTAACAAACTGCACGAGGACATCTCGGCCATAAAGGTTTCTCATCAGGCACTAAAGGAGGGATTCAAAAGTCAGCTCCGGGTGGTGAGATCGGCTTTGGACATGTTTAATGAGAAAGCTCATGACATACAGGCTAACGAGGAGAGTCTCTTAACACTCATAAACCGGATCAATGAAACATTGAACAGCAACGTACTTTGGGTGGAGGGGCGCCAATATTAGACGAGAATTTGAATGCTATAAGTCTAATAGTGGAGACCCTGCTCAGAGACGTAAAGGAATTAGTATGGCTCGTCACCGATATCTTGGACGGAAAAGCAAGCGCAGCGGTATTGTCGCGGCGAACGCTTACGAGATACCTCACCGAAGCTCTACCGCACCTACCACCAAGCATCAGTCTCCCCGTTGCAATAGAGCTCAGGCAGGCGTCAAAAGTCATGCAACTAGCTAACGTTAAGAGTCATCGAGCGAGGGCATACGAAGCGCCAAGTGGTCAATTAGCAAACTACGATTTTGTAGTTTTCGGATTTTACCGAAAATACAATAGTATTACATATAAAAGAAACATAAAAAATGAATTCCTTTGGTTAGTGAGATTTGCGGTCTGGTTCGCCTCTCCATGCAATTTTTTTTGTGTTGACACAATAAATTATCGAAAATAAGAGGCAGCAGTCGTTAGCCATGACGCTTTTCTCGCCAACTGACTAATTCATTTGATTACAATTTTCACGCATATCTGCGACACTTCACTGGACCAGACCGCAAAGCTTAACACTGCACTGCGCTTAAAACAAAGATTCTAACTTATGGCCCGAATTGGAAGATATGGATGTGGGCGATATGTGGTTTTAACAGGACGGTGCCACTTGCCACACAGTTAACGAAACAATGGTTCTTTTGCGCGAATGAAGAACCTGAAAAACTTAAAGAACCTAAATAACCTATATTTTTTAATAACAAATTAATTTAAAATCACATGATCTTGGCGGCCAATTGACATCGCCACCACGTGAGATAACACGGCCAGTGAATTTGTCGCGCAAAAGAACCATTGTTTCGTTAGCTGTGTGGCAAGTGGCACCGTCCTGTTAAAACCACATATCGCCCACATCCATATCTTCCAATTCGGGCCATAAAAAGTTCGTTATCATCTCACGATAGCGAACACCATTCACAGTAACTGCCTGACCGGCCTCATTTTGGAAAAAATACGGCCCGATGATGCCGCCAGCCCATAAACCGCACCAAACAGTCACTCTTTGTGGGTGCATTGGTTTTTCGACAATCACTCTTGGATTATGATTCGCCCAAATGCGACAATTCTGCTTATTGACGAATCCACTGAGGTGAAAATGTGCCTCATCACTGAAGATGATTTTCTTCGAAAATTGATCATCCACTGTTGCCATTTCTTGCCACCATTCTGACCATTGACGACGTTTGGAATGGTCAAGAGGCTTTAGTTCTTGAGTCAATTGCACCTTATAAGCGTGTAAATGCAAGTCTTTATGCATAATGTTCATCAACGACGAGCGTGAGAGGTGCAATTGTTGGGCACGACGACGAGTTGAGGTGGACGGCTCTTCAGCCACACTATCGCGAACAGCAGCAATATTTTCTGCAGTACGAGCTGTACGAGCATGCACTGGTGTTTTAATATCTCCTACAGACTCGGTTTGCTTAAATTTTTGTACGATTTTTCCGATTGTACGCACATTTGGACGATTAAATTGACCGAAAAAATCATGAAGTGCACGATATGCATTTTGATTTGAACGCCCATTTTCATAATAAGCCTGAATAACTTTAACGCGTTGCTCGATTGTGTATCTTTCCATGGTTCAAATTGAGTTAGTCTGAAATTGAGAAATGTCAAATGAAATGCAGAAAAAAACTTGACGTTTAGGTGTGGTTCACATTCAACATCGGCCCTTAAAATTTAACCACCCTTTATAAGCGGATAAGCAGTGTACCAAGTTTTGCTAAGACATCTTTAGGTTATTTGGAGAACATTGGACATGAAAAACTGGCATATTCGCGACATGCAAGTAAAACGCATATTACATTTTTTTGCCCTATAGGCAGTCGGGAACAAACAATGCAAAATTCCAAATTTCTTTGCCCCCAAATTATTGGCGCGGAGAAAAATATGAACAAATTCTAAAATGAAGGTGGAAGGCCATAATTTTTTCATATTAATTGTAGAAAAATGCACTACCTCGGGAATGATTCAAGTTTCGATCCTAAAGCTTTATCGAATTACTATTAAAAAAGGTAAATATTTAGCTATGGGGAGCACCTTCCGATCTCATAAATTTTAGTTGTATATTACGTAGATCATCACTCTCAATAATGCTGTGAAGGTTTTAGCTAGCGGTCATCCTTTGTTATGAGCAAACAAAGATTGAAAATGGAAACATATTATCATTTTTCGATGCTGTGTGTGTAGTTTGTCCTTTCAAACTCGTATCGTTCATTCAACATAAGTTGCCTTTATTTAGTTTCGGGCAGTGTGTTGATGTGAAAACTTAAATAAACCTAATTAAATGAAGAACCTGAAGAACTTAAAGAACCTAAATAACCTATATTTTTTAATAACAAATTAATTTTTTGCGTTTATATTTTTTCGTCTGTTTGTAATAACTTTCCGTAGAATGGAATTTGTGCACAGATAGGTTAACAACTCATCGTATTTTGTTGTATATATGAAAAACTTATAGAATTTCACATTTCACACTGTAGATATTATCTGTATGAAATCTCGTCGGATACTGCTCCATTCAGTCTCGAGTGCCAGATCTTTCGATTATTGCCAAACTCAATACCGAATAACTTTGTTCCCTATCCTATTTTTGTAAAAAGTTTGCCTTGATAGCTCAGAATTTTCGACAGTTTAAGAAATCACCTTTTTTCGAAAAATTCGAACAACCATAAAATGAGTCACCCGTTAGTAATATTGGTAACAATTGCAGTAAACTGACGGGGATTATCACCTAACTCGTGTGCAAAGTTTCAGAAAGACCGATCAACCCGTTCTCGGGATATAGTGTTACGTCCTGACGTAACGTCGCGTTTATCTTTTTCATTTCGATTACGTTAAAGTTCTCCTGCTTTAGTTTCGCTACAGTAAAAGTAACTTCCCAAATTTTTCCTTCATTCTCGAACTTCTTAAGAGGAGAGGGGAGCGATTTTAGCGACGGAGATCGGAACAGGGTGAAGATGCGGCCCCACCGACCGTCTCCCGGGAAAGATTAATCTTAAAAAGATGGCATTTTTCGGCGCTCCCGGTCAAAAGGCAAACTTTCAAACCATGGGATCTACTGCGTAGACCCGGTTATCGACTGCCATTTACGGATCTATGATTCAGCGCGGCCTTACCCTCAATCCTAGACCAGGGGTTCGGCTAGTCGCCGTCGGGGCGTTGTTGGTCATAAGGGAGCGATTGGAGGGAACGCTATCACGTGACCAAGCGACCGCACCCTTTCTTCTCGCTCTTGCCTGAAATCTTCTCTCTCTCTCTCTCTCTCTTTACAAAGATGATGAAATCACGAACAATTATTAACTAAGCGAAACAATTAACAAAAGTGGAGGAACTGTTGATATAAACGAAAGAGTTATGACTATTAAAATGTTCACACGAATACTGTAGGTAAAATATCAGCAGCAAAAAGAACAATTATGCTTCCATATGTAAACTACCCAGGGCTGTCACTCGAAAACGAGTACAACCCACATTGAATTAATGAGCCTACCAAGTATAGTCGGGTAATCGAAGAAAGATCAGTATATCAGGATTACTTCCCCTTTTCTCTTGGGATTATATTAATTATATTAATATTATAATAAGATTATATTAATATGTCTCTCGTAAAATATTGGAATTTATAGTAAAAATACCATCATAAATATATAAAACATGTTATGCCTATATAGAAAGGATAAAGGAAATATTAGGAATAATTTATGGTAAAGAAGCGAAAAATAGACAGAAAACCGAGGAAGAGATGAGACTAAAATTGAGTTGCAATGAAGCTTCTGCTGCAGGAAAGCGAGGCTGGCCGACTCTCCACGCAACGAAAACGCCTTGCGCGAGGTCTGAACAGCGATCTAGCTGACTTGCGTACGAACGAAATGTACGAGTAACCAAGCTAGGCGATTCGTTCTCAAGAGAAGAACTCTCGCTTTCTCTCGTTTCCATGTATAAAAATACTTGTTTTACCAGCAAATTATATATATGGAATATGTTACACATATATATATAGGATAAAATGAAATGTTAAGATTATTTTACAGCTGAATACCCATAAGTAAGACTAAACGAGAAAGAGAGAAAAACTATAACATGTTTCAATAAAGCTTCCTCTGCAGGAAAGCGAGGCTAGGCGACTCTCTGCGCCACTACGAACGCCTTATCGCTAGGGCTGAACGGCGATCTAGTTGACTTGCGTACGAACGAAATGTACGAGTAACCAAGTTAGACGAGTCGCTCTCAAGTAAAATCCTTCTCTCTCTCTCTCTCTCTCGCTCTCGTTTCTATAGCACGAGAATAATCGTCTAATTAGCAAATTATTTAGGAAAACTTATTAACTATAAGAAATCTAACGTCTAACTAACAAATTATCTAAGAAAACTTATTAACTATAAGTAGAGTAATCACTAATTCAACGAATAACCAATGATGTTTGGAATAAGCCAGAACTCAACAAAACCATTTATACTAATAAGAGATTAACGCAGAAATCAGGTTGCATACGTCAAAGTTAACTACAGAATCTGTAACAAAATTATTACTAGTGGTTTCATGTAAAGGATTTAATTAAGTTCCGTACAAACGCTGAAAAACTAAACCATTACCATAGACACATCTACATAGAAGCGAGCATAAGGATATTACCTAAACTAGGAAACTCTATCGAAAGTAGGCCAAGAAGCGGGGTGGTAAAAATCGCCTCATTTTTAGGGGAAAAACGCCTCGAACGCGTTCTCTCACCTAATCGCGTGGTCCTATGTGTAGCACATCGCGCGGACAAATCAGAGCGCGCCATACCGATGCACTTGCATAGATCTATGGCTCTGCATGTCGAGAAGCTACTTTGCGGAGTAAGGGGAATGAATACGTGTATGGTCGAGATAGACAACGGGGAAATTCTTATAATCAGGATAGGGTTTTATCCTTTCTCTTCTTTTACGCGCTTGACGACAAGAATTTTCGACGCTCAGGAGCCCTATAAAAGGCCGCGAAAATCGGCCGGCGACACTTTTTCACGGGGAGTCAAGTAACACTTTTTCACGGGGAGTCAAGTAAAACAGTTTACGGGGGGTCAAGTAGAGGACTAATCACTACCCTGGCAGTCAATAAGTCGCCGGCAGTGAATTAGACTTTTCCCAAGGCAGCTAGTAGTACTGTTTGCCGGGAAATAAAGTAGACCGATAACGGTACAGAACGATAATTTTTCACCACGGCTGAATTTTCACAAAGTATAGTTTCGAGTAGTACAGAGTACGAGTACAGTACTTATAATTATTAACCCGTGCGAAGTCGGGAATATTGAACGTGCAACATTCAACTACTCATGTAGTTTTATTTCAATAAATAATTATTAATACGCACCAACGCCTACGTTCGATTTTGAGTCTGTCTGACTACACTAATCTACGTCCAACCAACGTTCAACAGCAAGAACCACAGCAACAAACAACCGTAGGTATAATTTTCAATTACCAATTAAAGTGAAATCTTGCTCCGCGTGAAATTGTCATTTAAGTCCCTCCCCATTATTTGTGAAGTGATTATCCCCAACCAAGAACAAAACGCACTCCAGCCCTATCCCGAGTAATTTTCCGCGAGGTTAGACTCAAAAACGGGCTTGCGTCTTCGGTATTTTCTCGTCTGGTGCGGTAAAGGAAGAATTTATTCTCCTTGACCAGAGCACGGAAAAGATACACCGAAACGTGAAATCTATGTTAAATTCGTGGGTTCGTAAGATAGGCCGCGATTTTAACGTAACAAATTCTGGGGGCTCGTCCGGGATCTTAGAGTGTTAGTTTTGTTCAAACTAATATTGTGTAAAAGAATCAACTGAAAAGAAAATATTTTTACTTTGCCCTTTTTACCGTGGTTTTGTGAGCCGATTTAATCCTCGAAAATCGATTTTTTAATTTTTATTGAGTTTTAGTGATTCAATGCATTTCACGAAAAATAATCCCTCTTTGTTACTGAATTTTGTAAAACGATTTAATTTATAAAACCCACCTTTTCCCTCGTTACCGCATTTTCGAGAATTGATTTATTTTAAAGAAATTGATTTTTTACTTTTTATTGAATTTTAACGATTTAATGCATTTCATGAAAATTATCATCATTTATTACTGAGTTTTTAGAAAACGATTTAATTTATAAAATCTACCCTTTCCCTTTTTATCGCATTTTTGAGAATTGATTTATTTTAAAGAAATTGATTTTTTACTTTTTATTGAATTTAACGATTCAATGCACTTCATGAAAAACTATCATTCTTTACTACTGAGTTTTTATACAACGATCTAATTCATAAATTCTAACCTTTCCCTTTTTATTGCATTTTTAAGAGTTGATTTATTTCACAGAAATTGATTTTTTTTTACCTTTTAGTGAATTTTAACGAGCCAAGCCATTTCATAAAAATTTACCATCTTTTTAGAAGAATACCAACTATTTAGAAGAATACGACCATCAGACTTCTTGTGTTGTTTGTATACGATTCGCTCCGTAACATTAACTTCTTGGTACTATCACTTACATAAAATCTGTCAACCTACCAAGCGTTACAACAGTTGGCATACAATTCTGAAAATATTAATAGAATTACAAAACAGTTCTGCTATTCACTCCTACGTTGCTCATCTTAACAAGCCCCTCGAGCGATCACTAGAATCGTTTACCTCCATCCACCGCTCATAACATTGCACCTGCACCTGCACGTGCTGCTCTTTCTGCCATAGACCTTTAACAAATTCACCGGCTCGCTTACACCAGCGGTCAGCATTCTAAAATCCCTACTCCATCCATTCCGATAAAATAGGCCTTTAAGAAACTCGCCGTCTCGCTTACACCAGCAGACAGCGTTCTAAAAAACTCCACCGCATTCATCAAATCCACCGTCTCGCTTACATCAGCAGACAGCGTTCTAAAAACCCTACCTCATCCATTAAATCTACCGACTCGCTTACACCAGCAGACAGCGTTCTAAAACCCTACCTCATCCATTAAATCCACCGTCTCGCTTACACCAGCAGACAGCATTCTGTAAACCCTACCTTAACTACCCTCTTTTCGACCTAACACATGGGCAACCAGATTTGCCCGCGCACGTATCACTAACAACACAATCATCACAAAACACATTACACTAGTGAACGAAATCCTATGTTTTAGCTCCTCACGCAAGTGAGTTCGGGGCTAGCAAGGCTCGTTCACGAAACACATTACACCAGTGAAGAGAAATCCTATGTTTTAGCTCCTCGCGTAAGTGGGGTTAAGGCTGGCAAGGCTCGCTCGCAATACACATTACACTAGTGAAGAGAAATCCTATGTTTCAGCTCCTCGCGTAAGTGGGGTTAAGGCTGGCAAGGCTCGCTCACAATACACATTACACTAGTGAAGAGAAATCCTATGTTTCAGCTCCTCGCGTAAGTAGGGTTAAGGCTGGCAAGGCTCGCTCACAATACACATTACACTAGTGAAGAGAAATCCTATGTTTCAGCTCCTCGCGTAAGTGGGGTTAAGGCTGGCAAGGCTCGCTCACAACACACATTACACTAGTGAAGAGAAATCCTATGTTTCAGCTCCTCGCGTAAGTGGGGTTAAGGCTGGCAAGGCTCGCTCACACCACACATTACACTAGTGAAGAGAAATCCTATGTTTTAGCTCCTCGCGTAAGTGGGGTTAAGGCTAGCAAGGCTCGTTCACAAAACACATTACACTAGTGAAAGAAATCCTATGTTTTAGCTCCTCGCGTAAGTGGGGTTAAGGCTAGCAAGGTCCGCTCACGAAACACATTATACCAACAAAACAGACATAACTACACGTACTACTTACTTATTCTAACAATTACCCTACCACTATTGACCCGAATCATTTATCCATGCCTAAAACCCATAGAGCAGGAAGGAAAATTCAAGCGCAGAGATTAAAACGACGAATCTTAAAAGAACAGTACCAAGTTCCAACAATTGCGTGCAAATCATATAACGAACAAAATCCTAGAGTCTTTGATATCGAAATAGAAAGTAATAATAAAACTATCCCTCTCGAAGGAAGAGAAATAACAGAATATAAGAAACATTGCGACGACACAATTGCAGTACATAACGACTACTCGAGGCAAGAAAGGAATAGAATTTTAAATTCTAATAAAGCAAGTCGTCCTTTAACGGTAACAGTGAGTGAATCGTATAACAAGCAGAATTTTGGAGTCTCCAGCATAAAATCTACAAAAGATAACGAAGGTATTTTCCTTAACGAAGAAAAAAATAACAGGTTTTCAGGGACCTTTAGGTGAACAAACAGAGAAGTATAAAAATCATTCAGACAGTGCAAAGGCAGATTGCACGGGCCTCTCTAACGAAGAGACACCATATTTATTAAGGGAAATTACGTACGAAGCAAACAGCAGTAAAGTCACACAGGGCGTCGACACAGAAATACCGAGTGAATATAGAATAAAACGCCTTAAGCAAATCCGAGAAATCGAGTGAAAACATTTTCTAGACGAACTTGTCGCTGATTACGAAGCTCACTCGATAGAAGGGATACGCTATCACCCGATAGTAACACTAAGATCGAATCGTTAAATAAACATAAAGTTATCCTCCTGAAGGAAAAACCACATTTGATTTCACCTCAGGGAAATTTTGAAACAAAATTAAAGGAATAAAGTTCCATAATTTTTCCTCGTTACAAGTAACAAAAAGAACGTTATTCCTATTTCCTCCTCCTGCGCAATTTTACTCTCATAATATTCTTATGTATTGTTGTATGTCTCTTTGATGCGATATAAGAAAAAGAGCAAATATATTATTATACTTATATAAAATACATCATAAATGAGTTCAACTCGATCAAAGGTAAGAGTTGATGATAGCGTAATACATGATTATCCTGAGGACCGAAAAAAGAAATCTCGAATACATAGCCCTCCTAAATCCCCATTTAAAACAGTCGAAGAATTTTTCGACGAAAATATTGACAATTCGCATCCCAAGACTCCCTCCACAACGAATCCAACGGGAGAAATTATTGCGGATACAGAGAAAAGTAGCAACATTAATCAAGAAAATCCGGAATTAATTAAAGTAGACGAAAATAGTCGTATACAATCCTTGGAATTAACGTCAAGTCATTTAATTATTACAAAAACGGAAATAAATTGTGAGGAAGCAAGTGATTCTTCAAGTACTGAAGAAATTTTATCAGACAATCTTGATAATTATAGTACATCAAATAGTCCCTTACAGATTCAAGAAATTTCAAAGAATTCAGAAAGTTTTGAGCAATTCGCGAACCGAGTGCAAGAAACACTTACGGCGAGATCGGGAAACAATTTATTGTCTGTGGTTGGATTTTTGGAAGAACCTGGTCACCAATATTTACCACTTGTAATAAATAGAGATCCCTGTAACGAAATTCCAGTTCAGATCCCCGCATCCCCCGAACATATTGTAAAAGGCGTCGAGTTGCAGCCCGCTACACACGAGACGACAGGTACGAATACACCAGTCGGAACTACCCCGAACCCCGTAGGCACCACGCCCACGTTAGGCCTTTCGAACTCCAGCGACATATTTTACACTCCAGCAGGGGGGTCTACCCCATTCAACTCACCCATCGGTACACAGCCCCTCGTGAGTCATAATAAAATACTGTCCACTCCAATAGATAGAAGCAATACTTGTGAAAAATCTAAATTAAAATCAATAATTAAACCCTCCCACATTGTCCCACAGAATTTGTTGAAAAATTTACACCTGCTATCTGAATACGAACCTGATATTCCTGGTTGTTCCTCCCACCCCACGGAAAAAAGGTCGAGTCCAGATAAAAAAACCCATTAAAATACCACCAGTGAACTTTTCTCTTGAAACTAGTGACCCTGTACCCGACCCTCCTCCCATAATGGTTAATAATAACCAAACGTTGTCTCTTCGAGATGCATTGGCTGTCATACCGAATTATGACGGTCATACTTTGTCATTGGGAATGTTTATCCAAGGATGCAAGGAAGCCTTGGCCATGATGGGGCCAGGCGCCGAATCAAATTTAGTAAAAGCAGTCCGCATAAAAATAATTGGCGAACCCCGTCGCACTATACAAGGGCAAACTTTTGAAAAAATAGAAGATTTGGGTAAATTTCTCAAAGATATTTATGCACCCACGCGAAACGTATATCAGTTGCAAGGTGAATTAGGATCAATATACCAGAGAGAAAGTGAGTCTGTTATTGCCTATTCGAATCGTGTACGAGATTTGGGAAATTTGATACTTGAAAATTACGATGCGAGCGAAGATAATCCCTTGGCTGGCGCTTTTATTGATAATACTAAACAAAGCCTTCCAGTTTGTTTTCTACACGGTTTAAAACCGGAAATCGAACAACGATTAACTCCTAATAATAATCTTGAAGAATTAATAAAGCTAGCAGTGCAGACCGAAAAGAGTTTAGTATCCCAAGCAGCCTTGCGTAGCGGTGAGCAAGTAACATCGAGTCCAAGGGCCCCTAAACCCGAGGCGAAACGAGGAGTACACGTGGTAGCAAGCGAAGAAGTGCATTGCCAGTTGTGCAATAAAAAAGGGCACAATGCTAAAGAATGTTCGACTCAGAAGATGAGCCAAGCGTTGGCTGTTGGGTTACAAAATACGGGAAATGTCGATAAAGGACCGAACATATGTCAGATCTGTCAGAAGACTGGACACTCGGCAGACAAATGTTTTAAAATCTTCCCCCCTTCAAATAATAATAAACCCGTCTTTGACGGTCCTCCGCTCACTATATGCCAGGTATGTAATAAGCGCGGGCACACTGCCGACCGTTGTTATAAAATTTTTCCTCCTGAAAGGAAAGAGTCGGGATATATATCGATGTTTTGTCACTTTTGTAAAAATCATGGACACACAGCGAATAGATGTCCTCAATCACCCTCAGTCCCCCCCCCCCCCCCCCAAACTAGTGTCTTTACCGCAAACACAGGTACCAGTCAATCTCCGATACCAAAATCCTAGCGATATTCGGTGCCAAATATGTAAAAAAGAAAGCCACGGGGCCGCAACAACCATTCCCAGCCTTTAAATAACAATCGATCGGAAAATCGCGGAAATATTAATAATTTCAATAATAATTCCATGAATTCAACAGGACCATGTTTTTATTGCAAACAACCCGGTCATTTTATCCGTGAGTGTCCCGCTCGAAGGAAGAACGAAGCAACATATGGAAGTACGGGAAACCGAAGTGGTCTTCCGAGTACGGGTGCGCCCAGGGAGACTCCGTTAAACATGCATCCGATCCGTACTATTTCAATCGCAGCTTCGACCCTCAACCGCGAATAGTCCGTATCTTTAATATACAATTGCATCGAGAAAGTAGTGTTCCGACGGTTACGATAACGGCATCGGAAGTAATATCCCCTATCACTCTTATGGTTGATACGGGAGCCGGGCCGAATATTTTAAAGAAACAATTTGTAAATGAACATATCGCTATAAATCACTGAGAAATTTTACAACTTAATGGAATAACAACAAATTCAATTTTTACTTTGGGTCATATTACAATACAAGCCTTCGGACGTTTCGCTACTTTCCATATTGTAGATAATAACTTCCCCATAAAGGAAGCTGGTATATTGGGTTCGGAATACCTTGACGGCAATCGCGTGAAAATTGACTATGAGAAAAGACAATTGAAAATGCAGAATGTAAGAGTACCATTTGCAACTCAGGAAACTATTGTAATCCCTGCAGAGTCCACCAAATTGTGCTTCGTGAAAGTAAAGAATTTGGATTTACGGGAAGGTTATCTGCCTCCCCTGGATGCAGGTGAAGGTATAAACAAAGAGAGCGGGTTTGTCACTAATAATAATGCTAAAGCTTACATTTATGTGACGAATAGCAATAGGTGTTCGGTTCAAGTCCAGGTACCAGTACTAGAATTAATGTCATCGGAGGAATTAACTCACAGTACAGGAATAAGAGAATCTACTGACGATTCAAAGACGAAAAAGGAACAACAGGTAACAAGTAATGTTCAATTAATAAAAGAAAATAAGTCCTCGGACGGACTGAGTCATGAAACTAATAAAGATAAAATCAATTCAAGTGAAAATATTGGGAAAATATTCATTCCAACGGGAAAGAATGCGTTCTTATCAGAGACACTACCCCGCGGAGATTCTATGGTTGATAGTAGAAGAGGCCCGTTATAGAAAGACAGGGCGTGGCCGTCTGGCGCCAGGCGCGTGTCTAGATAAGCCCCCCCCCACTACCCCTCCCTTGCTGCTTCCTCATTGGTTGTTACAGGGGGCGTGTCTACCCGCACTACCCCACCTCTGTTCCTGATTGGTCCCCACAACCCTTATCACCCCCACCACCCCTGCCCCCATCGCTGATTAGTCCCCACCAGTCCCCACCCCCAGTCCACCTATCCTGGTGTTTTGATTGGTGCAGCGTCGCAGCGCAATCTGCCGGATTTTAACCCGTACTTAATTGCCGATGCGCCATCTAATGTCGGTAAATGTGTTACCGACTGATGGTAAAGAAGATGGGATGTTGGCAGTTGGTCCAGCAGAAAATTACCGATGCGTCATCTACTGTCGGTGATCGTGTTACCGACTGGTGGTAAAGAAGATTGAATGTTGACAGTCGGTCTAGCAGAAAATGTATCGGTGATCGGTAAAGCGGATCGGTTGTCAACCGTCGGTACGTAGCCGACCATCGCTACAGCTAATTTGGGACTTACGGAAGATAAGAAGATTGGGTCTCGCGGTAAATAATATTCTGCACCCCACCATCAACCGGTTTCCCCCCCAGTCGTCTATAACCGAGACCCCTTCACGTAGCTTTTTTAAAAAATTGTTGTTAATTTAAAAATTTAATAATTTAAACGACTATTTACAACAACGGTAAATGAAAATACTCGTTATTTTTAGTTTCATAAAAAACTGTTTTATTTTACCATTCTCGTCCAACAAACATGTATTGTTCATCCGTAATTTTCAATGGCATCCGTGGCAGTCACGGCGAGCTGGTGGTCGACCGTCAATTTGTGTTTTTGTACCCGATTTCTTGTAATGTACATAGCATGGCATGTACGAGGAGACCTCACGGTCAACTTTGAGCTCCTCCGGTAGTTTGTCGTACAGAATTTCTATTTTTCCGCCCCAATGTTTCAATAGCAGCGGCTTCGGTATGTACGCGAGCTCAGCTTTGGTGAAGTCTCGGGGATCCTTGCAGCAGTCGATCATGAGTATACTACCAATAGTATTCATTGTGGAAAGAGGGGCAAAGATACTTTCACAACGACGTTTCCTTTTCAACTAAGTTTTTTCACAGCTGTTACCATTAGATATATACATCTCGCGTCAATGGGCAGCATAGTTAAATATGAAAATGTGTATGGTGGGAGTACTTTCGAATAATAAGACAGGAAATTCAAAGTTTCGATTTATTCATACGAATTTCAAAATGGTTCTGCACACGTTTGTATATACGTGTTTTTATTATTATTTCACAAAATTATACAAATAAATCCGCATATAATATCGTTCTGTAAACGCTTGTATATACGTGATTTTATTATCATTTTACAAAATTATATAAATAAAGCCATATATTTTTTATCGTTTTTACACATATACATATATACAATAATATTCATAAAGAATAAAAATAATTTACAACGCTGTACAGATAAATGTACGTATTTACACACACACACACACACACACACACACACACACACACACACACACACACACACACACACACACACACACACACACACACACACACACACACACACACACACACACACACACACACACACACACACACACACACACACACACACACACACACACACACACACACACACACACACACACACACACACACACACACACACATATGTACAAAGTTACAAGTGCAAAACAATTGTGAAAAATTATCTACAAACTATATACATAAATAACCACACACACACACACACGCAGAGGCGAGCGCATTCTATTTACATGTTTATACATATTTACATATTTACAAAAGTTTATATTACAAATAGATGTTACTAGCCATCATCAGCATCGTTATCTTTAAAACCAAACGGTAGTGATAACCGGTGTGCAATATGGCGACGTTTACGACATACGACACGACAAGTTTTGTACATTGTACGGGTGATGACGTTGCGGAGGGGCGTTCTTTAATTGAATTAAATTTTTAATTAAACACTATGTTACTAAACGATGGTAATTCCGATTTTAGGAGTTCACTTATTGAATAAAAATTAATTGTTTCCGAGTTTTTAGAATTCAAACTTATCCCTTTCACTTTACAAACAGTGTCCACCACCGTTTCAGGATCCTCGGTAGTCGTAACCGTATAACCATAAAATTTCGGGCCACCGGAGACGAACGAGTTGATATAAGCGTTCGGCGCCACCGATATCAACTCGTTGGTCATGTCACCGAGGAGATTACCTACCGAGGGTTCCCAAGCATCATCACCAGTACTCACGTAAATAACAGAGTCCGTGTCGTAATACAAAACCCGTCTGTCCAATAGCTCGAGGTAGCTATAAAGTTTCAGACGGGCCAAGGCCGTTGTAAATGCAGCTATAACCACACTAGTTAAGGGGCTAGGGGTAATAGCGTCCTCGCGAGATATCCAATTTAAATATAGCAAATCGTCGTTAACCGGTAGCAGGCGTTGAATTTCTTTCTCATTGTCGTACAAATACAACAATAGCTTCTCGCGAGTTTTAATTATTTCCGTGCGCGTCAGGTCATCCCGCTGACCGAACTTACCCCAGAACGAATTTAAGCAAAGCTTAGCAACTGAGCGTAAGCCCTGATTACGCGTAATGTTGTTAGCGTTCAGCCGGATACCCTCCACACGCTCGTAATAATCTATATATTCCTCGCGAGACGCTTCGTCGATACAGTGCTCGGGCCAACCGCTCGCCTCCTGTTTAATTTTCAAAAATGTATTTACATAAGAGGCAAACAGTCCACCCTCGCGTGTAACGGGATTGTACATTGTTGTTTTGTACGCCCAAATCGTCGAAATTTTTAAGATTTCATAGCCCATATCTATTGCCTTCCGCACCTCATCCGTCACCCAGGTACCGGTGAAAGCCCGGTCGTCAGGGTTCTCATGAATGCACGAGGCTTGAACCATAGACTCTGTACACTTACGGCACAGAGCAAATAGCAGTCTCTCGTGCATTCGAACAGGTAGCACGGGGTGAAAGAGGTGGCGCGGAGGCAATACGGTACACTCGACCAAACCGTTGACCGTTACACCGAGAGCATCGAGTGAACCCCCCAACAAATCGTCGCACTCGGTACCAATATATATTTTCGGGTGCCCCACCGGGAAGCGACCTGTCTTACATATATACGGATACAGCGAGCAGATATCGATGTACGATATCTTCTCCCTTTGTGCGACATCGTAGGAGGTGACGATATTACCTGTGCGACCACCATAAAACGCTGCACGAGGGTTCAAACTCTCTGTGGTGCGCCGTGGATGATTATTTTAAAATTCGTTTACGCGTGGCTTGACTTTGCGAAGTAGATTGAAGTTACACTCCCACATCTCCACCAATTGTAACCATGCGAACGAATTTTTAAACTCATTGCCACAGTACGCTCATATCGAGTGTCCATACTCTCGTTACCAGCGTGAGACTTTCTCGCGCGATCGTTTGGAAAACACTCACGGCATCCATGCCAGTAACAACCATGGTATTGATAAACAATACGACGATTGTTTACCTCTATATAACCGTCGACACGCGGCCCTTCGGGTAGCTTATGTTCACGGGTGCGACCCGCGTGAATAAGCGTATGACCGAGCTCATGCTCGGACCATAATAGCCAGTCGACGGCCTGCTGTGAGTGATTTTCCGCACGCATATAACCACCGGCAGGTATAAGACCAATTGTATCGGGTCTTAGAAAATTGCGACGGTACACGACCGAGCAAGCCGATGCTATCGTAGTGGCCTCGGTGAATGGGCATGTATTACCTACGGATAAAAAAAATTTCCGAAATTCAAAGCAAGCTCGACGGAGTATGTCAACATCCATCTTGCAATACTTAAAAATTTCTTTTTCAAAATCAAATGTTACGGCTTTATCGACTTGCTCAGCGTACCATTCGTAAAATTCCGCGCGGTCTGGTTTACTCATTGTGTCGGGCGAGTAATACGTAGCTGCGGGGAGAACACCGTTATAGCCTCGTGCATCCTCAGTGTTGAAGAGGTGCGGGAAATAACCCTTGGCCAGTTGCTCGCTAAACCCAAAGGCTTTGGGTAGTGCACTGAGTCGCATATGAAAATAATTTATGCTGTCTATAAAAGTCGTGCGGCCCACTCGCATTGAAACTATTGAATTACCGATCAAAATTATACTGGGTGTGGGCATATCCGTGGAACGTTCTACGATATGTCGCAATACAAATTGGCTGTCAAATGCGTTGGCGTTGTGTGCAATACACACTATATTGCGAAATTTCGTAGAAGGTCGCACGGCTAAATCTACAAATTCATCTACTGGATTATTTTTGAATAAAAACTCTCGTACACCGCACCACGAGCAAGTGCTCAAGGGTAGATGCTCTCCCGCTGAAAAACAAAGCTCACACAGCTGTTGCGCTACACAATGAGTGACTACGTGCTCGAACGAGTCGTCTCCCGTATTTGGTGTAATATACGGCTTATCCTGGCGCGTTTCAAAATCGTAAAATATAAATAGCGTTTCAGGGTGTCCCGCGACCGGTTTCAATTCTTTCCGTGGTTTGACAATTTGCATATAGCAACGATCATTGTAGCCTTGCGAACTACGACACAAACGACAAAAAGAAATACCGCATTCGTGAATCTTGTGATGATTACTCATAACTTTATCACAAGATTTACAAATACGGTAAGTCTCGCAAATAGATTGTTGGAGCTGTTGCAGATTATAGCGGCTAACCAATGGTTTTAAATGGTTAGCGAAACACAAGGGGTTGTAGAACATTCGTCTGCAATCGTCGCACGACTTCTCGCTATTCACAGCGGTGGGCACTGTTTGACTACTACCTGCCACCGGACCGGGCACGAGCTCTTTATCAGCCGTTGGGGCTAACTCTTTGATACAGGGCGGCACACTGAAGCATCGTGGACACTTACTCGTGCAACGATGCTCGAATTGACGACGGTAAGATTTATTGCACGGTATACAATAATTCTTACCACCTGCTGCGCCCATTAGGTTGATGATTGGCGAATAGTATTTAAAAATAGCACTATACGCTACATTAACAACCTCAGATGGCCCCTGCATTACGAAAGACGTTTGTTCATCAAAAAGCGGGGGTACACCTGTACCGAGTGACTCCCAATCGTATACCGTGATAGCAATCCTCAAAGGCATGAGGTATCTTTGGAAATTTGTTATTTCCGGAATACCACAGCCTTCTAGAGGTCTTTGCACACCGGCCAGCTGAACAAGAGATTGCGCTTTTTCACGTTGGTGGAGCGACGCCCCTTGTCGTATACGCGTCCAAGCTATTTGCGAGTCTTTGCTACGTTCGCGTTTATGTACGTTGTTTGCAAGAGCTACAACGATCGAGCGAGGAAAACACAAATTATCACCGTTTTGTATTATACAAACCACGGATCGACTCTTCCCCTTTGACACACGGAGCCCCTGACCAGTAGGCACCGCTACATACGTAACGGTGAATCGCAACGTGTCAGAGGCCGCGAGAACCCTCGAGCTCAGATTTACGGCACACATCAAAGCCCATAGGGCTTCATCAGTGAACCGTGAAATAGGCCTCAATGATATGCCCACTTTGCCGTCTGCCATCCCGTCAGTGACAAAACCCACACCTATTAAATCCGTGTCATCGCGATCCTTTACGAAATAATCTTGAATATCTCGGATGGAGTTACGAATCCACGTGACCGGATTTATAGATACGGGTGGTTGTACTAACGCTAGATTGATCTGTCGCGCTGAAATCCCGAAACGCCGTAAATATTTATATTGTTTTGCGCCCGCGACAACAAAACGATTTCCCGGCGGTAAAATATCGTCCGTATCATCGATGCTAACCGCGGTGTCTCGGATCTCTGTTCCCTGGCTATGATTTCGAATATTAACTACGCCTGCTACGCGATTAACGTTATTACCCCCGGCACCAGTTAAACCCCTATGATGATTATGATGATGATGATGATGATGATGATGATGATGATGATGATGATGATGATGATGATGATGATGATGATGATGATGATGATGATGATGATGATGATGATGATGATGATGATGATGATGATGATGATGATGATGATGATGGTGACGACGACGACGATGACGACGACGACGACGACGACGACGACGACGACGACGACGACGACGACGAAGAGGACACGGTTGAAGCCAGTGACGGTATTGGCGACAACAGCGGAGGCCAGTGACCTATAAAATATCCAGATTTAAGAATTTATTTTACGCTCACTCTTCAGGGGGCCCAAGCCATGCCTCGTACAACTGCACAGCAACAAGGTCATCGTCCTCGTCGCAGAAGTCGGAGTCATCCCCGACCGTACCATCCGCGTGATAGTAAGGTATCACGTGGGTGCGAATAAACACCGCCTCTTCGTCTAGGTCAATACCTTGCTCCTGAGGCGGTGGTGACTCGGGGCTATCCGGGATATCCGCGACCTCGCGTACGACAACATGTGCAACATCTTGCGGTTCATCGTCTATTAGAAAATGAATTTTATTAATTCATCTTTATAAAATAATCTAATAGTAAATATTTTTAATTATTTTTACGTACCATCATACGAGTCATCAGCGGACTCTGTAGTTGCCTCGTCTATATTTAAAGGCCTCTGCGCAACCATCACTGGTTCCTCGTCTTCCTCTATCCTCGGCTGCTCAGGATCCGGGCTAGCCGGACTGTCGGGGACATCATCGTCGATGGAGCTGTCGTCTTCCTCCTCATCCTCCTCCATGGCCTCATCATCGGCGTGGTTGTCGTTATCATCATCATCGATGAAAAACATATCAACCTCGTCACCGTCGTCTGCCGACACGCCTGACATTGAGGCGTTGTCGTCATCGTCGGGGCTGGGTGAAGCCGTGTACGACGACGGTGACCCCAAGCATGAGTCGGCGCTAGGAGGTCCGGCGTCGTTTTCGCTGCTGCTCGATGCAAGTAGCGAGCGTATAGCTGTAAGGGAAAATAAAAATTTATCATTTCTTTAAAGAAAAACATTTTGTTTTTCACTCTATTGTTTTTTATTTTTTAATTTAGCTAAAATATTTTCATTATTTTTCAAAAATTGAATAAAATACATTGCCAGCGTTAACGAGTCTACGAAGCAAGTTTAACTGTGATTGATTCATTAACGGAAAGTGTATTAATTTTTGCGAGATAGAGTGAAAGTGGATTAAAAATTAATTCACTTTTCGTCAACCAATCAATCACAGAAACCACTTTCAGTCAAGTGAACAAGTAAAGACTATAATACAATTTTAAATAATAAACAATATTTTTCGAGATTAAAAAAGTAAAATACAAAAGAGCAAATAACAAAAAGACGATAAAAACTCCAAATTTTGTACACAAATACTCCATGACTGAACACTGTAAGGGGGGAGGGGGGTAATTTTACATGTGTCAGTTTTTAAAATAAATAAGCGAGTAAAAATGAAAATGTATCATCTTTAAAGAAAAACGTTTTGTTTTTATTAAAATTTGTTAATTACCAAAATTTTTTACTATTTTTCAAAAATTGAATAAACACATTGCCGACACCACCGAGTTTAACGAACCAAGTTTTACATTGATTGATGAAAAGTGTATTAATTTTCGCGTAGCAAAGCGAAAGTGGATTAAAAATCAAGCCACTTTTCATCATCCAGTTAAAATAAAACTTGGTTCTCGACGATATGACGCTCACAATGTATTTTTTTTATTACATTTTTGACAACAATAATAAAATTATTAAATTATAAAAAATTAGTTTTTATATTATACTCTTTCAATCATTTTAAGATTGATAAATATTTAAATAATAAAAATTATTTTAATGAAATAAAAAATACAAAATGAAAGTAAAAAAGAACACATAACAAAACTTTTTTCTTTTAAGACGACAAATAATAAATAAAATTATAAATAAATAAAATTTTTCAAATTATTTCGACTTACCATGTCGATTTTCAGCGCCCATAATCAACTCGTTCAGCGGCCCATGTAACAGTCCACCGTGATCGGTAAGATGTTGGATCACATATTGCTGCACAAAGCGGGTGCTTGCCGTAACGGACCACTCACATAAGCATCGGTAATCGAGTCTGCATCACCACTCAGCAACACTGCACTAAACTCCGCGCGGAGACGTTGGAACGTAAAGTTCGCGATATTCACGAACCAACGCCGTGTAAAGCGCCGCACCAATCGCGGTTCCCGACGTATAAACACGCGAGCCGTTGCGCGCACTACGGCCAGAAGGACACGTCTACGTGAATCCATTTTTTTAAAAACGCGAAATAACGATGCTACACTGATAGGATGCTAGTTGTAGAACGTTTAAACGTTGAATAATACGAGAACTACCGTTCCACGCAATTTTATACCTTAACTCGAATACTCCCACTACCCTATATATATATATTTCGACTTCACCATAAATTCAGAAATCGAGGAGAATTTTGAAATATAACAACCTTGAGTCCCTGTACAGTGACAGAGTGTCTTCACAAGGGGTTGAGGGCTACACACAGTTGTGCACTATTTCTTAAAGATAATTTATTTCGTACTACCTCTTTGGAAATGCTGTAAACATGAACCCATGCACGCCTACCGTTTTCTCTAGAAAGCTGCATTGTCTAAACAGACATTCTTACAGCGATAACGCTGCTTCAGTGCCAACTAGCGTAGGCGCCTACTATTTCTTAAAGATGATTTAATTCGTATTAGCACTTTGTCTAGAGTGTAAACATGAAGCGCTACACTCCACCCGTTTTTCTAAGAAAGCTGTATTGTCTGAAACAGACATTCTTAATTTACATTTATATATGCACTTTTGGTATCTATTTACAATACGGTAATACGAAACGTCTGCCGTTTTTATACTAGACTGCATTGACAAAATAGACAGGCTCCATTTATATATACATCTGTAACACGTGTATACGCAAGACAATAAACGCAAATTCTACGATAGCTTTTCCATCAGGGTCTGTGTATTTACAAACAAACAAAAAAATACCCAACATTTACATAAACGCTTGTGAACTAGGTTATTTTACATAATTATATTCAGTATAAATTCTTATAATAAATTCATTTTCAAAAATATATTACGACAAATTTTTCGTTCTCGCTACTCTCTTTACATTTAATTGTATTCATATTTACTTATTCAAAAATGGTATACCCGGGCAAACGTTTCATTGTCAATCAACCCTTACACTGCTTCGACAATGATAATTATCAGCCTTTGGTGGAAAACTGAAAACCCCCCGAGCACCGTAATAAATTATGTTCCAATGGACAGACGCTAGCTATTGAATTTGTATATGGTCAATATACAATACGGCGCCTGTTTATACATATTTACAATCGGTCGTACTGACGGCGCTGACCCTCGAGGGGGTCATAGATACTTTCTCGTACAGGTAGACGCACAATATGAAAATTTGTATATTTATTCTTATACGTATAACGTTCAAGTGTTTTCCATCTACCGTAGACTCATTAAAATGCAAAATTCTTTCGACCATTACTGAAACGTAACTACATGAGGCCGGAGGGGGTTTGCTATAATGTTTCAAATTTTACGCTATGAAATATCTATTTGTGATGAAATAAACAGTTTTTACACTATAATAATTTGTAGTATACAGAAGTATAACTTCTCTCTCTATATGCTCTACTAAGGTTACGTTGGTGGGGGTGAACGCTTGCCCCCACCATCCCAACATATGAGGCGATTCACACCTGTCTATAAAAACATTTGTAAAGAGGATCGGGTGGCAGTCCAACCCGTGACAAGCTACGAAATACAGTTATCGTAGCTTCGTTTCCCTCATTATTTATTCATTTTTCCGTGTCGCTCTGTTGTATTTTTCTATCAACCATGGAAAATTTTGAAGCACCATTGTTGCTTGCTACAACATACAATTTGAACTACTCGGAAACAAAGAGGATAACTGTGGGTCTTCAGGTACGCGCAAGCGGTGACGTTACGCCGGTCGTTAAGCTGCAGCATAATAACTCGTCGGGTGGTATTACCTTTGAACCTACAAAGTGGTGTAAACTACAAGATGCCTTGACCGAGATAGCATCATATTTCGGGGCCTGTACGAATTATGGCTGGAAAGCTGATGAACGCATCCGTAAAACATTCAACATCGATGACTGCGAGATTCACTTTGCGTCCTCGTTTGGCTCAAAATCCATTGTTTTCGACCAAGCCAAGGACAATGTGATCGCCGTGGACGTCAACCCTAACGATGAAAATACACAGCTGGAAGCACCACCACCACAGAAGAAGAAGAAGAAAAACATCTATTCACCGAGTATATGAGTGTCGATGAGCGCTTCAGACGGCTCCAGCGCTACGTCGTTTATGTGAAAAACTGTATCGATGTTCTGTGTGCTGAATTAGTTCTACATATTCCCGCTAAAGAACTAATCGAGAATGTGCACCAAGTGCGTATTAAAACTCTTTTAACACAGAATAGCTCTAATCTGTGTGAAGCTGTACGTCATCGAGTGGATCCCTCATTCCTTGAACATTTCGATATATTGTTCCTTGAGTTGCAGATATTTTGTGTTCCGTTTATAACACAGGAGGTGAAAAAATTAATCACGGACATTTCTCGGGTGGCTTCAAAACCGTTTGAAGAAGAATGATCGGAGAACGATTGCCCTCGGTTACGCAAGAATTAATTTTTCATAATTCACGCGATAACACATGATTATAATGATAATAATTAATTTTACCAGTTGTAGATGTTAAGATAATTATTGCGTTACTTTTCTTAAATACACACGTGACTCGTCGTCGTCGATAACCCTTCCCACCCATGTCTCGCCTCAGTATAAATTGAAATTATTAATATTTTTATGTATAATACTCTCTCTCTCTCTCTCTCTCTCTCTCTCTACAATAAAGAAAAATGTATGGTATTTAAACGTGTTTTTTACTTAGCATCATCAGCATTAATAGTTGCTTTGAAAAATTTATTTAAAAATGTACGTCAAATAGTGTTAAACGAAAAATACAATCTTCTGAATACACATGCGCTTTAAAAAGCTAAATTGTGCGCATGTGCCGCGGTGACACACGCTCGCTCATAAGCTTATGACCAGGCGAGTGTGTATCTGTATAAGCTGAACCGCGCCCGCGCACACGTCTGATAAGCTAATAACGGCGTGTGGGTACGCGCCGCCGCCGCCGCCGCCGCCGCCCGGCTGGGTAACACGCTTATTGTGCACTTGGTGTATGCGATTTTGCATCTCGTTGCTCTACGATATTCACCGTCATCATCATCATCATCATCATCATCAATAGTATCGTGGATTTGTCACGCTTTATAAGTGAAAATAATAATGGATGTACGCTGGAAACATCCGTGGACGTCGCTGATTTGTGGCCCCACTGGATGTGGGAAAACAGTTTTCGTGAAAAAATTTCTAAAGTTTCTCAATTCAATGAGTAACGTTGAATTTGACCGTATTACATTTTATTATGGAGATACTCTCGATTCTGATATCGCTGCTCTGAATAACACATGTGAACAACAACAACCGTCGTCGTTAATTACTAAGACTGGGAGTAATAAAAAATCCAAAACCCCAAAAATTGAATTTAACGAGGGTCTACCGCAACAGGAGGATTATTCGAGCGACAATAACTTGAAAAAAATGGTTATTATCGATGATTTGATGCGCGAATCCTCAAATAATACCATTGTCGACCTTTTCACAAAAGGTAGCCATCATAAAAATATTAGTGTGATTTTTATCACACAAAATATTTTCCATCAGGGACACGGACAACGTGATATATCATTGAACGCCAATTATATGGTGATAAAGGGTGTTTCAACAGGTGCGCTTCAACTTTTTTCCGATAGGGACGGCGAACGACGCCATATTTTTTATTGTTCTTTTGTCATTTGGAAACTTCATTAGTATACATTTCATCATGGAACGCTACACACGTGAACAGCGATTGCAAATCGTGCAAATTTTTTATCAAAATAATCGTTCTGTTGCTGCTACTTTAAGAGCATTACGGCCATTTTACGGTCCATTTAACAAGCCAGCCCGTTCGACAATCGACCGTATAGTGGCAAAATTTGAGTCTACGTTTTCACTACATAATGTTCCGGTGCCCTCGAGAGCAAGAAGTGCTCGAAGTGTTGAAAACATCGCAGCCGCCAGGGCTTCAGTTCAAGAAGACGCGAATGTGCCGCTCACACGACGTTCGCAACAATTGGGCCTTTCTGTGACATCATTGTGGCGAATTTTACGTAAAGATCTTGGCCTACATCCGTATAAGATCAAGCTGACACAACAACTAAAGCCGTTTGACCATTCGAAGCGACGCCGATTCGTGAATTGGGCTCAAGAGCAAATCGAAAATGATGCAGATTTTCACCGAAAAATCATCTTCAGCGATGAGGCTCACTTTTGGCTAAATGGATTTGTCAACAAGCAAAATATGCGTTACTGGGCAGGAAGCAACCCACACGTGATTCATGAGGCACCGTTGCATCCCGAAAAAGTCACTGTTTGGTGCGGATTACATGCCGGCGGCGTCATTGGGCCATATTTTTTCATCGACGATAACGATCGCCACGTTACTGTTAATGGAAATCGATACCGCGATATGATAAACGATTTTTTTGGCCGCAATTGAATGGAATGGACTTGGACGACATGTGGTTTCAACAGGACGGGGCCACATGCCACACAGCACACGATACAATCGCGTTATTGAAGACTAAGTTCGATGAGCGTGTTATTTCGCGAAATGGGCCCGTCCAGTGGCCGCCGCGCTCGTGTGATTTGACACCTCTAGATTATTTTCTTTAGGGTTATGTGAAGTCATTGGTCTATGCCAATAAGCCGGCGACGTTGCAAGAGCTCAGAGCCAATATTGAACGTGAAATTACTGGAATTTCGGCCGATTTATGCGAAAGAGTGGTCGAAAATTGGGTTCAAAGATTGGACTTCGTAAAACGTGCACGCGGTGGTCATGCAAAAGAAATCGAGTTTCGGACTTAAATGTATATGTTCAAATTCGTTAATAAAAAAAAAGTTAGTTCAAAAGTCAAACAGTTTGTGTTTTATTCAAAAAAAAAGTTGAAGTGCTCTTATTCAAAAACCCTTTATTTAAAAATCCACGTGATCGAGCACAAATTACACATCTAGCGAGACAAGTATACCCCGAGAATCCACGACTTCTAACCGAGTCATATTACGATGCTACCGCACAGCCACACGGTTATCTACTCTTGGATCTTAATCAATCGACACCCGATTATTGTCGATGTCGTACAATGATATTTCCCGATGATCCACGAATGCTGGTCTACATGCCGAAAAACACTCGTCAACGTATTTAATTGGAAGCACAAGTAGACACCACATCAGTCGCTAATGGATATGAGTCATGTACGCATCACGCATCATAATACATCTGCTGTGAAACTGTAATAATGAGGGATAGCACCAGCGCGAAGAAAAAGAAGAAGAAAAATACACATTACATTCCATTCGATGAACGTTGTATAGCCCTACTTAACGCTATTTGTCATTCGAATAAAAAACAGCGAAAATCAATATTGCGTAATGCTGATAAGCCTCTAATCAATTGTATCTGTGAATGCGCGTTAAACATTTTACAAGGAGTTGTTTGTGTCAAGTCAAGTGTTAAAAAACGTTTAAAAAATATAAAAATATACTTCGACAGCTTGTTTCAGGATGTGTGACAAAACAACGTGGTGGTGGTGGTGGTGTTTGTACAGTCGCTCGTAAGCAACGGAAATATAATTGGAGAGCGAAGAAACGCTTTATAATTCAAAAAGGGGGTGGTGCTTTTTTACCACTTTTACTGGCGCCCATAATCACAACTTTATTTAGTAAATTGTTCAGTGGTAGTGACGATTGACAAAACAATACTGTGTTAAGGATAAAAATTCATGCTCGTAAATGGAGCATGCGAAAAAAATGTTTTTAGTGCCAATGTCCGAGGTAAAGGACGAAAATAGTGATGCAGACGGTCGTTACGAGGAAAAGCATCACAATGGATACACTACAAGCCTGTGTCGTCCCTGACGGATGACGGGCCCCTGGAATTTGTCATACCTGGCCACGGTGAAGAATACCTGGACCTAGCTCATACAATGATTATTGTAAATGTTAGGGTTATTCCAACAGCTGAATCACAGTACAACGTAGCACCTGTTAATAACTTTCTGCATAGCCTTTTCAATCAGGTGGATGTATATTTTAACCAGAAACTCGTGGCACCGCCAAACAATGCATACCCCTACAGAGCATATATTGAGACGTTACTCAATTATGGACCGGCTGCTAAAAATTCTCACTTAACGACCGCGCTATGGTACGCTGACACGCCCGGTACGTTTGACAGTCTACCAGGTGCATCGAATAGCCCTAATATCGGTCTGAATAATCGTGAAAAGTACATAAAGAATGGTCGGACTTTAGATATGATTGGACATTTGCATTGCGATGTTTTTAATCAGGATAAATTTCTGCTGAACGGTGTGGAAGTACGGTTACGGCTTGTACGCTCAAAAGACGATTTTTGTCTTGATGGAGATTCCTACGGCCGGTGTGACACATAAACTACATATCACCGAGGCTACATTACTCGTCCGTCGAGCAAAAATCGCACCAGGCGTGCTGATAGCTCACGCCAAAATGCTTGCAAAAACAACCGCCAAGTATCCTATAACGAGGGTTGAGGTTAAAGCTTTTACGATGCATAGCGGTATCATTGGCGATACTCTGGATAACGTTATTCTAGGCGAATTACCTAAACGAATAATTCTTGGTTTTGTGAATAATCGAGCATTCAATGCCAGTACAACGTTAAATCCGTTTAACTTTAATAATCATTCGATAAATTTCCTCTCTCTGTATGTCGATGGTCAACAAATACCGAGCAAGCCTCTTCAACCGATGTTTGATGGCAACGAAAAGTGGATAGACAGTTATCACACGCTCTTTAGCGGTACAGGTATACACTTTCAGAATGAGGGTCTAGATATTACCAGGAGCGACTATCCCAAAGGCTACTGTCTGTATGTCTTTGATTTGACACCGGACTTATCAGCAAGTTGCTTCGGTCACTGGAATCTCGTAAGACACGGTAGTGTAAGGATCGAAGTACGGTTTGCAACGGCTCTGACATCTACATTAAATTGTGTGGTATACGCCGAGTATGATAATGTAATAGAGATAGATTCCATAGCGCCACACACGACGCTGTAATATTTAATCTCGTCTACGCAACCACACCTGGTATCAGTCTACATCAAACCCTCATAATGGACGTTATAGTGGATATTCAAGCGCTCTACGATGCAAACAACCGTTTTCTACCAAAGGAGATTGCTGTGACGACTCTTCAGGAAGAACATTATGGTCATTGGCTTCTCGAACCACCATATGACTTTGGTGAACTACCAAGGAGTATACGCGCGAGCAACAATAAACTAACGTGTTTTCATCATGGATTAGAATGGCTTGACGGTGATACACCGTTGAAAAAAATCTACACCAATCTACGCTTACTGTGTCGTTATGCCTTGCGTATTTACACAAGAGGCTTGCAAAAAGCCGAGCTTTTACGTGACGTTCTGGGGCGCGAAATCATCACTCTGGAAGAATACGAGGGTCCATCGTTAAAAAATATGCCAATCAACAACGTTTACTGTATTCATCATGGTATTTCGAAAGAAGACGGTGTAAAATGTGCTCTAAATAACGTGGCAAAAATACGTTCGTGGCTCCTGTTTAAAGAGCTCGACGCGGTTAGTCACATTTATTCACAACCTGTCGATAAAACAACACCTATTAATCCTTTGCGGACGGAGCCGCAAAGTCTCTAATTTTATTGAGAGGCAACACTATACGAAAGATAAGACTTCATCACTACAAAGTCTCTAATTTCATTGAGAGGCAACTTGACTTCTTAGACTGGTATACCCATGCGTATCTTATCGTTTAGAACGACAGACTTGTGTGGCTATATGCCGACACGCGTCCGCAACGGTAAAGAGGCTTGGGCGGCTATTTGCCGACACTCGTCCGCAAAGGGTTAAAAATCAACAAAGCCAACCGAACAACGAGGCATCAAATGAGGAATATACTCGAGATATATCACAAAGCGTAGAGTATATATTCAACGATATTACACTATCGTGCAACAGTGATGAGTCGACGCTGCGAGGAGGAACTGTACCGGCTAACGATGAAATAACTGTACTTTTCCGTGGCAGAGAAAAACAAGTAATCTCACCGAATGCTAAACAACCATCACCGCCCCCACATAACAAACACCTGCCAGAGCAACCACCAACGCGCAACAATCATTATCATCAGCAGAGACAGCGTCAATCACACTCTAAGCGTCACCACCAGTTGTGTAAACAGCATGAACAGCCTACAGATATTAGACGCTCTACAACGAATATCTGCTCAGACGAAAGGAGTATTTCCGGCCGATCGCATCCCGAGTCGCTGGTCTAGACCCGCAGCATTGGTTCTAAACACAGACGAGCATAATCTACCTGGGCGACACTGGGTTGCCACTTCCGTTGATAACAATGGACATGGAATCTTTTTCGATAGTTATGGATTGCCCCCACTCATTAACCAACACCATAACCGTCTACGCAGAAACTGTCGAAGCTACGAGTGGAACACGCAGCCCCTTCAATCACTCAAGTCTAAAGTATGCGGTGAATACTGTATTATTTTTCTTGATTGTATGGCTCGTGGTTATACTCTGGATAATTTTCATAAGAGTTTTACGACTGACAGAGTGAAGAACGATCGCATAGCTGCACATTACTACAAACGCGTAAAATATTTAAATCGCAGAAAAAAACGTGTGAAAAATGTAAAACACAATAATATTAAGGGCTACGGTTGTAATAAAAACACATGTATACAAACTTGTACAGATCGATTTGGATGCTACTTGTGAATTACTATGAATAAATTCGAAACTTTTGAATTTCCTGTCTTATTATTCGAAAGTACTCCCACCATACACATTTTCATATTTAACTATGCTGGCCATTGACGCGAGATGTATATGAAGGGTTTTTCAATAAGAGCACTTCAACTTTTTTTTTTGAATAAAACACAAACTGTTCGACTTTTGAACTAACTTTTTTTTTATTAACGAATTTGAACATATACATTTAAGTATGAAACTCGATTTCTTTTGCATGACCACCGCGTGCACGTTTTACGAAGTCCAATCTTTGAACCCAATTTTCGACCACTCTTTCGCATAAATCGGCCGAAATTCCAGCAATTTCACGTTCAATATTGGCTCTGAGCTCTTGCAACGTCGCCGGCTTATTGGCATAGACCAATGACTTCACATAACCCCAAAGAAAATAATCTAGAGGTGTCAAATCACACGAGCGCGGCGGCCACTGGACGGGCCTATTTCGCGAAATAACACGCTCATCGAACTTAGTCTTCAATAACGCGATTGTATCGTGTGCTGTGTGGCATGTGGCCCCGTCCTGTTGAAACCACATGTCGTCCAAGTCCATTCCATTCAATTGCGGCCAAAAAAAATCGTTTATCATATCGTGGTATCGATTTCCATTAACAGTAACGTGGCGATCGTTATCGTCGATGAAAAAATATGGCCCAATGACGCCGCCGGCATGTAATCCGCACCAAACAGTGACTTTTTCGGGATGCAACGGTGCCTCATGAATCACGTGTGGGTTGCTTCCTGCCCAGTAACGCATATTTTGCTTGTTGACAAATCCATTTAGCCAAAAGTGAGCCTCATCGCTGAAGATGATTTTTCGGTGAAAATCTGCATCATTTTCGATTTGCTCTTGAGCCCAATTCACGAATCAGCGTCGCTTCAAATGGTCAAACGGCTTTAGTTGTTGTGTCAGCTTGATCTTATACGGATGTAGGCCAAGATCTTTACGTAAAATTCGCCACAATGATGTCACAGAAAGGCCCAATTGTTGCGAACGTCGTGTGAGCGGCACATTCGCGTCTTCTTGAACTGAAGCCCTGGCGGCTGCGATGTTTTCAACACTTCGAGCACTTCTTGCTCTCGAGGGCACCGGAACATTATGTAGCGAAAATGTAGACTCAAATTTTGCCACTATACGGTCGATTGTCGAACGGGCTGGCTTGTTAAATGGACCGTAAAATGGCCGTAATGTTCTTAAAGTAGCAGCAACAGAACGATTATTTTGATAAAAAATTTGCACGATTTGCAATCGCTGTTCACGTGTGTAGCGTTCCATGATGAAATGTATACTAATGAAGTTTCCAAATGACAAAAGAACAATAAAAAATATGGCTTCGTTCGCCGTCCCTATCGGAAAAAAGTTGAAGCGCACCTGTTGAAACACCCTTTATCTAATGGTAACAGCTGTGAAAAAAAATTAGTTGAAAAGGAAACGTCGTTGTGAAAGTATCTTTGCCTCTCTTTCCAACCACAATGGATGCTATTGACAGTATACTCGTGATCGACTGCTGCAAGGATCCCCGAGACTTCACCAAACCTGAGCTCGCGTACGTACCGAAACCACTGCTGCTGAAACATTGGGGCGAAAAAATAGAAATTCTGTATGACAAACTACCGGAACATCTAAAGGTTGACCGTGAGGTCTCCTCGTACATGTCGTGCTATAAACATCCCATCAAACCGGGTACAAAAACACAAATTGACGGTCGACTACCAGCTCGCCGTGACTGCCACGGATGCCATTGAAAATTACGGATGAACAATACATGTTTGTTGGACGAGAATGGTAAAATAAAATAGTTTTTTATGAAACTAAAAATAACGAGTATTTTCATTTACCGTTGTTGTAAATAGTCGTTTAAATTATTAAATTTTTTAATTAACAAAAATTTTTTTAAAAAGCTACGTGAAAAGGTCTCGGTTATCGACGACTGGGAGGGGGGGGGACCGGTTGATGGTGGGGTGCAGAATATTATTTACCGCGAGACCCAATCTTCTTATCTTCCGTAAGTCCCAAATTAGCTGTAGCGATGGTCGGCTACATACCAACGGTTGACAACCGATCCGTTTTACCGATCACCAATACATTTTCTGCTAGACCGACTGTCAACATTCAATCTTCTTTACCATCAGTCGGTAACACATTTACCGACATGAGATGGCGCATCGGTAATTGATTTTCTGCTGGATCGACTGCCGTCATTCAATCTTCTTTACCGACGATCGGTAACACGATTACCGATAGTAGATAGCGTGTCGGTAATTCTTCTGCTAGATCGGCTGCCAGCATTCAATCTTCTTTACCATCAGTCGGTAACACGATCACTGACTGCAGATGATGTATCGGTAATTTTCTGCCTGACCGACTGCCGACATCCAATCTTCTTTACCATCAGTCGGTAACACATTTAACGACATTATATGACGCATCGGCAGGTAAGTACGGGGCAAAATCCGGCAGATAGCGCTGCGACGCTGCACCAATCAAAACACCAGGATAGGTGGACTGGGGGTGGGGATTGGTAGGGACCAATCAGGGATGGGGGCAGGGGTGGTGGGGTTGTGGGGGACCAATCAGGAACGGGGGTGGGGTAGTGGGGGTAGACACGCCCCCTGGAACAACCAATGAGGAAGCAGCAGGGGACGGGGGTAGTAGTAGGGAGGGGGCGGGGCTTGTCTAGACACGCCCCTGGCGCCAGACGGCCACGCCCTGTCTTTCTATAACGGGCCCCTTCTACTGTTGATTTTGTGAAAAAAATTATAAAGGAAGAAATAAGAAATTGTTCAGAAATTATTGAAGAAGCTTACGAAAATCGTGTGAAAAATGAAAAATCAAGTAAAGAAATTGATAAAGTAAAAATAGAAGATCAAGTTGAAAAATTTCAGTCTAGTTCGCGAAATTTTATGGAACTTTGTACGTCGGATTCGAGCAAGGAGAGCACTTATATTGAACTTGTAGAGATTATTGTATCTAGAGAAAACGTTGTCTATCCGAATTCGATAGAAACGAAAGTAAACTGTGTTAATGAGGAGACTTGTTTTGGATCCACAGGGGTGTCTGTGCCGACGAAACGGGCAGCGCTCGTTGGAGAATTAAGGGAGCTCAGCTCAAATTTTTTGGAACAATCTGTGCCTATGGAAAGGACAGAATCCTTTCAATATTTTGATAACAGTGTTCAGGAAAAAAGTGTTATTTGTTCGAATTCGATAAAAACAGAGACACCAATGGGGTGTACCGAATTAAGTTGTGAAAACGAAAAGAACGTTGTCTATCCGAATTCGATAGAGACGAAAATTTACTGTGTCAATGAGGAGTCTTGCCTTGGCTCCACAGGGGTGTCTGTGCCGTCGAAATGGTCAGCGGTCGTTGGAGAATTAAGGGAGCTCAGCTCAAATTTTTCGAGAAAATCTGTGCCTATGGAAAGGACAAAATCTTCCCAAGTATATGAAAATTATGTTCAAGAAGAAAACGTCGTTAATTCAAATTCAATAAAAACTAAAATATCGGCAAGAGATAGCGAGTCTAATTGTGTTAATTATGCGGGTTGTTCGAGCTTCACAGACGTAACTGTGCCGACTGAACGGACAGAACTTGTTGGAGATATGCGAAAACTCGATCCAGATTTTATAGGGATATCTGTGCCGATGGAAAGGACAGAACTCTTTGATGATATTAATAATTACAATGAGGAATTTAGAAAGTCAACCAAAGAACAAATACTCCGAGAGAATAGAAACATTGAAACAATTGAATCAGTAAAAGTCAATTATTCAGATTTTACCAAAGCATCAGAGTCAATAAAAGAAGTAATAACGATGGAAAATAAAGAAGTACTTTGCCAGAAACCTGTTGAACCTTTCGTGCCTGTAAACCATTGCGATCAAACTGTCAATTTTGAAAATTATGAAGACCCGAAGAATTTACGAACAGTTTGTACACTTAAACCGTCAAAAAAGGAAAATATTATAGAAAATATTAAAGATAAAGATACACGTTTGAGAAGCGAGAAATATAGTCCGAAAACGTATAAAATCATGAACGATTCGTTAACACAAAAACTCAGTAAAGCTAATATCACTCGCGAAATTCAACCTTTCATTCGCGAAAATTCATGTTACGTAATATCAGAATCGGTAATGATCGACCGCTATAATCAAATTAAGGAATTATTAAGACTCGCCGAATTGAACGAAGAAGAAAAAGCAAGTATCGAGACGCTTTTAAAGGAAAGCGCACATTTATACCAAATCCCAGGAGATACGTTGACATGCACCACTATATTGCAACATCGCATTCCTACCACCGATGATCTTCCTATAAATACTCGAGGATACAGAT
This sequence comes from Cylloceria caligata, assembly GCA_963942595.1. Taxonomy (NCBI): domain Eukaryota; kingdom Metazoa; phylum Arthropoda; class Insecta; order Hymenoptera; family Ichneumonidae; genus Cylloceria; species Cylloceria caligata. The sequence goes on along the minus strand of OZ012707.1, from coordinate 51,902,897 downwards.
GGCCAGAATGTACTAAAGAAGAAATAGGCAAGCAAATAGAGGATATGCTCGGTAAAGGAGTAATAATACCCTTTACCTCGCCATACAATTGTCCTGTCTAGGTCGTTCCCAAGAAAGCCGACTCTCAGGGTAATAAAAAATGGAGAGTCGTGTTCGATTACCGATCGCTGAACGAAAAAACGATCGCCGACGCGTACCCCATACCCAATATCAACGATATATTAGATCAATTAGGCGGTGCACAATACTTTTCTGTATTCGATTTAGCATCAGGATTTCATCAGATAGAAGTCTCTCCAGAGGATCGTCATAAGACCGCATTTACTACGCCACGTGGCCATTTCGAATTCGTTAGAATGCCGTTCGGCCTTCGGAACGCCCCTCCGACGTTTCAAAGAGCAATGGACCTCACACTAAGTGGGCTCCTAGGGAAAGGACTATTTGTTAATTTGGACGATATTGTCATTTATGCCTACAATCTCGAAGAACACGAGAATATATATCGCGAATTAATTAAACGATTAGAAGCAGCAAATTTAAAATTACAACCAGATAAATGCGAATTTTTAAAAAGAGAAGTCGCGTATTTAGGACATATAATTGGGAATAACGGAGTTCGGCCCGATCCTAAGAAATTAGAAGCTGTACGTGAATATCCCGTACTTAAAAACGTTAAAAATATTCGACAATTTCTGGGATTAACAGGTTTTTATAGGCGGTTCATAGAAGGATACGCCAAGATATCAAAACCCCTCACGACTTTATTACGCAAAGAAAATATATTTGATTGGGGACCCGAACAACAACAGTCATTCGAAATTTTAAAGAATAAACTTTGTACGGCTCCAGTTTTGCGATATCCTGATTTTTCCAAGCCTTTTATTTTAACGACAGATGCATAGGGTTATGCTATCGGTAGTATACTTTCACAAGGAGAAATTAACAACGATCATCCATGCGCTTACGCCTCGCGAGCTTTGAGTCTAGTCGAAGAACGATACGATACCTACGAAAAGGAAGCATTGGCTATAGTATACTCTATACTTCACTTTTGGCCATATCTGTATGGGCACCACTTCACTGTAGTAACCGACCATAAACCGCTGTTGTGGTTCCGACGGGCTACAGATGGAAATCCTAAAATCCTGCGCTGGCGACTGAAACTCGCCGAGTACGAATACGATGTAGTGTACAAGGCCGGAAAAACTAACGTTAACGCCGACGCGCTCTCAAGAAACCCCATAGAGTCATTGACTACCACAGACGATATTTACATGGTTCGGTCGAATCCTCCAAAAAGTCACAGTAAAAATAATCAACGCATCTTATCAGACACCGATATAGCTCGACTATTAGAAGAAAATTCCGAAGAGGAAGAAAATCTAAGCAACGATGTCCCTGGAAATTTCGGTTATCTTAACGATGTAGAAGAATGTGACTGAGTACGTGAGTCGGTTGATCCTTTCGAACAGCTGGAAGACATAGCCTCTCCATACAAATCAACGACCACTGGTCACGAAAACGAAATTTTTCAGACGCCTGCAGCGAACAAGGCACCACTAAAGAAACCCACCGTAAAAATGAAAGCTAATATGTCTCGGGAGACACGCAAGAATGAAAACATCGAAACTAAGACTAAACAAGTGACCTACAGTGTCGAGAACTTTCCTCTGATATCCGACACTTCTTCAGATCGACCAAGTAGCCAAACACATGTGCCGTTACCGGTCCTATCCCACAACGATGTGCCTCTTAAGAACATTGAATCTAGCGACGAAAGCGAACTCGAGGACCATAACCCTCGGCAAAACTGAAGCAGAACAGTACAGGGAAAACATGCACGTGAACTCTTTCAAGGTAGCGAAACAGAACCCCTAAGCGACAACATGTCCGACGTAGAACCCGAGAATTCACTTATATTGCCCGCCACCATACTACATAAAAACACGAAGGGTAGGATTTTTGCTTCCAACGTCAAACAATCACGAGATTTATTTCACACTCGATAAGATAATTTAGTTTATTTTGTTTCCACCGACTGTACACCGATAGACACTGGAGCTATTGCATTACGAGATAACGACAATTTTCCACACTTAAAAAATCTAGAATTAAAGAAAGCTCAATCTATTATGAAACGAGCTCACAGATTCAATATAGCTCTGCCTATCACAGATAATTCTGGAGAAGGTCCCACATTAATTTTGGAAAATATAGTAGAAGCTTTAAAAAGTGCTCGTTATTTAATTGACAAGTTATCATTGCAAACCGTTAGCATTGCAAAATCAAGTTTTATGTTAAACGTGCCATGGGAAAATATTATGACTCAAATTCGATTAATATTCGCGCAAAGCAACGTTAAAATCATTATTTGTCACGGGTTAGTTAGACAACCCCCAGTGGAAAGACAAAATGAGATTATTGAAGAAATGCATTCGTCAACCATAGGCGGACACAGAGGTGTCAGTAAAACATGTAATCGGATTCGTCATTTATATTATTGGAAAAATTTAAAAACCGACGTCCAATTGTATATTCAACGGTGTTTACAATGTCAATTAAAGAAATTAGTCCGCGTAAAAACTAAACAACCTATGATCATAACAGATACTCCAGCAATAGCTTTCGATAAAATTGCAATGGACATAGTAGGCCCTCTGCCAAAAACTAAGCAAGAAAATGAATACATACTTACAATTCAAGATCAATTAACAAAATATTAAGTAGCAATCCCTTTACCTAACGCAAAAGCAGTAACGATAGCGGAAGCATTTGTCAAACGATTCATTTGTTATTTCGGCTCACCCAAAGCGGTACTCACTGACCAAGGTAGTAATTGTTTGAGTAATTTCTTAAAACAAATTGCGAAATTGTTCAAAATACGTAAAGTTAGAACCACAGCATTTCACCCTCAATCCAATGGATCATTGGAAAGATCGCATCATGCTCTTGGTGAATATCTTAAACAATTCACCACTAAACAAAATAATTGGGATGAATGGGTTGAAATGGCTATTTACAATTACAACACGAATGTACACGAAGGTACTAAGCATACTCCATACGAAATGGTTTTTGGCAAGATAGCTCGTACCCCTTCTAGTATGCCCCCTGGCGAGATGGAAAAACTCGCCACGTACGACGAATATCTAACGCAACTGGTCACGCAAATCCATGAAATACAGGGTTTGGGACGACAAAATTTGATAAAGGCTAAAGTAAATTCAAAAATATATCAAGACAAGAAAATTAATCCTGTAGCATTTAAAGTGGGTGAACCAGTATTTTTGCTTAAAGGACCAAAACCCGGAAAACTCGGTGACCACTACACCGGTCCGCATGAAATAGAGACTATATTAACGAACGGTAACGTACGTATTAAACTCCCAAACAGAGACATTATTGTACATTCAAATCGATTAAAAAAATCGAGAATTGCATACTAACATTTTCGAAATAATTTATCCAGAAACGTATTTTTGCATAAAAATATACGATGTTTAAATGGTACGCATTCATGCGGCACTTTCTTTTTGGATATCATGTAATAATAAACATAGAATTTACATAATAAAATTGATATATACGAATGAAAAATCAGAAAATAAAAATAAAAATAAAACCATATATATATATCATACGGGAGTAAATATAAAACTACAATAAGCCCTAATAGCATTCCTTATTTATTTTTATCAACGATATTTCAATACTAGGAGACAATTTGGGCAGAAAACAGTGCCAAGTCGTCCACCAAATACCGTGGTATAACATATTAATCAAATAACCCTCTATCCGATAAATAAACATATTAATTATGAAAAGAAATAATACATACATATAATCATAGTAGTAATAATAATAGTAACAATAATGACGGTAATAATAGTAATAGCAATAATAATAATAACAATGATCAATATGTTCAAGTTTAAGTGAATAGGAATTTTTCTTAAAGGTTTCAAAACAAGCCAAACATAGTTACCAATACGCCAACGCAAACGAGATACCAAAAAACGCACTCAAAGACAAAGGTATTAAATAGAACCTCTTGAAAAAAAAAAAATATATATATATGTATTTTAGTGCACCCCGATCAGTTTTAAATTTCAAAAGAGAGAGAGAGAGAGAGTACAACCAAATATAAAGAGAATGCTATAATAACCATATTTAAGAACATTAACATATACCAGTAAATATACGCATAAATATTTTTATTAACATAACTAGATAAATACACTACTATTTATACCTGCATCTTGAAAAAATGAATTATAAAAGTGTGCGGATTATCAATAAGCATGTCATCAAAAGACCCACGCGGCATGTACTCATACGAACAAGTGCGTCTCGACAGTTACCGTAGTTGGCCAGTAAATTTTCTAGACCCGCGGCAACTTGCCGCTGCAGGATTTTATTACACCGGACAGGACGACGAGTCAGTTGTTTTGATTGCAGAGTTACTATTAAAGAATGGGAAGTTGGTGATATACCAATGCATGACCACCGTAGGTGGCAAGAACAATGCCGTTTTGTCCGCGGCATACCCTGTGGGAACGTTCCCATCGGGCCTGATCCACTAGATGTACCCCTTTCTCGTGAAAAAGAACGCCACGATTGCAGAGTAGAAGTAAGAGTGAACGCGACCCCTGATTGCCACGAGGATATGCCTCCAAAAAAGAGCGATTTGACTCCCATGTATCCCGCATTCGAAGATTATGTTAAACAGGTAGACAGCTTCACTTACTGGCCTGGAAATTGTGAAATTAATACTGCAGTATTAGCAGCAGCCGGATTCTTTTTCACGGGTCACCAGACTAAAATCAGGTGTTTTCATTGCGAAGTATCATTAGACAACTGCGAAATTTATGACGACCCTTGGGAAAAGCATGCTATACGGGGCCCTCATTGTCGTTACATAATAATGAGTATAGGAAGCCGACCACCCGGTCAAACACCTCGGCGCCATCCTTTCTCCTCGCTAACCCCCGCCTCTCAGACAGAACTGTACGAGAGTCCCCCTACCTGCGATCAGAGATTTGTCGCCAGACTATTGGAAAGGCTCCGAGCCACCCTCGACTGTCTAGAATGGGCATGTTCCAGGGACGACGGCCTACAGCCCTCGTACCCCACCTACGAAAACTATACAGACCGCATGGAAAGCTTCATTTCCTGGCCTGAGACGCTACCGATAAAACCAGTAACATTAGTAGATGCTGGATTCTTTTATTCTGGGAAAAAGGACAGAGTAACTTGTTTTTATTGCGGAATAAAAATAAAGCGTTGGGGAACGGGTCCAAACCCCTTACACTTACACGTCTTGCTAAATCCAGGTTGTCGATTCCTGAGTATGACTACGAATACGTTCCCATGTTCCTCTTTGTCCACCAGTCTTACCGACTCAATTACATCATTACTTCACAGACCTCCCGCTCCCCCTCCATCGCCCGCTAACCAAGATAATCATGCGAACCGACATTCCAACACAACGGACAAAGACGAGTCAGACGAAAGACTAATTACTTCACAGCGTCGCAATTTCCGACCTCCTACCCCTTAGGCGGAGTCATTGGACCTATCCAGACCATCACTGACACCCTCCCACGAGGAAGATGCCGCCTCTCCGTCATGTCAAACCTGCCATCACCAACCTACAAGCGTGACGTTTCTCCCCTGTCTCCACGCAAATAATTGTTACAAATGCAGCAAAAATAGAGAAACATGCGACGAATGCAACTCGGAGATACAGTGCATCGTGCTCGACTCCGAATAAGATAACGTAAACAAAGAGAAAACCTAAGAAGTATATCGATAACGACAATAAATAGCTAGAACCGTAATTGTGTAGGTTAATTAAAATCAACTCAGGTTCGGTTAATTAATTATCTTTCAGTCAAACATAAATTGTCAAAGTTCACAGTATGATTCCTGGCCCTGTCACTAGAAGCAGGACCAAGATACCCACATTTTCTAATTTAGAAAGACCAGTCACTAGTCCCACCGCTGTGTCTCCAATACCTCCCCTTCCTATTCCCAAAGTCCCCCGTAGTACCGAACAGATTACGATCCAAAACATGGTGGATTACTTGTCGGAAAGCGGCTCTACATTACGCCACCAGCCACAAGCCCCCACCGACGATATTCACTCTCTTATCAACAAGTCGTGTGACTATTCAAAAACGCCATAATGGGACACTGGTAACACTTTCGTTACACAAATGGTAAATATGAAAAAAAAAAAAAAATGTATAAGCAAAGGAATAATGCAAGGAAAACTTCTCCCAACGCCAAATACTCACGTAAGTAAATCTATTTTGAGCTAAAACTATATAACTATACCCTTACATATATATGTTGATTCATAATACACAGAATTATTTTATTTATGCCTTTCCGCACTCTAAAAAAAAAGATGTTGCATTTTTCTCAGAATAAGAATAAAAAAAAAGAAAAAAAAAATATATATATATACATAAATATACCTATATACTTAAAATAAAACAAAATAATATATAAAAAAAAGGCAAAGAAAAAAAAAGATATATACAATAATAATAATAATCGTTAATCACACTATGATATCCCATATTAGTAATGCACATTATGTTTCACAGACACAAGAGTTTACAAGTCACTCATTCCAAGGGCCACCGTACTGCCCTGGATATCTCAACGAAACATTTACATCTCCTCAGGGTAAAGGAAGCATTCGTTTTATACTAGACGATCGTTGAATCCTTATACCAAATCTTATGGAGCCAACCATCATGAAGGCGAGACAATACGAGAATCGACACGAACGTCCAGCATTATATGGACAAAAATTTCACGAACTTCACGAACACCAACAACTCTAAAGAAACTTCACGAACGCCAAGAACTTCAAAACGCTTAGAAAATCAAGAACTTCAAAACGCTTAGAACATCAAGAACTTCAAAACGCTTAGAACATCAGGAACTTCAAAACGCTTAGAACGCCAAAACGCTTAGAACGTCAAGAACTTCAAAAGGGCTAAGAACTTCAAGAACTCCAAGAATTTCACGAACTTCAGAAACCAACGTCCACGAGCCATTGAATCAACACCAAGTCTGTATGAGAAAATTCATACCTACATATTCTTACACACGTCAGTTGCTATTATTCAAATCAAGTTAACCACTCCGATGTGTGGTTCAAGAAAAGGAGAAAAAGGATATTTTAACCGTGTCATTAGACATAAATAATATTTGAGTTACAAAAAAAAAGAGAAAGAGCAAATACTCTAACGAAGCAAATATTTGGATAAAGATTACGAATTATAAGAAGAAGTAGAAATAAGAACACATACACTGTAACCAGGAAGTACCACGTTCAATATTCACCGTTATTTAATCATAAGTAACATGTAAGAAAAGAATTCACTTAGCTTATTGTACGGTTGCAAAAAAAAAAAAGGGGTTAAACATTTCAAATAAAGAAAATATAACAGTAAAATCAAGAAGCGAATAAACAAAGTAAACAAGCGAAGAAAATATTAGAAAAGGAAAAGAGAGAAATACAAATGCCCATAAATAAAGGGACGCATATATAAGTACAATAACATAACACCTATTGTCGGGAAATATGAAGCAAGGAAATAATGAAGTTAAAAATTAGGACCATATAATATTCCTACTAAGCATAGTACGGACAAATCCGAAGAAATATAATCGCATATATACATACACTTAACGTAGAACAATATTTAACCAGAGCAAGAATAGCGATATGGCCAAACCAGTGCCATCCAAATATCTTTTCTCTATTAAAAGTAACGTTTTGTTTTTGTTTAACGAATTCGTCATGGTACGAACCGGAAGCTAGTACCACATACAGATTCCAAGATCTTGCAAGAGACAAGTCGTTAAAAGAAAAAGAATAGTACGACAAGCATAATTGGAAAATTGTTAGCTTCACCCTCGGATTCGATTATTAGGCTTCTCCTAATAATCGTTTTAAGGGGGGAGGTGATACGTCCTGACGTAACGTCGCGTTTATGTTTTTCATTTCGATTACGTTAAAGTTCTCCTGCTTTAGTTTCGCTACAGTAAAAGTAACTTCCCAAATTTTTTCTTCATTCTCGAACTTCTTAAGAGGAGAGGGGAGCGATTTTAGCGACGGAGATCGGAACAGGGTGAAGATGCGGCCCTACCGACCGTCTCCCGAGAAAGATTAATCTTGTAAAGATGGAATTTTTCGGCGCTCCCGGTCAAAAGGCAAACTTTCAAACCATGGGATCTACTGCGTAGACCCGGTTATCGACTGCCATTTATGGATCTAAGATTCAGCGCTGCCTTACCCTCAAACGTAGACCAGGGGTTCGGCTAGTCGCCGTCGGGGCGTTGTTGGTCATAAGGGAGCAATTGGAGGGAACGCTATGACGTGACCAAGCGACCGCACCCTTTCTTCTCGCTCTTGCTTGAAATCTTCTCTATCTCTCTCTCTTTACAAAGATGAGAAATCACGAACAATTATTAACTAAGCGAAACAATTAACAAAAGTGGAGGAACTGTCGATTTAAACGAAAGAGTTATGACTATTAAAATGTTCACACGAATACTGTAGGTAAAATATCAGCAGCAAAAAGAACAATTATGCTTCCATATGGAAACTACCCAGGGCTATCACTCGAAAACGAGTACAACCCACATTGAATTAATGAGCTTACCAAGTATAGTCGGGTAATAGAAGAAAGATCAGTATATCAGGATTAATTCCCCTTTTCTCTTGGGATTATATTAATATGTCTCTCGTAAAATATTGGAATTTATAGTTAAAATACCATCATAAATATATAAAACATGTTATGCCTATATAGAAAGGATAAAGGAAATATTAGGATTAATTTATGGTAAAATAGCGAAAAATAGACAGAAAAACGAGAAAGAGATGAGACTAAAATTGAGTTGCAATGAAGCTTCTGCTGCAGGAAAGCGAGGCTGGCCGACTCTCCACGCAACGAAAACGCCTTGCGCGAGGTCTGAACAGCGATCTAGCTGACTTGCGTACGAACGAAATGTACGAGTAACCAAGCTAGGCGACTCGTTCTCAAGAGAAGAACTCTCTCGCTCTCTCTCGTTTCTATGTATAAAAATACTTGTTTTACCAGCAAATTATATATATGGAATATGTTACATATATATATATATATATAGGATAAAATGAAATGTTAAGATTATTTTACAGCTGAATACCCATAAGTAAGACTAAACGAGAAAGAGAGAAAAACTATAACATGTTTCAATAAAGCTTCCTCTGCAGGAAAGCGAGGCTAGGCGACTCTCTGCGCCACTACGAACGCCTTATCGCTAGGGCTGAACGGCGATCTAGACGACTTGCGTACGAACGAAATGTACGAGTACCCAAGTTAGACGAGTCGCTCTCAAGTAAAATCCTTCTCTCTCTCTCTCTCTCACTCTCGTTTCTATAGCACGAGAATAATCGTCTAATTAGCAAATTATTTAGGAAAACTTATTAACTATAAGAAATCTAACGTCTAACCAACAAATTATCTAAGAAAACTTATTAACTATAAGTAGAGTAATCACTAATTCAACGAATAACCAATGATGTTTGGAATAAGCCAGAACTCAACAAAACCATTTATACTAATAAGAGATTAACGCAGAAATCAGGTTGCATACGTCAAAGTTAACTACAGAATCTGTAACAAAATTATTACTAGTGGTTTCATGTGAAGGATTTAATTAAGTTCCGTACAAACGCTGAAAAACTAAGCCATTACCATAGACACATCTACATAGAAGCAAGCATGAGGATATTACCTAAACTAGGAAACTCTATCGAAAGTAGGCCAAGAAGCGGGGTGGTAAAAATCGCCTCATTTTTAGGGGAAAAACGCCTCGAACGCGTTCCCTCACCTAATCGCGTGGTCCTATGTGTAGCACATCGCGCGGACAAATCAGAGCGCGCCATACCGATGCACTTGCATAGATCTATGGCTCTGCATGTCGAGAAGCTACTCTGCGGAGTAAGGGGAATGAATACGTGTATGGTCGAGATAGACAACGGGGAAATTCTTATAATCAGGATAGGGTTTTATCCTTTCTCTTCTTTTACGCGCTTGACGACAAGAATTTTCGACGCTCAGGAGCCCTATAAAAGGCCGCGAAAATCGGCCGGCGACACTTTTTCACGGGGAGTCAAGTAACACTTTTTCACGGGGAGTCAAGTAAAACAGTTTACGGGGGGTCAAGTAGAGGACTAATCACTACCCTGGCAGTCAATAAGTCGCCGGCAGTGAATTAGACTTTTCCCAAGGCAGCAAGTAGTACTGTTTGCCGGGAAATAAAGTAGACCGATAACGGTACAGAACGATAATTTTTCACCACGGCTGAATTTTCACAAAGTATAGTTTCGAGTAGTACAGAGTACGAGTACAGTACTTATAATTATTAACCCGTGCGAAGTCGGGAATATTGAACGTGCAACATTCAACTACTCATGTAGTTTTATTTCAATAAATAATTATTAATACGCACCAACGCCTACGTTCGATTTTGAGTCTGTCTGACTACACTAATCTACGTCCAACCAACGTTCAACAGCAAGAACCACAGCAACAAACAACCGTAGGTATAATTTTCAATTACCAATTAAAGTGAAATCTTGCTCCGCGTGAAATTGTCATTTAAGTCCCTCCCCATTATTTGTGAAGTGATTATCCCCAACCAAGAACAAAACGCATTCCAGCCCTATCCCGAGTAATTTTCCGCGAGGTTAGACTCAAAAACGGGCTTGCGTCTTCGGTATTTTCTCGTCGGGTGCGGTAAAGGGAGAATTTATTCTCCTTGACCAGAGCACGGAAAAGATACACCGAAACGTTAAATCTATGTTAAATTCGTGGGTTCGTAAGATAGGCCGCGATTTTGACGTAACAATAGCCATTTCCATGTTTTAATTTCATCACAAACACATACGCACGGACATTTTTATCTAAATATAATTCCTCGATGTTTTGGAACTTTTAAACTACTCTGGCATTAAGGGGTAACACCACTGTAACGGCCTAAAAAACGCTTTTTTTACGATTTTTTTTGGTTGGAAGGAAAGGTGATACGAAAATACAATTCAAAGAAGTTATTAAATGTATATTGAAGTATATTACAAAAAAATTTTATCAAAAAATATTTTTAAATGGCGACGTTGGTGCCATTCTCCGCAGTTATGTCGAATTCGAGGCGCACCGCGGCACGCAGCATAACTGGTGCAGTTTTGGACCTGGAACAAAAAAACAAAAATGCTCCATTATATACAGTAGCGGACAAAAGTTTAAGACGGAGAGGAAAAAAAAAGTAATCGTTGATTTTTTTATGAAAAGAATTGACTCAGTGGATTTTTTTTTGTATTAGCTAATTAATCATTAATTCATATATTTATTACATAAATTCAATTTTGCGCGTAACAACATTAGATACAATAAACAAAGAAAACATAAATTTGTTTGATATCTTCGGGGACAAAAGTTTAAGACTATATGTAAAAAAATATTTTTTGGTAGAAAATATACAGATATTTTCCTCCCTTCAATACTTTGTCCACAGTCCATTATTTTTTATCACATCAGCACATCTTTGAGGCATTGAATCAATTAATTTTCTGCAGTCGTCCACAGTTGTTTCATTCCACGTTTTTTTAACCAAAGAGTACCAATCGTCAAAATTTTTTGGTTTATTTCTTTGAACCCTTCCTTTTATGGTACACCATAAGTTTTCAATTGGATTTAAATCCGGCGACTGCGACGGCCACGGTAATAAAGTGATTTTTTCATCTTGAAAAAAACTTTTCACTACCCGAGCCGTATACTTTGGGTCATTATCTTGTTGATAAATAAAATTATCACCCATATTTTCGTAGGCATACGGTAACATAGTATTTTTCAATATATCCAAGTATTGAAAACGGTCCATGATTCCATTAATTCGGCGTATTGGTCCAGGACCATTGCGAGAAAAACATGCCCACACCATTACGTTTCCACCTCCATGCTTAACTGTCGGTAAAACACATCGAGGATTTAAATCTTCGCCAATTCGACGTCTTACATACAGTATCCCGTCAGAACAAATTCGGTTGAATTTGGATTCGTCCGAAAATAGCACATTTTACCAATCCTCACTTGTCCAATGCCGATGAGCCTTAGCAAATTGCAGTCGTAATTTTTTATTCTTTTTACTGAGCATCGGCTTCTTCCGTGGCTTTCGTGCTTTCAAATTGAATTCGTCTAATCGTCTTCGGACAGTTCTTATACTAATTTGTGCATTATTATTACTGGATATTTCAGCTCTGATATCGACTGCTGAACGAAAACGATCTCTCTCGCTTAATCGATGAATCCGACGATCCAGCGTTGGCGTGGTTTTCCGCGGTCTACCGTTTTTTGGTCGATCAAAATAGTCCCCAGTCTTCACAAACTTGTACCACGCTTGCTTACAAGAAGTTTCTGATCGATTCATTTGAGTTGCAATTGAAGAAAATGTCTCATTTTGCTTCCGTAGAGACACGATTAGTTTTCGTTCAGTTGATGACAAATTACGGGCTTTACCCATACTCTTTTCGTACGTAATTAAACTTAAGACACTGGATGATACATCACAAACTATTTACAGTATTAATATATCAAATTATTGCGTGGATCGACTACGGGTATCTTGTTCGACAGATCGTCTTAAACTAATGTCCGCTGTTTACAGATGGTTGGAAGAAAAAAAAAATTGTATAATCTATATTGTTTACATTTGACGACCGAGACTTCTACATTATGAAGGTCAAACGTACACATGTATTGTAAAAAAACAACAAGCCGAAAGAAACGTTAGTACTTGTATGACAGATCTATGAACCAAATTGTAATTCATCGTCTTAAACTTTTGTCCGCTACTGTATATCGTTAAAGCTAGAAAAATACGTAGGGGGTTTTTAAAATATTGATTTTTGTAGAATTGGCGAGCAATTAAACAGAAAATTACAAATTTTCGGCAAAAAAGGTAATCATTTGTTAATGAAAAATGTTTAAATTAACTTATCGAAAATTCCGTACGTAGTCCGCTTCCAAATGTTATTTTAAAGATATTTTCAAAAGTTCAAATCAAAAGAATAAAAATTGTTCGAGTTATGCTGCGTGCCGTTTTGAAAAATGACATTTCGAAAAAAACGCGTTAAAAGTTTTGATGTGTGTTGTACATATGAAGAAATGAAAAATTCGATAACTAAAAAAATGTTTACCGTTAATCTGCTATCCCAGGACCATAAAGCTGTCCTTCCACGTTGGAAAATTCCTCCTCACTTTCTTTTCGCGACGATTTTAGGGCAGAGCGCGCCTCTTTTGCTGCATCCGTTAAAGTTCGATCGGCGTGTTCGATTCGCTTTGCGTCATCTTCGAGGCAAAAAATATACAAATGAGCCCCTATATCCATCGCAGAATTTTCATAATTCGCAAAATGCTGTTAGACCATTGTTAAAACAGCAGACTGCAACATCAGTTGGTATGTTCAACACTGTTTTTCCGCTCGAATACGATTTTGCTGCCAATCTCCAGACCGCTGCGTTAAAACTTTCGTTGCCGTTTTGCGTATATCCTCCTAAGCAACGATTCAGCAACTCGTCCCGTCTCAGTTCTTCGTAAATTGGTTTTATCGTGTTGAAAACTTCTTGGGAAAGTGGCGGCTTATGATGGAAGGTGTCCAAAGTATTTGCTCTTTGCGTCTTCTCACAGTCGACGCACAGCGGGATGACATACTAACGCGCGCACGGCTTTACAATAAACGAACAGTTACAATAAAATACAGTCCAATATAATCAGATAATAAAAAAAAAATAACTCGCTAACCGTCGGTTAATCTTAACATTCTGCGACGCGGTCTATAACGTTCCAATCCCTCACACTCGAACACACAACGGGATGACGTACTAACGCTGCTCCGTAGTCTGACGCGCTTGGGGAAAGGTGCAAAATTTGATGGAAATTTTTTTTTCCGGTAAAAACGGGTTTGTCTCATATTCTAACGGGTTCAAAGTATTTTTTAAGCTAATAAAGAAAAATCGATTTCTTGAAAAATTGACAGTGGTGTTACCCCTTAAATGTCGAAAAAAAATATTACACAACAACAAATCTTCCTAGCTGATCTAGCAGCATACACGGCAGCGCCTCATTTCTACTGTTTCTAACCGTACACGGGCCATCCCTATAGGAGCCGTTATACCAGGTGTACAAGTATGATATGCGGATTTCAGACAACAGATGGCGCACGAACGCAGTTTGTGCTATAAAAATTTGACACTGCGCTTTTTTGTTGTGTCATCAACAAGTGTCAGATGCGCACGAGTGATAAATTGGAAAAGTATGTGCATAGTGTTGTGTTGTTGTACTCAATATGTCGAAATTTATAACGACCAAAGAGCATTCCCGGACAGCATTAATTTTTTGTTTTCATTTGAATAAAACTGCTGCTGAATCATACCGATTACTTTGAAAAGCTTATGGTGAATATGCTCCATCGCAAGATACGTGTGAACGATGGTTTCGGCGTTTTAAAAGTGGTGACTTCGATGTTGGAAACAAGGAACGTGGAAAGCTGCCAAAAAATACGAAGATGTGGACCGGTAGATGGGTACCACATGAGTTGAACGACAGGCAAATGGAAAATCGCAAAAACACATGTGACACTTTGCTCGCTCGGTACTGTAACGGTATTTTACGTTATCATCACCCTTAAAGGGTTTTAGTTCGAGCTCGAGCAGGGAGGAAATTAATATAGGCTTCAGTATTGGGTAAAAGTATGATTTATTAGACAGAAAAATAATTTGTATGATAATTAAATATACTCCTTTTTTTACTTTTGGTGATTATGCGCCTTACAAAAAACTTGACCCGGGCTTACGCATGCCGTTATAATCGTGTTCGCACGAAGTAGGAGATTTTATATTGAATTATTGAAATATTTTCTTTAGTTATCTGGTAGTATAGTTTCTACATAAGGAAACAGCCTGCTGGGCTTGCCATTGTTAGTATATCTATATCGGCTCTGTTATTATTCCTCGCCTTCGGAGGTAGCCTATTCTATACCTATATTGAGTGGACTGTAGTGGGGACAGAGCTCTCGCTCGAGCTCTCCTGGCTACGCGATCTACTCGCTGATCCCGCCGCTGTTCCAGTGGAAGCGTCAGCGCGGAGCATCTTCGGTGCATCGGCGCATCGGAAATGCGACTGGAGCATCCCTAGCTAATTTTTAGGGTGTTTTTTTAAGTCCCTTATGGATTTATTATAATTTTATCCATACCACACTGGTTTCTTTTTAAGGTGAGATCTCGTTTGCTTGGGTATTCTGCTACTTGGATGACTAGTGGCTCAGTAAGTTGACCTTCGAAGATGTTCGTTTTCCCTGGGCCAGAGGTATCAGGCCTGGTCCTTGGAGTGGTGCGGTTGAAGGTGCTTCTCCTTGGGTTGACTAGGTGGTCCTTCTTTGCTTGGTTAGCTGGTCCTCCATTGGTAGATTCCGGATGTTGGCGAAAGTCTGTGAACAGAATGCTCCCCGACTGTGGTATGTCGTGTCCTTTTATACCGACTTCCCCGCTCTTCTTCCAAGTTCTGCCGGTATAGCAGAGTATTAGTATATCTTCTAGTCGTCCTGTAGCCCTTCTCCTGTAGCCCATTTGTCCCGTTAATTTCCTCTCTTTGGTTATAGTGATTTAGCGTGTTCCTTTTAGATTGTTCTTCATACCGTTCGTGAGACTATAGCCTTACTGCTTGGTAGTATAACTATAGCTCGAGTAACGGTAGTTGGTCTTTATAGGTGTGCGCGTTGTGTGGTATGGATCTCTGTGTTTGTGTGTGGGGGTCTCGTTTTGGCTACTCATTCTGGCGGTATATTTAATTATAAGACGAAATTGTCGTCTTAGTACAAAAGGAAGTCGTTTTTGCATCGTATAGTTACAGGGGATGAAAAGTGGATTTATTTTGAGAATCCCAAGCGTAAAAAATCATGGGTAGACCCAGGCGGACCATCCACATCGACCGCAAGACCGAATCGTTTTGGCAGAAAGACGATGCTCTGTGTTTGGTGGGACCAGAGGAGCGTGGTCTGTTATGAGCTGTTAAAACCTGGGGAAACGGTTAATACTAAACGTTACCAAAAACAATTGACCGATTTGAACCGTTCGCTGCTTGAAAAAAGCCAGAATACCGAAAGAGGCAACACAAAATCATTTTACTTCTCCATCACATACGGCAAAACCGGTTCGCGATACGTTGGAAGCACTCAGCTGGGAAGTTCTACCTCATACGGCTTACTCACTAGACTTGGCTTCTTTCTATTACCACTTGTTTGCTTCGATGGGTCACGCACTTGCTGAGCAGCGCTTTGGTTCGTACGAAGATGTGAAAGAATGGCTCGATGAATGGTTTGCAGCAAAAGGGGAAGATTTTTACTGGCGTGGTATTCACAAATTGCCCGAAATATGGGAAAAATGTATAACAAGTGATGGAGCATACTTTGAATAAAGCACTTTTTATCATTCTTCCGAATTGACCGTGTTTTTTTAGAAAAAAAATCCGCATTTCATACTTGTACACCTGGTATACTCTGTATCAAGTTGGGCTCTGTACAGTTGGAATCTATATAAATGAGGCACTGACGCACACGCATGACACTTTGCGCCGCCGTACCTTGGAAGCGGGACATATGAAATGAAAAATTCTAATATCGTACTAAAGAATTTTCCGGATATTTCATTTACCATAGAATAGTTATGTTATTGTTGGAAGTAATTTCGTAAAGTTCCAGCATTAAAACTTGAATTGTTTCTGTGATGGCGTTTCTTTTAACAATGAATGTTCACAATCTACCATATGAGACCTTCCGACTTCATTTGAAAAATTATTCATCGTCTCGTCACTAATAATTTCCGTACAGCGAGTTAAAGTTGATGCTGAGGCAGATTATTTTGGAATTTCACATTTTGTAATGTATGGGGTTATTTTAGAATTTCACATTTTGTAATGTATTTCCCGTGAAGTGGAACGGCTTGTGGTTCTGACTTCCGTCCATATTTGGGCTATTTTTTATTTACAAAAAAAAGAGATTGTATCGTCGAAATTCGGTGTTGAAAATTTTCTGTTTGTTCATTCTTGGCCAAGATATATGGCGTCAAAATGTAAATGATAAATGGTGGTAAATCCATAGTATCTTATATAACACTTCAAATTGCGACCTATAACTATGGGAGATTTTTTATTTACATGATACTCGTAAAAACAAAGTGAATTCTAGTCAAACAACAAAATTACTGATCTCGGTCATAAACCGTTCTACTTCATGTGAAGTTCATTGTGAAACGCAACGAAAATCCGTAATAATTTTGCTGCGTACCTTAAGGCTCTTGGGGCGGTACCGTGGCTATGGCAGAAGGCCGTCGCAAACGATTTTTAATTAAGAGACGCGAGTAGTATGTGTACACCTTTGCTCGATCCCACTCCTATCCCCACTCCTCCCCCCACCACGCCGCTTCCTCCACCACCTTACTTTTCCACCGCCGCGCTACCCACTCTGCTTAGCCAGTGTCAGTATCGTGGAAATGCTAAAGTGCAGTGGTGTGGGTACTCTGGTGAACAAGGAAAAGTAGAGATAAGAGCAGGATGGAGCATTGGTGTACACATACTTGAAAAGAGGAATAAAATTAGGTACTCACCTCTGCTCTTGTTGACGTCCACTTTCCTTCGACGGCGATTTTAAACTCCTGTCTCTCACTTTCTCACTCACACAGACATATACATACGTGCGCGCGTGGACACTTTCACAACCAAACATCGTCTGCTTCAGAAAGCTCGGGGTCCTCAAAGCCCTCGTTCACGTCGCCGTCATCGTACTCGATGTCTATTTTGGCGCCGAGGACTCCGAATACCCGTTAGCGTCGTAACTAGGATACATTGCAAAAAACACGTTTTTGACTGCGCGATCACGAAGTTAAAGACAGACTGAATGCTCAGGATGCTGCGGGTTGGTATTACAGGGTTTGAAGATAACAAATCTTCCTTTGAATCATCACTAGGTGTCCAGTGCTCTAAATACAACGACAGCGGTTTTGCACGTGCGTACCGCTTTGCGCTATACTCCTCGCGAAGCGCTTGCTCTGCGTAAAAGGCGCAGAATATGATACCGTTCCCCGAGAGATCTCGATTATAATTTATATATAATTATAAAATAAGAGGCACAGTAAGACGATGTATTTGTTTCAATCACTCAATATTTTATTTAAATCACTTTACACACATTTACCGTCGTATGCAACATCTCTGAAAACACGGTAATCTTCGCTCGGAGATTCCTCCACCGTTAAATTTATTTTTATCGTACGAGCGCTACATCTGCTTTGCGCAAAATTGCACGTCGTTGCTCTTACTTCAGATAAAACAGCGTTTGCAATATAATTATTTGCTTTTTACCGAGAGGTCCGCGCAACGCTATTACAAGCGCATTACTGGTACATTGCGCATCGCATCGCGAACCTTGATTGCTTTTTGAGGCACGTAAACGTAATGGTATTGATCATCGGAAAATATACATGCGCAAAATCGACAATTATCAGGCGTTGATTGTTTCAAGTCGAATAATAATACGTCCAAATAGGTGAAGTCGAATAATACAGGAGTCCGTATCGCAGTACAATATTCACCGCCCGAGCCCTTCAAGATAACTGTATAGTTTTAGGCGAGCCTGCGCCGTCGTTTATACTGCAATCACGGCGTTTGTTATCGGGGATGGTTGGCTAGCATCACGGTTTCTTACATAGTTAATATACATGATCTTGTGATTAACCGGTAGCATTCCCGTCACCTCAATCTCCGAACTCGTTAGTAAATTCATAAGCTCAGAGCGCGTGAAAACGATAATGGTTTTCGTGAGATTCTTGCGTTGACCAAACTTTCCCCAAAATGAATTAAGCGCCAATTTTGCGAGCGAACGTAAACCCGGATTTGACTACAAAGCACTTCGCTCGAGATATACACCCTCAAACGCCTCGTACAACGCTATGAAACGCCACTCGCCTCCTATTTTATTTTTAGGAATGTATCGATGTACTTCGCAAAATGAACGCCGCGTCGCGTTGTCGAGTCATACTGCGTAACAACGTATTGTCAAATTTCATCGATACGCGTCACCTTATATCCGAGCGACACAGCTTTTCTCAGCTCGTCCACGACCCATGTGTCGTCAAACTCTCGCTCAGTCGTGTCATCGTGTGTGCAGCCCTCGGATGTGTCTATGTCTGTACAACACGTTCTACAAAGGGGGAACAGTAGTCTCCCATGCATGCGAACAGGCAGTACTGGCATATACAAATCGCGTGGTGTTACTGCGGTGCACTTCACGAGACCCTCGACGACACTTAGAACGTTTTCAAGTCCTACGAGTACTCGTGATATTTTCCATTCTTACCCACCCATGGCTACATAACGTATCTGCTCCCTATTCGCGACATCGTACAAACTTACAAAATTTTCCGTTCGACCGCTAAAGAATTCATCGCGTGGTTCGAGAGGCGCCTGCTTGACCGTGGCGTGGTTTTTCACATATAACGACATTTTCTCGTTGTTCTCGAGTAATCTGTCAAAATCGCATTCCCATCTTTCGCTTAGAGTGTACCCTTTCGTTCTTATTCGCCGGAAATAAGAACGGTACGCTCGTATCGCTCATTCATTGTATTACCGAATTTCGTTCGCACATCTCTATTCACGCGATAACATCGCGAACATACATGTCAAAAGCAGCTGTTAAATTGAAGAACGTGATGGACCCCTGCCTCCACGTGGTATCCGTGGACCGCAGGTAGACGAATCGGAGGGCGATACTCTCTCGTGCGTCCCACATAAGCGATAACGCAGTTATGCTCGCGCTCGAGCCATACGAGCCATGCGACGGCCTTGCGGGACTGCTTATAGCCTCAGTGGTACCCTCTTGGTGGCAACATCGAAATGCTATCTTTCTGTAGAAAATTCTTTCGAAATACTCTCATACATGCTGATACTATCGTGCATGCTTCTATAAAAGGGTACACGCTTCCGCAACGTATAAGTAAATCTCGAAAAGCTAGACACCCCTCAAAACCGTAACATCTGTACGACAATATTGCACAAACTCCGTCGCAAAATCGAATTTATAATCGACGTGATTCGATTCTTCCTCATACCATTTTAAAAATCGCTTGCGATCCGCTGAGAACATGGTATCGGGTGAATAAAAATGCAGAGTCGGCAGAGGACCTGTGTAATTTCGATATTCTGGTGTGTTGAATAAATGTGGGAATGTACCTTTTGCCACCTCATCAACGAAACCGAAGGCCTTAGGTAAAGCGCTAAAAGCCATGGGTAAATAGTTTAGACTATCGTGAAAAACGACATCGCCAATCTTCATCGAGACAATCTTCGTACCATTCATAATCAGAGAGGGCAACTGTATTTTTGCACTTCGATTAAATACCGTAGAATATACTACGCGTCGAACCCTCTTGCATCATGTGCAATGCAAATGGTCTTTTTACATTTTTGCGATAATGCCAATTTCACGAGCTCACAAATATGATCATCGATAAACACGAATTCACGTTTACCACAGTCAGCACAATCGATCTTTATATCTGTGATATTCAGACATGTCATACATACTAAGACGACATACTCGTCTTATATTAAATATACCGCCGAAATGATGAGACTAAAACTAGATTCACACACACCAACTCAGAGATCCATACCACACAGCACACACACATATAAACAAACTACCGTTACCCAAAATATAGTTATACTGCCAAGCTGTATAACTATAGTCTCAAGATACATGGAAGACTCATCTACAAGCAACACGCCAAATTATTATAACCAAGAAGAGGATATTAACGGGACAAATGGGCTACAGGAGATGGGCTACAGGACGACTAGGAGATATAGTAATACCCTGCTATACCGGCAGATGTGGAAGAAGAGCGGGGAAGTCGGTATAAAAGGGCACGACAAACCACAGTCGAGAGCATTCTGTTCACAGACTTTCGCCAACATCCGGAATCTACCAAAGGAGGACCACCTAATCAACCAAAGGAAGACCAGCTAATCGACCAAAGGAGGACCAGTTATCCAACTAGAAGAAGGACCACCTAGTCAACCCAAGGAGAAGCATCTTCAACTGCAACATCTCCAAGGATCAGGCCTGAAACCGCTGGCCCAGGGAAAAACGAACATCTCCAAGGCCTACTACAGAGCCATCAGTCATCCAAGTAGTCCAGCATCCCAGCCTACAAGATCTTCCATCGAAATTATAACAAGTGGTATGGATCCAAATTATATTAAAATCCAGAGGGACTAAAAAACGCCATAGAAACTAGCTAGGGCCGCTCCTGTAGCATTTCCGATGCGCCGATGCACCGAGGATGCACCGCGCTGACGCCTCCACCGGAACAGCGGCGGGACCAGCGAGTAGATCGCTCAGCCAGAGGAGCTCGAGTGAGAGCTCCGTCCCCACTACAGTCCACGCGCTATAGATATAGAATAGGCTATCTCCAAACACCGAGAAATAATAACAGAGGCGATATAGATATAGTAACGATGGCAAGCCCAGCAAGCGCGTTCTATGTGTAGATACAATACCACCAAATAACTATAGAAATACTTTATTAATTCAAGATAAAATCTCCTACTTCATGCGGACGCGATTATAGAGGCATGCGTAAGCCCGGGTTAAATTCTTGTTGTAAGGTGCATAATCACCAAAATTAAGGAGCATATTTAATCTTTACACCAATTATTTCACTTTTACTTGTATTATTTATTAAATGTGTATAATAAACCATACTTTTACCTAATACAGAAGCCTATATTAATTTCCTCCCTGCTCGAGTTCGAACTAAAACCCTTTAAGGGTGATGTTAACGTAAAATACCGTTACATTTGGCGCCCGAACAGGGACTCGAGCATAGGAAAGAAAGGCTGATATTGGGCTATAAGTATGAGTTTTGAGTCGATATTCGCTCAGAGACTGGTGCAACGAGCCGCACTCGACGCTAGTGGCGAACTTAATACATCACTACTAGGACGCTCTTTAGAGTGGGAATCCACAACAGCGGACGGTATCTTAAGGCAACAACGACGGATTCAAGATCGAGAAGAAATCGCTAGGCTATCCGAAATTCCGAACATAACAATGGAAGCCAATGCATCAGACAGACTCCAGGAGGGGCGATCAACACCGAAGCTAGGAGAAACTCTTCCGGTAGTTCCAGATCCCGTGAACATGAGTCAAATTATGGCTTTCCTTCACACCATGAAAGAAGGCCAAGACGAGATGCGTGCAAAATTAGACGTTGCAAATGACTCCTGTATCTCGAGGACGGCTACCTTGCGTGAAAATCTGAAGGAACACATCGAACACAAAATATTCGATAGTGACAAACGGACGGACACGAAACTGGAAACAGTCCGTCGAGAAATAATTGAAGAGCAAGATGTTGTCAATAATTATCACAGGGATATAATTGTCAACGAGCAACGGATTGTGGCCCGACTAGACAAGGGGATGAAAGAAGCCATGGAACGAGTAACAAAGAACCAAAACACGACAGAAAAACATGGAAATAGGATAAAGGCACTAGAACAGCGTGTCTCCTCGGGCATAAATAATTCCGCCCATGGTCTGTCCACTTTCCAGATAGGAAATATTACTCGTCTCCAGGCATCTACGCAAAGAACTCCGAAATTTGCGGCAGACGGCAAGCAACGGCCTACAAAATTTCTTAAAGAACTACAAGAATACTGTGAGGCTGGAGGAATTGAGGGATCGGACGTACGCATCGTCATACAAGACGCACTGGAGGGCCAAGCTAAGAACTGGTGGCATCTCGTGGAAGGTAGCGTGCATAATTTCTCGGAATTTGCAACAGCATTTTCTGCACGCTACTGGACTAGAGAAATGCAAGACAAGGTCCGCAGCAATCTGGAGTTCGGTACATACGACACAGAAGGACAAAGTCGCACCAGGGCAGAATACGCCACGCTCATTTTTGGCAACGCGCGGGACCTTGAAGAAAAAATGTCGGACGAAGCAATTATTCGCCGCCTAGCCCGACATTTCGACGAAGAGGTGCGATGTGCCGTCAGGATCCGACAGATAAACAACGTCCAGGAATTCCTCGAGCTTCTCGAAAGCATCGATATGGCGGGACCTCTTAATAGTAAAAGAGGACACCAGCGGCGAGACCTTCAAGGACGCGGGGGATCAAGGGACCATGGATGGCGGGGACCAACGAGGAACGAGTGGCTACCACCACGAGTCCCTGACAACCGGCCACGTTGGCAGACCCCTCCAAATAATGGCAATGGTGGATATACAGCCTGGCAGCAGGCGGCACAACGACCACCACAGCCATACACCACTCCCGCACCTACGCCACAAGGAGCGTACCACCAGGGAGCGGCACCATGGCACCAGCCACCTCCACCACCACCAGTCAAGAACGAAAGATACCACCAAACAAATGCGATCCAGGGATATCCCCCTGGACCATTTATAAACAATACGATGACACCAGAGATACGAGCACAACCGAGCGGATCCCAAAATCCAAATCCGGGAAACGCTTAGACGTTGCGCCCGTACAAAAATCCGAAAGAGAAAAACGAGGTGCAACGACAAATAAAAAGGAAATACAAGGACGAAAGGAGGGAGTAAATGTAGAAAAAAGAAAGCAGAAAAGGAAGGAACGGAGAGCGTTAAAAAACGAAGAAAGAAAATCGAAGACAGACGAAGGGAAAATCGCTAGTGAGCCATCCAGTAGTCAAGCCATCCAAAAGGATATCGTGATGCTGAAATCATCGGAACGGGAACAAGGGATCGCAACCCCAAGTACCTCTAATGATCAGCAGGAGACATCCAAAGGAGAGGCGACACGAAAGAGCGGCAATGACCAGGATGCGAGGAAGTACCAAGTATTCACAGTCACCGAGGACCTTCGAGAATTTCTACGGGAGGAACCAAAGAAAGTGGGGAAATGGTATGATGATATACACCCCCGGTGCCCGGAAATTCCAGTAGGAATCGAGGGACTATCCGTGAATAGTCTGATTGACAGCGGCAGTGAGGTGAGCTGTATTTCTGAGGAATTTTTTAAACAATATGATGAGAAATTCGAGAAGTGCCCCACACTGCCAGTCACTTCGACAAAGGTAGTAGGAGCTTTTGGAGGGGAACCAGAAAAAGTAAAAAAACAAATAATGGTTGAGGCGAAGACATACGGATCAGAAGGAGTGCTGCAGTTACTGGTCGTCCCGAAATTACTACGACCTATCTTAATTGGGATCGACGGAATGTTAAAACTACAAATTTCCGTCGATGCTCACAGCAAATGTGTAGCAGTAAAAGATAAGGTCGTAGCAAACCTTGAAAACGGTTTGTGGAAATTGGTAAAACAGATCACACAACCAAAAGAAGGTAGTAGAGAAACTTGTGCAATACGAGAAGAATCTCTACCAACACCCCTCGAATTCCAATTATCGGAGGTGGAATTCGAGGAAAAGATGATGGAATGCCACGATCTTGAAACGAAGATTAAAACAACTTTTAAACAAATCGTTGAAAAGAACCAGGAAGTCTTCGACCGAAGGCCAGGAAGAATGACTAAATATGTACATCGCCTCATACTCAAAGATCCAAAGCCATATTTCCATCGATCGTATCCGGTGGCGCTAGCACAACGAGAGCGAGTCCAGCAAGAAATCGATAAAATGCTCGACTACGGTGTAATACAAAAATCAAACAGTATTTACATAAATCCATTAATGCCGGTAACGAAGGCCGATGAGAGCGTGCGACTGTGTTTAGATGCCAGAGAACTAAACAACTATCTGGTAAATGACCACAACAACGCACCACCCATCGAGGAAATTTTTCAGAGATGTGGAGGAAAATCCGTCATTTCCACGTTGGATCTCACAAGCAGCTTCTGGCAAATTCCACTACACCCAGACTCTAGAAAATATACTGCTTTTCAGCACAATGGAAAGTGTTACGAATTCACGGTCACACCGTTTGGATTAAAAACCAGCACGGCAAGCCTAATTCGAGCATTGGACGTAGTGTTAAGCGAATTAGATTTCGTCATTAATTTTGTCGACGATTTACTAGTATTATCTAGAGATCAGGAAGAGCATCTCACGCACCTCGAGACCCTTTTTCAACGTTTTAAGGAGCACGGAATGACACTAAAATTCACAAAGTCACACTTTTTCCGTAAAGAAGTATCCTTTCTAGGCCACATTCTCACCACGGACGGACTCAAACCAGATCCAGAGAAGATACGGGCTATTAAGGAATATCCTGCTCCGAAAAATTTGAAACAATTAAGAGGATTTCTCGGTTTGATAAATTTCTACACGAAATTCACAAACAGACATGCACACGAGACTGCTCCACTTTTGGAATTGCTAAGAAAGGGAGTAAGATGGAAGTGGGAACCAACACAACAAAAAGGTTTCGATCGAGTCAAAGACCTGTTCTGCGAAGAAGTCATCCTGCGATTTCCAGACACCAGGAAGCCATATATCTTGACAACCGATGCCAGCGGATATGCACTGGGGGCCATACTATCACAAAAGAACGAGGAAGGAGAGAGCGAAGTCATATCCTTCGCCAGCCGGACTCTTAAGGGGGCAGAACATGGGTACATGACCACCGAAAAAGAGTTGCTAGCAATAGTATGGGCCCTAGAAAAATTCAGGACATATCTACGAGGTGCTGAGATTCAAATAAAAACAGACCACAAAGCATTAATCTTCCTCAAAACATGTCGATTCACGGCAGAACGATTAATGCGGTGGGTTCTATCTATTCAGGATTATAATCTGAGTATAGAACACCTCGAGGGACATAAGAATACGGTTGCTGACACTCTGAGCCGAGTGGAAGGATACGAAAAGAATAATCGAGGAGCAATAGTAATCGGAGCAACCTTGGCACGAAAAGCTTCGAAAGAATTAATAAAGGAAATAAAACAAATTGCGAAACTTCAAAGAGAACAAACAGATCTTGGGGACATCATGGCATTTTTGGAGAAAGAAGAAAACACTGAAGAAGAAAAAAAATTCCGCCTCCAGGAAGGAATCCTCCAGAAGAAGACCAGAAATAAAATCTGGAAGGTCATGCTGCCAAAATGTATAGTGCGAAAATTAATCATAGAATGTCACGAACTCTATGGGCACATTGGAGCAAGAAAATGTTTTAGAATTCTCGACGAAGACTTCTCGTATCCCCACCTCGGAAAATGCATACGATCGCTATTGGCATGCTGCGATATCTGCCAACGCAGTAAGGTAACAACACAAACAAATTTCGCTGAAATGCAGACAATTATTCCTGAGAAGCCGGGGGACTTGATCTCTATCGACTTCTATGGATCACTCCCCACCTCGATAGGAGGAGTAAAACATATTCTCGTTACCATCGATGCATTCAGTAAATATGTGGTATTGTTTCCCATGCGGAAGGCGAACACGACGACGGTGATAAAAAGGATTTTCAACGACTATATCCCACAGCTTGGAAAACCAGCACGGATCCAGTTTGACCATGGTACGCAGTTCACCGCTAAAAACTGGTTAAAAAAACTAGAAGAAGAGAAAATAAGAGCAGTATTTTCCTCTATCCGTCACCCTCAAGGGAACATCGTAGAGAGAGTAAATCGAGAACTAGGACGATTCTTCCGAACATTCTTGAAAGAAAACCATGCCGGGTGGTATAAATGGGTGCAAGTAGTACAAGACTGTATCAACGAGTCCCACCACGATACCACCGAATTCACGCCCACTGAATTACAACGAGGTAAAAAACCGGTAAGACTGTGGAACAGATGGTTAGGAATACCGGCAAGTGAGGAAGACGACCCTTTGACCTACGAGGCTAAACTCCAAATTGCACGAGAAAGAATAATAAAAAAGGGGGCAAAGCGGGCCGAACGATTTAATGCCACACACCGACTAACAAACTTCGAAGAAGGAAGTTTAGTATTAGTGAAGGCTTTAAATATATCGGATCCCGCAAATCAAATCACCTCGAAATTCTTGCCTCTACGAGAAGGTCCATACGTCATAGATAAGTGCGTGGGTCTAGCAACATATTTGTTAATAGATCCACTCACTAAAAAGGTCCGAGGAAAATTCCACGCCAGTCTCTTGACCAAGTATCGTACGGAAATAGAAACAGAAGAAGGAGACAACGCAGAGACAAGTAGAAATAAATAGAATAAGAACAACCAAAATTAGAATAGTAAACAGACTAAAAGAAAAATCGATCATAGGCTTAAAACAAGAAATTTAAGAAAAATAAAATTAGATATAAGAAATTAGAATAAGGAATTTCGATTCTAAATTCACATCCAATAAAAATAAATTCAAAATAGTAATAAGAATAAATAACAATAAATCATAGAGTTAAAAATAGATAGAAGAAATTAAGATAAGAAATTTCAATTGTGGCAGGAAGGATAAAAATAAATTCTCTAGAGATAAATTAAACAGGCAGTATCACGGGTCGATCAGCAACTCACCAAAGATAAACAATCGACCGAAGGATCGAGAAGAGACCGTCCCTACTCATTCACCGAGGATAAACAAACCCCCTCTAAACGAACGACGATCGGTAATAATAAAATAACCAAGGACCGATAAATAGTATCGAACTAAACGCTGGCAGGTGATAAGGAGGAAAATCAAAATATCAACTCAAATCAAATAAAAATGCAAATAAAACATAACGAAATCTGGGAATTAAGAAAAATTACAATAAAAAACAAAGGAATTAAAAGTTGGCGAGGAAAAATATCAAAAATTCAACATAAAAGCAACCGATGGGATTTAAAATATCCCATAGACAGCGACGGTCTTATAATAATCACAGACGATAACATTCGAGGGTGGGAACCGAGAAACAGAGAGGGGATGGATAATCACGTCGAACACCCAAATTTACACAGAAACAATTAGTCTAAATCGAGCCATCGACGAAGAATATCAAACATGTACAGAAATTACCCAGTCACAAGTTTCGTGGGAGAATACCGAAACATAGAAGTCCTGAGCGTTGCGACTCCTCAAAGACTTTATATCTACAAAGAAGATGTTGAAGGAACCCGAAACAACTTCATTAACTACATCGAGGACCTCCCCATGGATACACCAGGACTCAGACAACTCACCGAAGGAGAAGATTATATCGGGAGAGACATCCTATACAGATTCGATAACAAATTCTATCGAGGGCTGATGACCACGGAGGAAGGCCAGGATGGAAATATTTTAATATGGTTGGGTGACCTCGCCATCGATCAGGCAGCCCAAATCCAGGACTGTTACACGCCACCAGAGGAAGCGGTACACATAGCTTTTCAGGCCATCCCGGTCGGGATAAACCAAATCCAACCCCCGGGACAGCAATGGACAGAGGAAGAACTCTCCCAAACCAGAAATATCCTCTATGAACACACCTGGAATGCCATAATCCACGAGACCGAGACACATGCAGAAGCAAAATGGATGGAGTGTTGGAGGGCGACTGAAGGAGGCGAAATACGCCTACTAAGCGAAGAATTAATCCGACAAGGCGTAGCCATCCGAGGACCAAACCCGCCGTACTTCGACTGGGGCACGGACGGAGGAATGATTTTGGACCCTCACTACCAGGAAGAGGAATCGGAAGATTCCGGATACGAAACAGATTCCGAAGCTGATGAGTGGGAAGAAATGGAGATCGACGAAGAACAATAAAAATAAATAAACCCACCTAAAAACATATAAAACTTAGAGATAAAAAGAAAATAAACGAAACATTATTTCTGTAATCCTGTCTACAAAAATTATTTCTAGAACCTGCCACAATAGCGAATTAAAATAAAATATAGGATAAGATAGAAATAAGACATAGAATAAGATAGAAACTCAAAGTAGAGAAAATAATAATAAGAACAGCGAGAATAATACACAAGCGAAAATAAATTCATTAACCGGAATACACTAACAATAGATAAGTAATATGAACATAAATAGAAGCAAGAAGCGATTACGTGAGAATATAAAGACATAGTTAAGACAGAGAAAAATAATAAATAACAGATCCTCGATTCAAGGAATTCATCTCGGATCGGGGGACAATAAGACGACATACTCGTCTTATATTAAATATACCGCCGAAATGATGAGACTAAAACTAGATTCACACACACCAACTCAGAGATCCATACCACACAGCACACACACATATAAACAAACTACCGTTACCCAAAATATAGTTATACTGCCAAGCTGTATAACTATAGTCTCAAGATACATGGAAGACTCATCTACAAGCAACACGCCAAATTATTATAACCAAGAAGAGGATATTAACGGGACAAATGGGCTACAGGAGATGGGCTACAGGACGACTAGGAGATATAGTAATACCCTGCTATACCGGCAGATGTGGAAGAAGAGCGGGGAAGTCGGTATAAAAGGGCACGACAAACCACAGTCGAGAGCATTCTGTTCACAGACTTTCGCCAACATCCGGAATCTACCAAAGGAGGACCACCTAATCAACCAAAGGAAGACCAGCTAATCGACCAAAGGAGGACCAGTTATCCAACTAGAAGAAGGACCACCTAGTCAACCCAAGGAGAAGCATCTTCAACTGCAACATCTCCAAGGATCAGGCCTGAAACCGCTGGCCCAGGGAAAAACGAACATCTCCAAGGCCTACTACAGAGCCATCAGTCATCCAAGTAGTCCAGCATCCCAGCCTACAAGATCTTCCATCGAAATTATAACAAGTGGTATGGATCCAAATTATATTAAAATCCAGAGGGACTAAAAAACGCCATAGAAACTAGCTAGGGCCGCTCCTGTAGCATTTCCGATGCGCCGATGCACCGAGAATGCACCGCGCTGACGCCTCCACCGGAACAGCGGCGGGACCAGCGAGTAGATCGCTCAGCCAGAGGAGCTCGAGTGAGAGCTCCGTCCCCACTACAGTCCACGCGCTATAGATATAGAATAGGCTATCTCCAAACACCGAGAAATAATAACAGAGGCGATATAGATATAGTAACGATGGCAAGCCCAGCAAGCGCGTTCTATGTGTAGATACAATACCACCAAATAACTATAGAAATACTTTATTAATTCAAGATAAAATCTCCTACTTCATGCGGACGCGATTATAGAGGCATGCGTAAGCCCGGGTTAAATTCTTGTTGTAAGGTGCATAATCACCAAAATTAAGGAGCATATTTAATCTTTACACCAATTATTTCACTTTTACTTGTATTATTTATTAAATGTGTATAATAAACCATACTTTTACCTAATACAGAAGCCTATATTAATTTCCTCCCTGCTCGAGTTCGAACTAAAACCCTTTAAGGGTGATGTTAACGTAAAATACCGTTACAATACGCATTGTGTAACACATGAATTCGGCTCGTGAATTCGTGTCGATTTATCATCGTGCAATTGATCGTGTTGTTGCGTCTCACAATAAAAAAACAGACGTCTCGTGGAAGGCTTGTCTTTTTTCTTCTCCTTTGTTTACCTTCATGTAATGCAAAACGATATACCACATACATGCATCTTTTTATCTGTGGTTTTAATCATACGCGAGCAGCCTCTACAGATTTTCAATGTTTTACAGACGCTGTACTGTCTATATTTACGAGACGTAATACCCGCGGAGCCCTCACCCTTGTGATGAGCGAGGCAAAAAGCACCAAAGAACGAACGATTATAGTCTGTGCAATAAGTGGATTTACATCGAGCACATTGATAGCTACAGTGATGTTCGAGTACTCGATTATACTTGGAATAACACTGTGTGCAGAACACCCGACTACCTAGCGCACCAGCGAGATTTAATATTGGCTGGTAGTGATAAGAACATTCGTAATAGAGAATAAAGAGTGTATGATTAATTTTACCTATTGCAGAGAGTACGGATTTTCGCCAATCGTGAACCAAGTACTCCTGAAACAGTTGAATCTCGCGCACACTGCAACCTCTAGACGGTGTCGTTACCACCGCATTACGCGTGAACTCGATCGCTGCTATTTATTGCGCTCCTCGAAACCCGTTCCGAATTTGACACCATCGTCTGTGTAGCTCGCCCGTACGAATTTGACCGCGTTCGGGCTGTGATAAGAGATCGTTGTAGACACATATTATCGCTATTACTTATGCGTAAAATTGACTTTTTTGCTATAGACTCGTGTGTAAGCTTGGTGCTCACACCGGCGCTTTCGATGCCTCGTACTATACATGTCACCATTCTACATGTACCAGCGTGTATTCGAAATTCGCGCGCGCTCTGAGCTATTCTATTAATTAGTCGCCATACATCGTCAGGAACGATGTCACGAGCTGGTCGAAATGATAACCATTTAGGTCCTTGTGCGAAAGACGGCACGCTTAGAGTCATACCCACATAATCATGTCCTTCGCACGATTCTGTAAAACGTGTGGGAACATCTCGTACACCGCCCTCGAACCAAGTCAGATGATCAATGCCGTCCAGTTGCTGACGGAAATAAAAATCTGTCTCCCGACCCTGCATCCCGATGCGTGGAAAATATCGGCTCTGCTCATTGTCGATACCGAAGCGTTTACCAGGAA
This sequence comes from Cylloceria caligata, assembly GCA_963942595.1. NCBI lineage: Eukaryota > Metazoa > Arthropoda > Insecta > Hymenoptera > Ichneumonidae > Cylloceria > Cylloceria caligata. The sequence continues at coordinate 51,871,185 of OZ012707.1, read as the reverse complement.
GCAAAATATCACCTCCCCGTATAGCAGACCTTCCATCGCCAGTCTGTCCACCTGCACGCATAATTAAACCATTTATTAGAATTTTTCATTTCATTTTATTTTATTTTATTTTTAGTTGGTCGCTAGCCATAGAAATGTATATAAATTGTGTAACGTAAGAATTACAAACTTATATTTGCTGCTAGTCCTCGAATCCATCAGCTGCACCCGGGAACCACCGACGCATTTCGTAAACCAACTCGATTGTCGGCGGTCTCGGCACAGTGAATTGTACAAAGAGAAAAAATTTTGGGTCTGACTTGTACCCCGTTTTTTCATTTTTACTGTTATTTTCCCCGTCATTTTTAAATTTTTGTCAGCGTAATTGTATTATTAAAAGCTTATCTGAATCTACCGGGTCTTCCTCGTCCTCCTCCTCCTTGTCGTCATCGTCCTCCTCCTGCTCCTCCTCCTCCCGTTATTTTTCTTCTTCTTTTCTTCTTCCTCGTTGTCTGTATTGCTATTGGTATCATCGCTTGAACTGTATTGCCGCGATGGACCTGCGACGGCTCCATCTGGTTCTCTCGCAGGACCGACCATGAAAAGACCGTTTGTTGGTTTATACCCACAGAACGGCTGGGTCAAGTTTATCCAATGATTCCCTGCGATGCTGTCACCATCGTTGTCCCTGCTATGATCATCCTAATCGGTTCTACCCTCCTCATCGAAATCATAGGTGTCGGATCCCATTTCTGCTTCTTTATACCGTTGAACTATATAAAAATCTTGTGAAATAAAGAAAATAAAATAAAAGTAATTAACGCAGTATATTATTTAAGTCTTTCATTGAGTATGGGCTGCGAAGCAGGCTCATTCAGCCAACCGCGTCGACGAATAACACGCACCACCGAATCAATAATTATTTGATTATCGAACAATCCACTACTATACGCGTCAACTAAATCGCACTGAGGACACTCGCACAACATACCGCGAATCTTACGAACAACCGTTTGTGTCGGAAGTTACCATAGGGTGATAGGAAATTTCTTCTTCCCCACCGTAAACTCAACGACGGCCTACGCTTCAATATAAACTCTATCAATTTTTTTATCAATGAGCGTTTAACCACTTTGACTATGATTGTGCTGATAGAGTCATAGTAACCACAGCAAATCAGACAATTAACTAAAGATTTTTAAAAGCGGCACGCTTCTTTATATATTCCTTTAATACGGTCTTTCTCTCTTTCTCTCTCTGCATATTCTACAGCGATGTAATGAATACGACTACCCAAGAAGATGGCCGCACAATAATAATATTGTCGTGAAAATATTGTCGAATACTTTTACCGGAATTACACTCAGTGCGGACGAGTGGCGAGTGTTTAAAAGGGATTTTTCTCGCGTACAACTATATTTCGAAGCTCACGGAGCTGATGCCGAGGAAACGTGTAATACCCGCATATAGCACATAGCGCATTACACACTTTTAACCTCGTGTTACCAGCACAGAGATGTCTCATATGGTAAAATAAGCGGCATTGCTAATGAGGAATACGAGAATCAAGAAGAATCTGTAGAATCGAAATGGAAGAGAGAGAGAGAGAGAGAGAGAGAGAGAGAGAGAGAGATTATTTGATTGATTGATTGATTGATTGATTGGTTTATTATGCCTTGGCAAGCCTTTGGCAAAAACGATACATACAAATGTAAATTAAGAATAAAGTAAGATTAAATATATAATATAAAATGACTATAATTAGAATACAAAGTAAAATGAAAATATAAACTAAGAATACGCAATAAAAACAATCTAAACTACGGATGAACCAAAAAAATAATAATAAAAGTAAAAACTAAAATAAGTTCAGGAGAATAGCAACTTAGATCTTTAGTGGCAGTATAAAATACATTGAACTTATGAAATATTTTTAACGCTAATCTGTATCTACATGGTTGAATAAATGAGCATAGAGACGATTCTTAAAAACATCTAAACTCGGTGAAGAAGTAATATGGGATGGTAAAGAGTTCCAGAAATAAATGCCAGATAGCGAAAACCCCTCATAGTAAGTCACAGTACGATGTGTAGGGATGACAAAGCTTGATCGAGGCTGCCTTGAGGGTCGTTCAACTGGGGTTGTTACTCGAATAAATAATTCTTGAATGTAAGCTGGTGTACTTTGATGGACAATCCTAAACATAAGAATATCGAGAAAGTAAAGACGTCTTGCTTTCACAGTGATCCAGCGAAGTTGACGCCTAAAGGTTTAGATATGAGTGCCCGTCGCAAGTCAAAGATAGAACCAATACAACAGTTGACAAGGCGTTCCAATTTTGTATTTAGCACATCCGATAAGTTGTGGTAGTAGTTGTGGAAGTGATTAGTAACTTCCTTACGTCCATGGAAAGAGCATTACGATGAAATTTCAACTTGTGAATAATAAAATGCACTTTTTGTGATATATGCTGTACATGAGATTTCCAAGTCAAATTACACTCCATAGTGACACCCAGATTGCGAGCTTCATTAACGAATGGAAGCATAACATCATTTAATGAGATCGGTAATATTGCAGAGAAATCCAGCTGACGGGTGTAAGAATTACTACCTAGTATAAGAACCTTAGACTTAGAAATATTGGGCTTAAGACCATTTGTTACCGCAAAGTTAGCTATAGCATGGACACCTTCAGATATCAACCTAATGCCTTGGTTGAGTTGTGACGGACAACAATCAAGATAAATTTGAGTATCATCGGCAAATAACAATTGCTGTGAATTTTGTAGTACAGAACCGATGTCATTGATGTACAACGAGAACAAGAGAGGTCCAAGGACAGAACCCTGCGGAACGCCTGACGTCGTTGGTAGCCAGGTAGAACAGTCACCGTGGTCAACGATAACTGCTTGAGTCCTTCCTATCAGATATGAGAAAATCCAGTCAAGAACCGAATGACAAAGTCCGATCTTTTTTAGTTTCAAGAGAAGTTGCAGGTGCGGAACTGTATCAAATGCTTTACTAAAATCAAACAAAATTAGGATGGTCATGCGTCTACTATCTATATTACGCCTAACATCTTCGCAAATACGCAGAAGGGCGGACTGAGTGCTGAACCCGCTACGGTATCCTGATTGACGTGAATCATATATCTTATTGCTATCAATCAGTTAATTGTCTTTGAACAAGCCGCTCAAGTACTTTTGACACTTCAGACAGATTAGGTATTGGTCGCGTGTCTGGTTGTGAGAGAGGCTTTTTTATTTTAGACAAAGGCCGAAGAAAGGCTCTCTTCCAGTACTGAGGAAACTCTGAAGATACAAGAGAGAGGTTAAACATAGCTGTCAGGATAGGGCAAGATACCGTAAGCGATTTAAATAAAGAAAACATGGAAATACCATCGGGACCAGCTGCATACGATGTTGAATTGGAGTTGCCAGCGATAACAAGATGCACTTAAGAGCATGTAATTTTGGAAAACTAAACGTTGGACGAACTGGCTGGATATTGGAACTCAGCCTACAAAACTCATCATGCGAACACGGTGGCAGTTGACTGGATATTTCCGAATAGAACGCTTTGAGTTCGTGCGGTTTAAAAAATTGAATAGGAGATGGAAAAGATGACTTAACAAGGCCGAGTTTCGTTAATTCCTTCCATAATCTACTAGGATCTGTGATGTTAGATAGCCTCTGAAAGTGGAAATCATTTTTTGCTTGTCTGAGATCCTTCTTAAGCGTGGCTCTATACTCTCTAGATATCGCCATGTCGAGTACATTACTAGATCTTTTAGCAAGTGTATATAAGTCATTATGTTGAGCCATACGATTTTTCAATTTCAGTGTGAGCCACAGTACTGGCGGCCGACATATACGAAATGAACGGAATGGAGCATGATAATTTAATGACGTGAGATACGCTTTGGATACTGTTTCAACGATTGAGTTAATATCTAATGGCATATTATCTATGAGACCAAAGTTAAAACTAAATCTAGTACTAAAATTGAATAATTCAGTAATATTAAATATATGAGATAAAGATTCGCAAAAGCTAGATTCATTAAAATTACGGTACGCTCGCCGTGAGATAATACGGTCTTCAGGAGGCTCAACGTCGAGACGGTAAACGAGTTTAAGAAGATCATGACCCGCTATGAATGGGGCTTCTGATTTGACAAAGGAATGTTCTTTTTCCTCATTGTCAATAATGAAAACATCATTCCATGAATCTGAGTCGGTTAGGTGATGAGTAGGTGCAGAATGAACAATATGAAATGAGAGAGAGAAAGCTAATCGGCGCAAGTATGACAATTGATAATTAATGCTACTTAGGTCGCAATTAAGATCTCCTGCAATAACTATATTCTCATAAACGTGTGAAAAATTAGATAAGACTTGAATGAAGTCGTCAAACATAAGTTCTTTTGGTCGCCTATATACTGGAGCAAAAAGAAGCTACTTCGCATTAGAGCTGGTAATTTCAACGATCAAATATTCTGGCGCATTGGAAAACTGATTCGGAGAAGACGCTAATACTTTTGCTTCAAGGGAATTATGGATGTAGCACGCAACAACCCCACCCCCTTCTTTGCCTTCTCGATCGTTGCGAATTAGAAAATATTCGTCGATGCTTACTAGGTCGTCAGCAACATAAGAATGAAGCTATGTTTCGCATATCGAAACTATGTGGTAGCTATGTTCAATTATGGTCGATTGAATAAGTTCAATGTGACCACGAACAGAATTTGCATTGAATTGGGCAACCTTTAAAAGCGACGAAGATGGTGAGGGAAGCGAAAGAACCGGATTTGACTGTGGTAGTCAAACTAATTTTTGTAAGTCAGTTTCCTCGGTAATGATAACTGGCGTTTGCCTATCTCCTTTACGAACATGAATCTTGCCAGAGCGAACCCATACATATTTATAATTGCATTCAGAAGCTCGAGTTTTAGTGAGGCGTAGAAGCTTATAGAGTGCTACAGGAAGAAACTCATTGATAAATACCACTCCTTTACTGTCCAAACCAAAAACTTCTCTGAGGGACAGATTGTTTTTTGTTCGCTTTTTGTCCATTATATAATCTTTAATCTGGTGAGATTTTAAAGTCAGTATCAAAGACTTCGATGTTCTGTGGCTTAGCGCTGATGAGGAAGATTCATTATAAGTTTGCGCAATAGTCGAAAAATTCCTCTTATTGTTGAAACAACGAATGTCTAAAACATCACCGAGAGGGATTGAGATTCCAGGGGCACGAAAAACTTTTCCAACTATTATCTCGTTAGAATCGTCGATAGAGAGAGGAACCCCGGAAAGAGTTATCTCAGCAGAGAGAGACGGTGTGATCGCTGAAACTGAGGAGTTAGTCCTAATCATCGCGAGTTCAATTGATAGGTTAGCATTCTGCTGAGATAATTCAACATTGTTTGCTTCGAGGCGTGAAATTCTTAACTCATGCGCTTCGAGTAATTTTGTATGGTTTTGGATGCAATTTAGCTTATCCGTGTGATCTTTGTTGACATTTGTCTGCTGAGCAATGAAAGCACAGAGATTGGCATGCATGGTCATGAAGAGTTCTCCATCTGACATGTTGAGCGCATGTTGTTGACTCGTAGGTGAACACTGCTGAGCAACGTTCGTAACATTAACAGGCGAACCCATTAAATCTTCAGACGTATCAAGTGTACGTCGATGATTTACGTGAGATGATTGCTGTATACGCGAAGATATCATTGAAATAAAAGCAGTACGTTTAGTAGATGACGGCGGTGATCGCTTTAAATTAGGCATATTGGATAAATGCAAGACACAGCAAGTATTAGCTGATTTAGACGAGAGATACGCTTTACCGCACCCAGGGTGAAAGGATTTCAAACAAATTGAGCACGAGGCACTGTTATTTGCAATGCGCTTGTTGCACTTATGGCACTTAAGATTAGACATACGGAATACTAAATAACCAGAATACAAATAATAAAATATTGCTCGGTATAATGCCTCCTACAAGGTTGGCTCGACAATGATACGACGCGTGTATATATAAAAGATAGTGTATACACGTGCTCGCACACAATGAACGTTCACAAAGTAAACAAAGATAGAGCGCAGTAAGAGTCCGGTAGGCTCGTTGTCCAGATATGTGTGTATAAATACATACGTATGTCAGAAAATAGCTCGGCCTCTGTACAGTGAGGACAGTCGAGGCACTGCAATGCACCTACCTAGTCCAATGTTTCAACGTAAAGATGGAAGCGTTGATCCTGAGTGAGTAGGCGCAAAGTAAGTGCGATCCAATGCGGTGACAGAGGAGGTGTTAGCGATGCAGTTGCGAGAGTAGTGGTGACGTTGCTACTTGGTCGATGAAGACGTGATGGTGATCGTTTCAGAGACTGACTGTGGTGAGAACCGATGTGCCATAATATCGCGCATGCGTCGTCGAAAACTGATGTCATCCAGTGGTCAAGCTCAGCGAACAGAATTATCCGTTGTGCAGTAGTAATCTTGTCAAACTTTTCATCCATTTATACTGAGCATGAACGTTTTCCAGTGAAGATTAATAGCTCAATGGGTGAAAAGCTGAATTGTGCCAGCTTCTGTCCTGAAACAAGATGCCCGGAGGCAGAACGAATCTGAACCAAGCCAAAATTTGATGACCAAAAAAGTAAGTGTCCTCTTATACTCACAAACACAGAGAGAGAGAGCATCGGACCAGTTGGGACGGGCCCGATATTATACGACTTTGGATCTCGCTTCTGGATTTCACCAAATCCCGATGGCGCAGCAAGACAAAGAAAAAACCGCATTTTCTACACCACAGGGCCATTTTGAGTATAACCGCATGCCATTTGGACTCAAGAACGCGCCACAGACTTTCCAGAGGCTGATGAACTCCGCGCTGGCTGGACTACAGGGAGTTAAATGCTATGTGTACCTAGATGACATAGTAATCCACGGAAAAATTTTCATGGAGCACAATGACAGGCTGCGAGAGTTACTGCAGCGGCTAAGAGAAGCCAGATTGGCAGTACAACCGAGCAAGTGCCAGTTCCTGCGCAAAGAAACGCAGCATCTTGGCCACATCATCTCTGAAGAGGGTGTACGTACTGATCCGGAGAAGCTGGAAGCGGTAAGGGAATTCCCGGTGCCCAAAGACGTAAACGGAGTACAATCCTTCCTCGGACTAGCTGGTTATGACCGGAAATTCATTAGAGATTTCTCGAAAACCGCGAAACCACTCACGGAATTAACCCAGAAAGAGGTTAAATTCGAGTGGACCGCAGTAAGAAATGCTGCCTTCCAGGAACTGAAGACGGCGCTTACGACCGCAATAATATTGCAATATCTAGACTTCGAAAAGCCGTTCGTTGTAACAACGGACGCCTCAGACAGGGCGCTCGGCGCTATTCTTTCGCAAGGCAGGATCGGGGACGATTTGCCCATATGCTACGCGAGCCGCACCATGTCGAAGGCTGAGCTGAATTACACAATGACGGAAAAGGAACTACTCGCGATAGTTTGGGCTCTCGTTCAATTCCGACCATATATTTATGGTACTCGTTTCACGGTAGTGACGGACCACCAGCCGATCACCTGGCTGTTCGGAGTAAAGGACCCAGGTTCGAGACTAATGCGTTGGAAAATAAAATTGCCGGAACATGAGTTTAATGTAGAATACAAGGCAGGTAAGCGCAACACGAATGCAGATACGCTAAGCCGAATATTCCTCACTACAAGGGCTCAAGCGAGAGCGGAGAATACCACGTGCCAGTGCAGCAACGAGGCAGAGCGAGAAGCAGCGCCTGCCAATGCTACAGACAAGGATAGAGAGATCCGCAGCGTAAATGCAGGTCGCTCTACTGAACCCCACAGCCCCGCCGCGAAGCCGTGCAGTCGGGGAAGGGGCAGACCATGCACGCTAGAGAAGCAAGGCACTGGTAAGACTGCGAGCATCACCGAAAAAGATAGAGTGAGCGCAGCACAGCATGGCGGATCCGTAAGGCGCGGAAAACCGCGAAAAGCAAACAATGCAAGGCCGCTCGAGACAGAGCGCGAAGCAACGGCGGAGCTACCAGTGGGCACACCGAGTGCAGAAATCGCGGACAGAGCACCGCACAAGCTTGCTGAGGAAGCGAGGCACGGCGGGGGCCGTAGCCCGCAAATTTCCAGCAGCACGGAAAAGGACAGCGCTATAAAAGAATACAGCGACTGCACCAGTGGCGTAGCCATCCCCTCCGCCGATGACCGCCTAAAAATAATAAGATAATATCACGACACCATCCTAAGAGGGCATCAGGATATTAGGCGTACGTTACATCGGATCCGGACCAAGTACGACTGGCCCGGCATAAGAAGGGATTTGGGAAAATACATATCGTCCTGCAAGTCCTGTCAAAGGAATAAAATCAGGAAAACGAAACGGGTGCCGATGGTGGTAACAGATACCCCATCGCGGTTATTCAAAAAAGTAGCATTCGATATTGTAGGACCGCTACCCGAAAGCGCATCTGGAAAAAAATATATACTCAGTATCCAGGACGCGCTTACGAAATACAGTGCAGCGATTTCACTGCCGAACCATGAAGATTCGACAGTCGCTAGATTACTAGTAGAAGAATTAATTTGCCGGCACGGAACGCCGGAAATAATATTATCGGATCAGAGTACGAACTTCCTCAGCTCGACCTTCAAAGAAATGTGTTGACTGCTGCGAATTAAGAAAATACAAATGACGGCCTACCATCCGGAATCGAATGGCGCTCTGGAAAGATCTCATCGCACCCTCGCTGAATAACTCAAAAATTTCATAGATTAGGATCAAGGATATTGGGACGAGTGGCTGCCGTATGCGGTGTTTACGTACAACACCACTCCACATACGGGGACCGGACTGTCTCCCCACGTGTTGGTGTATGGACGCGAAGCTGAATTGCCGACAGCCGTAAAACAGGAGCCCCGCAGCACCTATGCATATGATGACTACGTCCACGAGCTACGCAAGCAATTACGCGTCGCATGGACAGTAGCACACGACAACCTGGAAGTCGCGAAAAAACGGTCGAAGAATGTATACGACCACGGCGCACAGGTTCAGGAGTACCGCGTCGGCGAACGCGTACTCCTACGCGACGAGACGGTGCCCAGGGGGCGGTCAGCCGAGCTGATCCCGAAGTGGACGGGACCTCACGAAATAGTAGAGAAGAGGCCCCCTGTCAATTACGTAGTCCGGAAGGGACGTAAAACCCAGGCGGCGCACGCAAACCGCCTGAAGCTCTTTATCGAGCACTAATAGGTCCAAAATATATAAGATTTACCTATAGCTAATTAACAGATTAATTATTGAAAATGGGTAAGGAGCTCCGCAGAGCGCAAGGTGAAGAAATTCAATAAAAGAAATAAGGTAGAATGAAAACTTGTTTCATTAACAGAGCACGAAAGAAAGCAAAAAAAATGTTACAAAATTCCTCAGAATTGTTATTTCCGTAGATATTATACAATGTCCCGGAATCCAAGGTCAGGGCCGGGGCCAACCTCCCAGGAGACGTACATGTGCTCCCGGAAGAGGCGCCCCAGCCCTAAATAGTCCTCGACGGACTCCTCGTTCAAAATCTCCGGGGCCCAAAGCTCTAGGAGCCCCCGAGCTTTGTCAAAACGTTCTCGCCTCGTTTTCGAGAAAAGAAAAAGAGATTAATTTTTATTATCAGAAAAATCCAGCTAGCAGGGCGATCGGCTATTGGCCCGAAGGGCTGAAACTCAACTCCATCCGCTCCCAGTCAAACCTTGACTGTGGCGACATGCGTACACGGTGAATGAGACAAATTGTGGCTCAAAGTCTTAGAATAAGAATGAGCCAAAGACAAACAACTTTTGTCTGAACCATTTTTCCGTATTACATTTTTCTGTCTTAGGTACAAAGAAATTTAGGTGCATAGATTAAAATGGCCCACCCTGTATATATTTTTCTCTCTTTTTTTTATTATTCTGATAAAAATACACACTTTTTTTTTAAGAGTGAGAGTGAGAGAGAGAGAGAGAGAGAGAGAGAGAGAGAGTGAGAGAGAGAGAGAGAGTCCTAAAACCGAAGCATCAGCAAAGGTCTGTGACAGAAAGAAGACGGAGCTCTCGTCGTCTGTTTCATTAACACAACAGATCATGGAATACGCGCCGATGTCGATTAGCAGCGAATCAGCGGAGCTTGGTAAGTAAAAAATATAAAATAATTTAAAAATCGTGTGTTTTATTTTTCATTATAAAAAGTTATGTTTTGCAGAGAAAGCAGCCCTGGCATATAAACCGACACCGAGGGTTCGTAATTCGTGTTATGGAGAGCGAGAGGAGGATACATACACAGATCTTGCTTCGGGAAATAAAAGTGTCACCCGCCAGCCTCATCCGCAGTTGACGTCGGTGGCAGCAGATCATCAACGCTGCCAAATTTGTATAATGAGACGTGGGATATCAGGTAAGACAGTAACGATTGTTCTGTACACATTGTTTTTTTTTGGCCAGTGCGCTCACTTAAATACTTGTTTCATTCTTTCTTCAGAAGTACACTGTGATGACAACACCCACAGCGAAAAATAATTTAAAAGCAATATCACGAGTGATAATACAAACTAATTTCGTGTAGCGATAAAAATAAAATGAACGGTGGAGGAATCTCCGAGCGCGGATTACCATGTTTGCAGGGCTGTTGTATACGACGGTAAATGTGTAAAGCGCTTTCCATAAAATATTGATAAATTTTAAAAAAATACCTTATCTTACTGTGTCTCTTATTTTTATAGCGTAACAATTAGAGAATTATAATTGAAGTCTCTCTCTCCCTGTGTGGGATCATATTCTATGTCTTCCACTGCAGAGCAAGCGTTTGACGAGGAGCACAGCACACGGTTATACATGCTCGAAAACCGCTTTCGTTGCATTTAAAGTACTCGACACCTAGTTATGATTCATAGAAGGTTGTTATCTTTATTCCCGTGATACTCTCTAGCAGCATCTCGAGCATTTAGTCTGTCTTTGGAATCCTACACGCAAACAATAAAAAGCAATTTGTATCCGCGATACGGCAAGGAGATTTTAAGCGACGCGTTTTGGTGCCAAGTAATTTTAGTCGAGAGTGTGATGAGCGTGTTCCTGCGTACACAGGAAATGTGCCATGCATACGACGAGCTGGATGAGCTCCTACGCAGCGTGTATTTAGTGGAACGTCGAAGAAGACCCGTTGGACTTGGCGAATTCTATATCGGAATGTCCTGTAATATGCCTCGTTTCAATAGATTTGTCCGCAGCGAAGTGGTTTACCCGGACTTTAATGGGTACTGCGAGGTGTTGTTAGTCAATTTCGGCGAGGCCATTTACATCTACTGGTCTCACCTATTTCATCCGAAGCCTCTGGTAAGTATGCTGTCGGCTTCTGTCATGGAGTGTCCAATATACGGGCTCGACCGCGTGGATATTGTAGGTATTGAGCAACTCATCAAAGAAGCGTGCGGTAGCGATCCCTTGATCGGTGTCATGATTCGGCCTCTCACCGGCGATAACGCTCCGTGGGTTGGATTAATGAGTGGAGAACGCGCGGATGTGGCGGCGGGTATTACAGAGGCCCTAGGTCATGAAATAGATATCGGCTACGATATCGATGTTGTGGACGAGGGTTTTGGCGAGGACGTAGCAAGAAATTAAAGACACGGTGCTATGTGTGTGTGTGTGAGTGTACATTCGAGAGACAGGAGTTTCAGATCGCCGCGGAAGGAGGGTAGATGCCGACAACAGCTGTGGTGGTTTGTACATAATTTTATTCATTTTTCCAAATATGTGTACACCTTTGCTCCATCCTGCTCTTATCTCTACTCTTCCTTGTACACCAGAGTACCCACACCACCTCACTTTACCATCTCCACGTTACCGACACTGGTTAAGTAGAGTGGGTAGCGCGGCGGTGGAAAAGTGGGGATGTCGGGGGTTGGCGCGTGGTGGGGGAAAGAGTGGGATGGAGCAAAGTTGTACACATACTACTGACGCGGCAGGGCCTTAATGTCAAGTTGTCATAAAATAAACAGTGTAAGATTTCTTATAAAGTTGTTATATATTCGATCAATCTTTGAGTGTCCACCGAAACAAAATTCCAATGAATACTTGTAATGAGCGGTACATGTAAAATACATAACCGATCTAGGTTAAGAGGTAATTAATGTTCATATTTACTTCAATGGCATGAATTTTCAGTTACTTGTACATTTATTAAACCATGAACAACAAAACCGCTAACATAAATATCACTGTTGACAGTGAAATAAGGTAATAGTGTTTGCGAAAGCTTGAGCATTCTGCTACGCGCTGCGGGATTGAGCACTGCATGCTAGCGTGGGCAACTGCTTGCTGTTGCAACTTAGCGGCAGCACGGCTCAGAAGCAGTATAACTTGCACTAGGTCATAGTAACAAGCAACAGGTCGCTGCGTGCACGCGCTCTACGACTACTTGACTAGACAACGGCTGCTTTGTATAACGTAGCCATCTGGCGTTTTGCTCTTGCACGGTTTTCATGGCCACCGTGTTTCGTGCGTGCTCATCATAGTTCAGTGCATCTAAATAAGACTTATCGACCAACTCTGAAGACCTACAGTCTCTACAAAACTCATCCATCATATCAACATCGATATATTGACGTCGGCATCCTTGTACATCAACATTTGGTTCATCGTGTCGTGCACCCGGTTTCAACTTCACCGCGAAGCCCGATCGCGACAGCAAATCTCATCAAATTACACATGATTGATATAATCATGTGTGGTAACTAGCTCACCTCATTTATTAACCCGTTTATTACGGTTATTTTGATCCATTATTTTCTATATTTTATGTGTTTTATTTATGTAATTACGTCCACTGCATTTTGACAGGTGAAGCAATAAATGCTACTGGAAACTACACCTGTGTACTGACTATTAATACGCCTGCAACAATTTTACAGTCCACTTAACTCCAACATCTGAATTCTTGAACAAATAGCATTGATAAACTAATGCTATACACTGCAATGCATAGTATACCGACGATCGTACTCGGATCGATTGTTTTTCCATATTCTACGATTACATTCGCACTTGGTTTTTATTTGATGGATTGGCTATTATTCTCAGTTCTTGTATGAATTATGCGGTTTTCTCAACAAATTACGAAATAGGATAGGTTGGTATTCTGTGACGTAGTCACAATCCTCCAAGACATCAAAGAAAAACAGAATAAGATAAGAATAAATAAAACAAAAATACCAATAAACAAAATCATGGATAATATCTGAAAAGGGAGCAAGAGGAAACAAAATAAAATTAAAAAACACAAATTTATACAAAAATAATCATTTATTCATCATATTCATAAATCATTTGGACGACACGTAAGAAAGATTAAATTGGCAGTAGTCTAGGCGAGACCACGAACAAGCTGGATCCTGTCACATTCCTTCGCTGCCGAAAAATAGCGGGTCAGCGACCGGCTGGCCTTGCTCGGGCAGTGAGGGGATGTAGGGGCAGGATGGCGGGGCGAGCTGAAACAAAAGAAATTATATGAGACAATAGACAAGAAGAGTTAAAATAAGAGAGTAGGAAAAGGAGAGAAAGTATAAAAGGCAGCTGCAAACCAAGGAGGGGCCTCTTATACGTTTCAACAGTCGACAAAGTCAGAACTCGCTGGTGCAAAGCAGTAGAAAATTTTACTAAATTCGAAAATTTCATATTAAATCTAAGAATTCTAACAGAAAAGGGTGTGAGTCAGCCCTACAAATTTATTTGAACAGTAACAGATAAAAAAGACAGTGCAAATTAGTGGAGGAACAAATATAAAGATTAATAGCGGACAGTATCGGACCGGGTGAATAAAACAGGAAATATCCTAAAAAGCCAAATTAAAAAGAGGAAATTGGTGGCATTAAAATAAATAATTAGGGTTTATTGTAAGAGAATTAAGAAACTAGGCTAAGACGGTTTGGGTAGAATAATTAGAAGTAAGTACAGATAGTTATAAGAAGAATTGTTAACGAAGCGTATCGATACATTTAAAAGATTAGTTGTGGCACTTAGAGGTCTCCGAATCAGAGACTTTGAAAAAGTAGAAAGTAGAATAATACAGAAAAAGAAAGGAGAAAAACAAATAATATTTAGAACAATTATAACACAGAGACTTGATACAGTAAACCTGAGACTCTCGGTAAATCAGTTACCGCATCAAAAAGGCAACTGGGCTTTGGAGTCAAAAGTTGAAAGGAAGCTAGGAAAAATATTTAATCAATAGAATTAGGAGGGCATTAGCCAGCCCGACCAATAGAAACTAGATTTAGAATTTTTGGATAATTCGGGAAATAATTAGGAGGAAGACAATCTCAAGAGTTCTGTAAAGCGCGTCGCATGAAAACGACACTACTTAACAGACAGAAAAGAGAAGAGAAAGATAAATAAAAAGATCAACTCACCATAAGCGGAGAATAATTGGGACGTCCGGACACAGCATCGAAGATTTCTGGAGGAATCCATCAACTAAATAATGAAAAATTGAAAATCACTGGGGGAATCGTAATCCAGTAGCTGTCATTATTCCACACCAAGCAAAGAGCACTCGCGAACCAGGACCACGATTACCACGGAAAAACACGCTCGGAACACACGGAACCGGCACGAACACCGCCAACAAACAGCCAAACGCGGAACAACGCGGAAAACAACTTTTTTTGTTTATTAAATAAAACGACGCGTACTCGGACACAGACCCGGCGTCCATACCGGCTGACCGACGCGCCAGCAACGACGCAAGCCCAGCAGACAGCACGTCAGCAGCCAGGCGGGAAAAAGATCAAGACGGCTGAGCTCGATACTGCGTAGTTGAGATATTCACCGCTCAGCGCCGAAGTCGAGAATCAGATAACCTCACGGGTAAAGAAGAGCGTGGAACCATCCGAGCAATTAAACATCACTGAGAAATTGTACGGTTAAAGGCGCCAAAAAGCCTCACAACACAAAAATTCTATGAAACTTATTGAATAAACCTTACTTATACCTCCTATAGAAGTCTAAAATTAATTATCGTCGTGTTCGAGCCCAAATTCTTCCCCTCAGAAGAATAAAATTTAATGTTAACGTAAAAATACCGTTACAATTCATCTTTAAACTTATATTTCTTTTTCGTTTGGTATTTATCAAAAATATGAAAACTTTTTATCTTAAAAGTCTTGTGCCGCGAATTAATTAATTGTACATTATTTCGCCATTGTTTCTTGTTCGCGTGAGGCCACTCACCCAGTAGAAAAAATGTGCAAACGTATGCAACGAGCTGTGACCAATGACCGCTACGAGCTCGAGCTACGACTTGCTGGAATTTGCAAGCGATGTTTATTGTGAAATTCATTGTGACATTCGATTTAGTTCAAAGGAGTTAATAACTACTTTGCCGAAATCAGTCAAAATTTTAACATCAACCTGAACGGTTGATCACGGGTCGGACTCGCCCGAAATATCAGAGTCTATAGAAGATTCAATCAAGAGAGGTTGGTTCCTCGTAATAGGCTCGAAACAACAGAATTACTGTACATTCTTTTATTGACTTTGAATAGACGGAAAGTTGCCTTTGCCTATAATAAATACCATCATTTTACATAAATTCGCGTTTACACTGATTACTCGAGATCTATCTCCTAATCGGCAAACGATCCCAAAAATAATAACTTTTCAATATTATACCGATTACCGAGTAATCCAATTACGCGGTACCAGCATAACATTTGGTGGTAGCGGTGGGATCTGCTGAAGTAAAAGTGATACGTGAGTTATTTGGACAAAAAGTGTTTTGGACAAAGTAAAAAGAGTGACTCAGAAGTGACGACTACGATTTTGGGAAGGACACCAGTGTAGTTCGTGAAAACCCGACTTAGCTAACGCGAAGGTGCGAAGTGTACGTCGGTGCGGTGTGACATATCGGTCAACCGTTTAAAGTCCCGATTGCCGGTGTCACGTCAAGTCGCGGAAAACCGCACAAAGTGTGCAACCAAGTGTGCAACTCGAGGCAGCTACTTGAGACGAAGCCGTCGCGCAACCATTAACGACGCACTAAGGACGAGCCCAAGAACCACCGAAGGAAAGGGTCAACTGCGCTAGGAAGGACGTCAAGGACCATCTACAGAGGAGAGCTGCAGGACGCCAAGTCAACAGCACCCGAGGTACCGCCATGGAGAGGACCATCTACAAGACCATCCTTCTGTAAGTGGCGGTTACATTATAAATATACATATAGCCTTGTAGAATCAAAGCCAGTCAGGTCCGTAGTTTGGGAAAAATATTCCACTAGATATATATTTCTCTTGAGATTTTGTGGGAATATTTTAAAGTAAAGTCTACCGCGAAATTAGCCACATGCTGGAATTCAGGCACCTCGCTAGATACGACGTGGCCCGGCGAAGGGGTAGATTCCACAGCCGGATTAGCTGCGGCCGTAAGGGACATCGCATACAGAATGCGCAGATCGCTAACAGAGCTCTCGCCGTCGAGACGTATTCCCGCTGACAGGCGGGAGGCACTTGCAGGCCGACTGACAGTCCAGTTTGGCGTAAATCCACTCGAGGGCACGTCATTTAGGGACCACGACAGTGACGAAAGCGACGACGTTTTCAATATGACTACCGGTGACAGAACTCCCGAACGTATCACCGAGGAAATGGTTGAACGGGAAATCGAAAACATGCGATCGCGTAGGTTTCCCTGCAGCCACCGGTACGGCAGCCTGGTCGGTACCCGTAAGAGTACGAGATCGCCTAGAGGCTGTCGACCGAAGCCACCATGAAATGGAAAGAGTTCGACGTCAGTATGAAAGGCTGCAGCGCGAGCATGAACGAGGCCAACGTGAACTCGATCCCGAACTCCGGGAGCCAGAGACACCGTCGGCAAAACGAATCTTGGCCGACAAGTTAAACGACGTAGGTGCGGACGAATACGAGCTCATCCACTCCTTAAGAGAGCAAATTGCTGAGCTTCAGCAACGGTAAGGAGAAGCAGGGATAGAGGACTATCAGCCCCCCTCGCAGCCCCCGAGACGTATGCGGTTCGAGGAGACACGGACTTCCTCAAGCATGCTCAGCCTCAGTCTCGGAATAAAAATGGTAAAAACATTCGACGGCAAAGACGCAAAGGCATTGCCGCTCTTTTTAAAATCCTGCGAGACGATTTTTTGCAGGGTAGCCGAGGTGGAGCATGATACCCTCCTAGAATTAATTGTCATGAGCAAATTAGAAGATGCGGCAGCAAAACAACTGCAGCACAAAACCATCAATGCCGTGGCGCAACTCAAGAGCGAGTTGGAAGCGTTGTACGGACAACGGAAGTAACTGGCCGCGTTGCAGATGGAGTTCAGCTTCCTCCGATAAGGACAGAATGAGGACATCTTGCCTAAGCGGCAAGAACGGAGAGAATTACGGTAGACATTACCGAAATACTCTGTGAACCGTTGAGAACAGAGGATCAGAAGATCACCGTCGAGAGTGTCAGGCGATGAAGCGCACAGGCTAACTTCGAAAATTGCCTCCACGGCCGGGTGCAAGTGCTGGTACGTGCGAAAAACTACCAAACGGTACACGACTCTGTGGCGGGGGCCATAGAGATCACCAAAATGGTGCAGCCAAAGGGAGGGGTAGGTGGAATACTAAGCCACTCCAGAAGGTCCCTAAGCGCATGACCCCGGCAGGGAGAAAATTGTTTCACCTGTGGAAAAGCTGGACACATGGCTCGAGACTGCACCCGGGATACGGGACGAGCCTACCAGTACCCAGTGAAAACAAGTCAATCCACAAAGTGGAAAGTACCTGCAATTACTGCCAGAAGAAGGGCCACATGTGGAAGAACTACCGGAAGAGACTGTCGCAGAATAAAAACAAGCCGACGCGGCCGCTCCGCCGGCCGAGAAATGCAGGCTACAAAGATGCAAGAAATACGGTAACCGCAGGGCCAGATCAAGCCACTGCAGGCGTTAACACCATGGGCGCTCTGAGACTTAATACGCTAACTGCCCAGCAGAGCCCGGCGAACAGAGGAAGGAACACCGCAAGAAAAACAACGCAGCAGCTGCTACAGGTAATGCTGCCGGCGTCGAGTGTGACCGCCAGCGACTTCGATATCGCTGCACCGTTGGCCACGACCGGGGTACTCATTCTCAAGGCGGACACCGGGGCGCAGTGCAGCATAATCAAGGAAAGCTGTCTTAAACCAAAGACCATGGTGAAAGACTGCTCATGGTGGACATCGTCCACCATGAGCTACTTCCAGTTGGTCAGACGATTGATTCTCAACTCTACTGTGGACAACTAGAGAGATTACGCCAAGCAATTGAAAGAAAACGGCCCGAATTGATTAATAGGAAAGGTAGGTGTTGTCTTCCATCATGACAATGCCTGACCACACATTTCTTTGACGACCCGTCAAAAATTGCGAGAGCTTGGTTAGGAAGTTTTGATGCATCCACCGTACAGTCCAAACATTGACTATCACTTATTCCGATCTCCGCAGTACTCTCTCAACGGAATTAAGCTGTTTTTAAAAGAATCCTGTAGAAAAACTTGATTCAGTTTTTCAACCAGAAACCACAGAAGTTCTTCACCGACGGCATCATGGCTCTACCCCAGGGATGAGCAACACGCGGCCCGTTAAACATGTTTATGCGGCCCGCCAAGCATTTCTAAAATTGAATTTATTTTATCGACTTTCTCCCATCAATATATTGTTATAAAATTAATTATAATAAAATGGTAGTACATACTAAACCGAAACAATTTTTTGTGACGAGTTACTCACTTGTCGGCAACTTGTTCAAACATGCAATACGAACGCGCCGCGTCTGCGTGACTTTTTGTGATGAGATACACACTTGTCGGCAACTTGTTCAAACATGCAATACGAACGCGCCGCGTCTGTGCTTGTTTGTGTTTGCTTCTGTCACACAATCAGTCAGACTGGTAAGCTGTTAACTAGCAATTTTAGCAATTCTTGTGTTTCTTGAAAGGCGTGAGTGCAATATTATTGTCAAAAAGGTAATATTAGAGTTTTTTTATTCAAAATTAAGTTTTCCTACAAATTTTTTAAACCTTCAAATTTTTAATCCCTAATAGCATGTCGGAAAAGCAAACAAAAAAACGGAAGGTTGCGGATGAGCATAGGCATTTCCAAGAAAAGTGGAAATTTGATTATTTTTTCACTTTCGTCAAAGATAAAGCTGTATCCTTAATATGCTCAGAGACTGTGTCGACATTAAAAGAATATAACAAAAGATTATTGGTATATCGACAGATGGAGCATGAGCAATGTCAAGCATGGAGGTAGAAGTATCGGGAAGGCTGTTTCAAGACATTAAGAAGGTCACAGGAAGGGAAATATTCGTTAACCACTGCATAATTCACCAGGAAAATTTGTGTGCGAAAAGATTGAGTTTGCCAAATGTCACAGTACCAATAATTAAACTAATCAATTTTATAAAATCGCGCGCGTTAAATCACCGTGAATTTAAAGAATTCCTGAAAGATTTAGAAACTGAATATGGCGACGTGGTTTTTAATACCGAAGTACGTTGGCTTAGTAGAGGTGCAATGCTAAAAAGAGTATACAACTTAAAAAGCGAAATACAATTGTTCTAAGATATGAAGGGATATGCCTTTCCTCATTTTGGTAATAAAGAATGGATGTGCGATTTTGGGTTTCTTATTGACATGACTCAGCATCTCAATGATCTTAATGTGGAACTTCAAGGCAAAGGATAGTTTATTCACAATTTGTACATATGATAAAATTCAGGGCTTTGAGCGCAAATTAAAATTGTGGAAACAGCATCTTTTGCAGAATAATGTGTTTCACTTTCCACATTTAGAAAAAGAAAACGTTACTACTTCTAAAAAATACGCACAATATATAGACATTTTAATCAACGAATTTTAATTACGATTCCAAATGTTCAAAGATGAGAAGATAGCGGTTTCCATGAAAATGTTTTCCTCGCCATTTAATATCGATGTGGATACAGTTCCCGAAGACTTTCAAATGGAAGTGATTGACATGCAAAATAATACCGATTTAAAAAATGTATTTTTCTCAGTAAACATCGAAAATTTTTATAAATCGTATGTGAGCCCTGAGAAATTTCCGCTTTTGAAAAAAAATGCAAAGCAAATGATGTTTCTATTCGGAAGTACGTATGTTTGCGAACAATTATTTTCAACCATGAAATTAGTCAAAAATGACCACCGATCAAGACTGAGTGATGCACTATTAGAAAGCTGCGTACGTGTAGCTACCTCATCAATTCCGGCTGATATTGATCAGCTTGTATCGAAAAAACAGTGCCAAATTTCTCATAAAAAATTTCAAGTAAATTCGTTTTATTGTTCTTTTCTTGTTGGTTTTTATTTTGCATTAAAATTTGTATATGAAATCTTTACTTTTTTTTAAATTTTATGTTTTTTTATTTTAATGTTTATTATAAATAAAGTTCTGTAAATTATTAATAAGTGTTACTTTATGTGCGGCCCGCCAAAAAGTTTTAAAATTTAAATTGGCCCGTTGATTAAAAAGCTTGCTCACCCCTGCTCTACCCGAAAAATGGCGAAACATTGTCGATAATAATGGAGCATATTTGGTTTAAATAAATTCATTTTTAATCTATAGGAAATCCAGTTGAATTTTACTAAAAAAACGCCACGAACTTTTTCCCAGACCCAATATTTTCGGGAAAATACTTCATATTGCTATTGCTCGGTAGAACAAGAAAAAAATTATCCTCGTCATGCATTTTGGACAAAATTTCGTTTATTCGAGACCGTGAACGTTTGACGCTGGTATCCACGAGTTAAATTTTGCCGGATATACCACCCAACTCACGAAAACTCGTTTTTTCGCACCGTGTCCTTTTGTCCGTAAAACTTGATCAATCTTGTATTCTTTAATCTTCTCCACACGCTTCTCATGAACACTCGTCAATTCTTCGGGGTAAAAGAAACCATCGATAGTTTCGTCTTTGAGATCGCACAACACATACACATACAATCCCTGCCTATGTAAAACTTTTTTGATACGGAAAATTTCTTCACTCCAATTTTTCTCGTAACCTTTTTCGATGGTGCCTTTAGTTCTACTCATTCGAATGTAATCGCCGGATTTGTATTTATACGTTGTGAAACGTCTCTTTTCACGTCGCTATATGGCACTGATTGTCATATAGCGGACCGCTGTATCGGCATTATATAGCGTTACGGCAGCCGGCTGCATTTTAATGTTCGAGTGTATAGCATGATTGTACGCATAAACCATTTAGTGTAGTATATCGATGTAACGCTGAGTGTTACGATGTGTGAAGTAACGCCACATCCGTTCCTTGAGAGTGCGATTAAAACGCTTGACAAGCGAGGCTTTTACACCAGGATTGCGAGCAACGCGAAATTAAATGTTTTCATCTTTGAGAAATTTTTGGAGTTGACCACCGAGGAATTCGTTTCCACGGTTGGTTTGTAGTGAAACAGGTGTACGACCATCGTTACGCTCGAGAATACGTTTAAATGCTTTTGTTACCTCGTGCACAGTTTTGTCCTGCAAGGGATCGACCCAGGCGTATTTGCTGAGAACGTCAATTACCATAAGCATAAGTCGTTATAGCTTTTCAATGAGCGTAGATCCACGAGATCGGCCTCCCAGACATCGTCAATATTTGTAACATTGTAATACAGTCGTGGAAAGACACGGTGCACGGGTCTATGAATGGTATAACTATCCTGCTGAGTCAGCCAATCATACACGGTATCTGCTTTATTTTTGCTACTAATTAAACGTCGCACAACCGTGTATCCAGCTGGATGCGAAGGATCATAGTACACTTTTTCGAAAGTCATCTTTCGCCGCTCGTTGTACAACTTGTTCTAAATCTTTATCCACTTTTCAAACACTTTTATTACTTTTGTTTTCCGACGTATTGAAGAAGTATTCCCTGGGTGTATATCGTCGCCGTCGTCGTAGTCGTCGTTAGAATTATCACCGACCGCATCCACATTTATAGAATGCGAGTCGTTATGCTGCAATATCTGATTATCTTGCTCCGTTAGTATCTCTAGATATGCCTAAATCCCACAATCTACTGTTGCCTATAAATTCACGCGGAAAACTCTTTGTTCGTAGACTAACGATAAATTCGTGTCTGCCTGTTGCTTTAAAGTTTTTTCTACCTCGTACTGCATCGTTTATAAGGTCGACAATATTAGAATTTGGAATGAGGATACTGTCTATTGTTACACATCCTTTTTTGTCCCATCTTATGCTTTTTGATTCATCACTCGTGAGTATGCGTAGAAACTTTAATAGCGCAGTCGCTCGGCGTTTATACATATTTCGAACGCTATTAAGGATGTCAGCATCGCTCGTGGCTTCTGCATTATCTACCTCAGACAATGTTTCAGGTAGTAATGGAAGTGCTGGTGAAAACGATTCATTTTTCGTACCAACGAGATATAGATAACGCTGCAGCACTTGTAAATACTCTTTCCATTTACTAGCGTTCTCTTTACCATACTTGTTTGATTAAAAAATGTTGTATATCTCAGTGTCCAGTCTTGAAACAGGATCACCCTGGGTCTGCACTGTTTTCTCGTTTGCTGCTGGTGCATGATTATTCCCAGAACCGATCATAGTTATTTCGTCGTAACGACCGTCTGCATCGCTATTTCCATTGTTTACCTCGGGTATTGGTACGAAAAACATTATTTTCGCATGCTCCACTACGAGGATGGTTAATAATTGATATTCTTAACACAG
This sequence comes from Cylloceria caligata, assembly GCA_963942595.1. Classification (NCBI taxonomy): domain Eukaryota; kingdom Metazoa; phylum Arthropoda; class Insecta; order Hymenoptera; family Ichneumonidae; genus Cylloceria; species Cylloceria caligata. The sequence goes on along the minus strand of OZ012707.1, from coordinate 51,848,386 downwards.
TGTTGTTTTCTCAATCATCACTACCACTGAAAAATTTACTAAATAAATTTGTGATTATGGGTGCCAGTAAAAGTGGTAAAAAAGCACCACCCCATTTTTTATCTATAAAGCGTTTCTTCGCTCTCGAATTATATTTCCGCTGCTTACGAGCTACTGTACTATAACCACTACCACTACCACCGCGCTGTTTTGTCACATATCCTGAGACAAGCTGTCGAAGTATATTTTTATATTTTTTTAAACGTTTTTTAACACTTGACTTGACACAAACAACTCCTTGTAAAATGCTTAACGCGCATTCACCGATGCAATTGATTAGAGGTTTATCAGCATTACGCAATATTGATTCACGCTGTTTTTTATTTGAATGACAAATAGCGTTAAGTAGGGCTATACAACGTTCATCGAATGAAATGTAATGTATATTTTTCTTCTTCTTTTTCTTTATGCTGGTGCTATCCCTCATTATTACAGTTTGACAGTAAATGGATTCGTTGAAAGCCCGAGTCTTTGTGTGATGCGTACACGTGTTACGTCAAAATCGCGGCCTATCTTACGAACCCACGAATTTAACATAGATTTCACGTTTCGGTGTATCTTTTCCGTGCTCTGGTCAAGGAGAATAAATTCTCCCTTTACCACACCCGACGAGAAAATACCGAAGACGCAAGCCCGTTTTTGAGTCTAACCTCGCGGAAAATTACTCGGGATAGGGCTGGAGTGCGTTTTGTTCTTGGTTGGGGATAATCACTTCACGAATAATGGGGAGGGACTTAAATGACAATTTCACGCGGAGCAAGATTTCACTTGAAATGGTAATTGAAAATTATACCTACGGTTGTTTGTTGCTGTGGTTCTTGCTGTTGAACGTTGGTTGGACGTAGATTAGTGTAGTCAGACAGACTCAAAATCGAACGTAGGCGTTGGTGCGTATTAATAATTATTTATTGAAATAAAACTACATGAGTAGTTGAATGTTGCACGTTCAATATTCCCGACTTCGCACGGGTTAATAATTATAAGTACTGTACTCGTACTCTGTACTACTCGAAACTATACTTTGTGAAAATTCAGCCGTGGTGAAAAATTATCTTTCTGTACCGTTATCGGTCTACTTTATTTCCCGGCAAACAGTACTACTTGCTGCCTTGGGAAAAGTCTAATTCACTGCCGGCGACTTATTGACTGCCAGGGTAGTGATTAGTCCTCTACTTGACCCCCCGTAAACTGTTTTACTTGACTCCCCGTGAAAAAGTGTTACTTGACTCCCCGTGAAAAAGTGTCGCCGGCCGATTTTCGCGGCCTTTTATAGGGCTCCTGAGCGTCGAAAATTCTTGTCGTCAAGCGCGTAAAAGAAGAGAAGGGATAAAACCCTATCCTGATTATAAGAATTTCCCCGTGGTCTATCTCGACCATACACGTATTCATTCCCCTTACCCCGCAGAGTAGCTTCTCGACATGCAGAACCATAGATCTATGCAAGTGCATCGGTATGGTGCGCTCTGATTTGTCAGCGCGATGTGCTACACAGAGGACCACGCGATTAGGTGAGGGAACGCGTTCGAGGCGTTTTTCCCCTGAAAATGAGGCGATTTTTACCACCCCGCTTCTTGGCCTACTTTCGATAGAGTTTCCTAGTCTAGGTAATATCCTTATGCTCGCTTCTATGTAGATGTGTCTATGGTAATAGCTTAGTTTTTCAGCGTTTGTACGGAACTTAATTAAATCCTTCACATGAAACCACTAGTAATAATTTTGATACAGATTCTGTAGTTAACTTCGACGTATGCAACCTGATTTCTACGTTAATCTCTTACTAGTATAAATGGATTTGTTGAGTTATGGCTTATTCCAAGCATCATTGGTTATTCATTAAATTAGTGATTACTCTAGTTATAGCTAATGAGTTTTCTTAAATAATTTGTTAGTTAGACGTTAGATTTCTTATAGTTAATAAGTTTTCTTAAATAATTTGCAAGTTAGACGATTATTCTCGTACTATAGAAACGAGAGCGAGAGAGAGAGAGAGAGAGAGAAGGATTTTACTTGAGAACGACTCGTCTGACTTGGTTATTCGTACATTTCGTTCGTACGCAAGTCGGCTAGATCGCTGTTCAGACCTCGCACAAGGCGTTTTCGTCGCGCGGAGAGTCGGCCAGCCTCGCTTTCCTGCAGCAGAAGCTTCATTGAAACTCAATTTTAGTCTCATCTCTTTCTCGTTTTTCTGTCTATTTTTCGCTATTTTACCATAAATTAGTCCTGATATTTCCTTTATCCTTTCTATATAGGCATAACATGTTCTATATATTTATGATGGTATTTTTACTATAAATTCCAATATTTTACGAGAGACATGTTAATATATAGGCATAACATGTTTTATATATTTATGATGGTATTTTTACTATAAATTCCAATATTTTACGAGAGACATATTAATGTAATCCCAAGAGAAAAGGGGAATTAATCCTGATATACTGATCTTTCTTCTATTACCCGACTATACTTGGTAAGCTCATTAATTCGATGTGGGTTGTACTCGTTTTCGAGTGACAGCCATGGGTAGTTTCCATATGGAAGCATAATTGTTCTTTTTGCTGCTGATATTTTATCTACAGTATTCGTGTGAACATTTTAATAGTCATAACTCTTTCGTTTAAATCAACAGTTCCTCCACTTTTGTTAATTCTTTCGCTTAGTTAATAATTGTTCGTGATTTCATCATCTTTGTAAAGAGAGAGAGAGAGAGAGAAGACTTCAGGCAAGAGCGAGAAGAAAGGGTGCGGTCGCTTGGTCACGTGATAGCGTTCCCTCCAACCGCTCCCTTATGACCAACAACGCCCCGACGGCGACTAGCCGAACCCCTGGTCTAGGATTGAGGGTAAGGCCGCGCTGAATCATAGATCCATAAATGGCAGTCGATAACCGGGTCTACGCAGTAGATCCCATGGTTTGAAAGTTTGCCTTTTGACCGGGAGCGCCGAAAAATTCCATCTTTACAAGATTAATTCTTCCCGGGAGACGGTCGGTAGGGCCGCATCTTCACCCTGTTCCGATCTCCGTCGCTAAAATCGTTCTCCTCTCCTCTTAAGAAGTTCGAGAATAAAAGAAAAATGTGAGAGGTTACTTTTACTGTAGCGAAACTAAAACAGAAGAACTTTAACGTAATCGAAATGGAAAAGATAAACGCGACGTTACGTCAGGACGTAACACACGACACATATCCATTACCGACTGATGTGGTGTCTACTTGTGCTTCCAAATAAATACGTGGACGAGTGTTTTTCGGCATGTAGACCAGCATTCGTGGATCATCGGGAAATATCATTGTACGACATCGACAATAATTGTGCGTCGATTGCTTAAGATCCAAGAGTAGATAACCGTGTGGCTGAGCGGTAGCATCGTGATATGACTCGATTAGAAATCGTGGATTCTCGAGGTATACTTGTCTCGCTAGATGTGTAATTTGTGCTCGATCACGTGGATTTTTAAATATCACCATATAATCGGCGTTTAATGATATATCACATTTTCCATGTCCCTGATGGAAAATATTTTGTGTGATAAAAATCACACTAACATTTTTATGATGGCTACCTTTTGTAGAAAGGTCGACAATTGTATTATATAAGGATTCGCGCATTAAATCATCCATGATAACCAATTTTTTCGAGTTATGATCGCTTGAATAATCCTCCTGTTTCGGTAGACCCTCGTTAAATTCAATTTTTGGGATTTTGGATTTTTTATTACTTCTGGTCTTAGTATTTAACGATGACGATGGTTGTTGTTTACATGTGTTATTCAGAGCAGCGATATCAGAATCGAGAGTGTCTCCATAATAAAATATAATTCGGTCAAATTCAACACTACTCATTGAATTGAGAAACTCTTGAATTTTTCTCACGAAAACTGTTTTCCCACATCTAGTGGGGCCATAAATTAGCGACGTTCACGGGTGCTTCCAGCGTACATGCATTATTTTTACTTATGAAGCGTGACAAATCCACGATACTATTGATAATGATAAAGATGATGATGACGGTGAATATCGTAGAGCAACGAAATGCAAAATCGCATACGCTAAGTGCACAATGAGCGTATTACCCAGCCGGGCGGCGGCGGCGGCGGCGGCGACGGCGCATACCTACACGTCGTTATTAGCTTATTAGACGTGTGCGCGGGCGTGGTTATACAGATTCACGCTCGCCTGCTCATAAGCTTATGAGCGAGCGTGTGTCGCCGCGGCACATGCACACAATTTATCTTTTAAAGCGCATGTGTATGCAGAAGATTGTGATTTTTTTGTTTTTCACTATTTGACATCCATTGTAAATAAATTTTTCAAAGCAACTATTAATCATGATGATGCTGAGTACAAAACACGTTTAAATAGCATACATGTTTTTATTGTAGAGAGTATTATATTATACATAAAAATATTAATAATTTCAATTTATACTGAAACGAGTATGGGGGGTTATCGACGACAAGTCACAACAGTGTGTATTTAAAAAAAGTAACGCAATAATTATCTTAACATCTACAACTAGTAAAAATAATTATTATCATGTGTTATCATTATTACCATTATAATCATGTGTTAAGTTCTTGTGATAAATTTATGAGTAATAATCACAAGATTCATGAATGCGGTGTTTCTATTTGTCGCTTGTGTCGTAGTTAGCATGGCTGCAATGATCGTTGTTATATGAAATTGTGAAACCACGGAAAGAATTGGAACCGGTCGCGGGACACCTTAAAACGCTATTTATATTTTACGATTTCGAAACGCGTCAGTATAAGCCGTATATTACTACAAATGCGGGGGACGACTCGTTCGAACACGTGGTCACGCATTGTATAGCGCAACAGCTGTGTGAGCTTTGTTTCGCAGCGAGCGAGCATCTACCCTTGGGCCATTGCTTGTGGTTTGGTGTGCGAGAGTTTTTTTCAAAATCAATCCCGTAGATGAATTTGTAGATTTGGCCGTGCGACCTTCTACAAAATTTCGTAATACAGTGTGTATTGCACACAACGCCAAGGTGTTGACAGCTAATTTATATTGCGAAGCATCGTAGAACGTTCCACGGATATGCCCACGCCCAGTATAATCTTGACCGGTACTTCAATAGTTTCAATGCGGGTGGGCCGAACGACTTTTATAGATAGCATAAATTATTTTCATATACGACTCAGTGTACTACCCAAGGCCTTTGGGTTTAGCGAACAACTGACCAAGGGTTATTTCCCGCACTTTTTTAACACTGAAGATGCGCAAGGATATAACAATGTTCTCACAATGAGTAAACTAGACCGTGCAGAATTAGACAATACGAATGGTACGCTGAGCAACGCGATAAAGCTGTAACATTTGATTTCGAAAAAGAAATGTTTAAGTACTGCAAGATGGACGTTAACATACTCCATCGAGCTTGCTCCGAATTTTGTAAAATATTTTTATCGGTGGGTAATACATGCCCGTTCACCGAGGCCAATACGATATTATCGGCTTGCTCAGTCGTGTACCGTCGTAATTTTCTAAGACCCGATACAATTAGTCTTATGCCCGTCGGTGGTTATATGCGTGCGGAAAATCACTCACAGCAGGCCGTCGCCGTCGACTGGCTCTTATGGGTCGAGCATGAGCTCGGTCTTGCGCTTATCCACGCGGGTCGGACCCGTGAATATAAACTACCCGAAGGGCCACGTGTCGACGGCTATCTAGAGGTAAACAATCGTCGTATTGTTTATAAATACCATGGTTGTTACTAGCACGGATGCCGTGAGTGTTTTCCAAACGATCGCACGAGAAAGTCTCAAGCTGGTAACGAGAGTATGGACACTCGATATGAGCGTACTGTGGCAATAAGTTTAACCCTTAGCGGCCACACCTCAGCCGGGCCACATAGCGGCCACATGGGGTAACTCATTATCCCACGCTGAAGAATTAAGTTGTACAAGACATATGGGTGTTTTAAGACTTCTAACCGATTGTTTCATGTTTGTTGAAGAGTTGTTTAACATTATAAATGATTTTTATCCGTCAATTTATAGATGGCGTTCTAAAAACTGGTCATATATGCGAAAATTCAGCAAGAATGGCTTTTTTCAGACAAAAATTCATTACTTCGCCATTTTCCAATATTAAGGACTAAAATTTTAGGATTGTACGCACAACATATACCACTACCATACAAAAATAACAGTATCCGCCGATCATTCAAAAAGTATATTTATTTTGCAAAATTACTGGAGGGAAAATGAAAAAAATTACAAATCATAAAATTTGCTTTTTTTGTGTTTTATTAGCTTCTAAATACATATTTACGTACAGAAAAGTGAAAAAAAATATTTTTATGATATTTGAACAAAAAAAAATTATTTTGAATCCTATTTTATTTACCAGCACACGTCATGCACAAAGGGAACCGATGTTCCTCGCAAACCGGTCTTCTACAGGCCGGACATCCAACACGCGTTTTTTTGTCCTACTTTCGGTCGCACAGTACGCACCTCCGCGCTTGGTCGAATGTTACTTTTTCCAGGTAGCCCATTTCTTGGTTGTTGTTAATTTTTAGGATGCTCTTGATGACCATCTGTAGCTCTTTCCGAAGACTTGGCTCTGCCAATCTCTGGTGTAGCATCGGGAAGGTGAGATAAGCAATCAGTTTCTTTAGAACGATAATCGCAGAAGTAGGTTTCCCTGCGTCGCCGACTTTGAGTTCCCACATAATTCGGGAATTGACGGCTGCTTGATCGAGCATCCCGAAGAAAATCCGCATCGGCCACCTGTTCGTTCTCCGGCTGACTGAGTAGGCGTAGCACAATTGATCGAAAGTATCCGTCCCTCCTTTCGTATCATTATAGTGGAGAATGATATTCGGCTTTCCATCCGTTATCTCTTGGGTATGGAGATAAGTCGAAGCCACCATGACGATTTTGTTCTTCTTCGGTACATGGGAAAGTAAAGTTATGTCTTTGGTGTGACAAAACTTTGTTTGAGGAGGATTCTTCGACGGTAACTTCATCTCCATGGGAATCTCCCGTTTATTTTTTCGACGGTGGTGAACCAATTGTACACTAGATTTATTCAATCAACAATATCATATAAAAATGAAACTGAATTATTTCACAGGAACAGACAATATTCCATAACGACTAGAATTGAATTTTTTTTTACTAGATATCAAAAACTTATCTTTATTTTGTCTATTGACACCACAAACAAGTCGATTTGAAAAAAAAAAATCTGTGCCGACTAACGGTTGCGGCCACACTGGGGTAACTAGTTACCCCGCGCCGAGAATCAATTTCAAAGGTTTTAGACCTCTAATTTCACTTTTCCTGAACCTGAGGTAACTCGTTACCCCGTGTGGCCGCTAAGGGTTAAAAATTCGTTCACATGGTTACGAGTTGGCGGAGATGTGGGAGTGTAACTTTAATATACTCCGCAAAGTCGAGCCACGTGTAAACGAGTTTTTAAAAAATCATCCACGGCGCAACAGAGAGAGTTTGAACCCTCGTGCAGCGTTTTATGGTGGTCACACAGGCAATATTGTCACCTCCTACGATGTCGCACCAGTGGAGAAGATATCGTACATCGATATCTGCTTGCTGTATCCGTATATACCATATGTAAGACAGGTCGCTACCCTGTAGGGTACCCGAAAATATATATCGGTACCATGTGCGACGATTTGTTGGGGGGTTCACGCGATGCTCTCGGTGTAACGGTCAATGGCTTGGTCGAGTGTACCGTATCGCCTCCACGCCACCTCTTTCTCTCCTTCCTATCTGTTCGAATGCACGAGAGACTGTTATTTGCCCTGTGCCGTAAGTATACAGAGTCTATGGTTCAAGACTCGTGCATTCATGAGAACCGTGACGACAGGGCTTTCACCGGTACCTGAGTGACGGATGAGGTGCGGGAGGCAATAGATATGGGCTATAAAATCTTCAACATTTCGATGATTTGGGCGTACAAAACAACAATGTACAATCCCGTTACATGCAAGGATGCACTGTTTGCCGCTTATCTAAATATATTTTTGAAGATTAAACAGAAGGCAAGCGGTTGGCCCGAGTATTGTATCGACGAAGCATCTCGCGAGGAATATATAAATTATTACGAACGCGTGGAAGGTATCCGACTGAACGCTAACAATATTACGCATAATCAGGGCTTACGCTCAGTTGCTAAGCTTTGCTTAAATTCGTTCTGGGGTAAGGTCGGTCAGCGGGATAACCTGACGCGCACGGAAATAATTAAAACTCGCGAGAAGCTATTGTTGTATTTGTACAACAATGAGAAAGAAATTCATCGCCTGCTACCGGTTAACGACGATTTGTTATATTTGAACTTGGTATCTCGCGATAAGGCAATTGCCCTAGCGCATTAACTAGTGTGGTTTTCGCTGCATTTACAAGGGCCCTGGCCCGTCTCAAACTTTATAGCTACCTCGAGCTATTGGACAGACGGGTTTTTTATTACGACACGGACTTCGTTATTTATGTGAGTACTGGTGATGATGCTTGCGAGCCCTCGGTAGGTAATCTCGTCGATGACATGACCAACGAATTGATAACGGTGGCTTCGAACGCTTATATAAACTCGTTCGTCTCCAGAGGCCCGAAATTTTATGATTATACGACTACCGAGGATCCCAAAACGGTGGTGGACAATGTTTGCAAAATAAAGGGGATACGTTTGAATTATAAAAACTCACAAACGATTAATTTTATCTCAATAAGTGAACTTATAAAATCAGAAATGCTGTCGTTTAGTAATACAGCACTTAATTTAAAATTGAAATCAATTCAAAGAACACCACTCCACCGTCATCACCCGTACAATTTACAAAACTTGTCGTGTCGTATGCCGTAAACGCCGCCATATTTCACACAGATTATCACTACCGTTTGGATTTAAAGATAGCGATGCTGATGATGGCTAGAAACAACTATGTAATATAAACTTTGTAAATGTGTATGAATATGTAAATACCAGGTCTATAAATATGAAACTGGAATTTGCCCATAGATGGCCCTAGCTGTCAATGTAGTTAGTTGGGAAATACTTTCGCATGCGGCTTACTCACCAGACTTGGCTCCGTCCGATTACTACTTATTTGCATCGATGGGATACGCACTTGCTGAGCAGTGCTTTACTTCTTATGAAAATGTACGAAAATGGCTCTATGACTGGTTTGCCTCAAAAGAGCAACAGTTTTTTTGGCGTGGCATCCACAAATTGTCAGACAGGTGGGAAAAATGCATAGCTAGCGATGGGCAATTCTTCGAATAAAATATTTTTTATCATTTTCATACAAGAAACGTATATTTTCTGTACAAAAATTCCGGTTTCATATTTATAGACCTGGTAGAGCGCGCCAGAAGCCAGAAACTTCCATTCGGCATCGTGGTCAACAATCCGCATTAATTTGATGATGTTCCAACACCCAATCAGCAAATTCACGGCGCTGCGCATGGTCCCTTGGCTTGATTTCTTGCACCAATTGAACCTTGTACGCGTGCAAATGCAGATCTTTTACCAAAATTCGTTGCATAGTGCTACTGGAAATGTTTAATTGTTGACCACGATGCCGAATGGAAGTTCCTGGATTCTCGGCGACAGATTCCGTTACTGTGGCTATATTTTCGAGTGACCGACAAGGACGACGACGAACAATGATCTTCTGATCCATCAGCGTAAATTTGGTCTCAAATTTTGTAATTAAACGCCTCACTGTCGATTCATTTGGCGCATTATTGCGACCAAAAACTTGACGTACTTGGCGAACTGTTTTCGAAAACTTTCACCATTTTTGTAATGTGTTTTTACAATAATTAAACGTTGTTGGTTTGAATACTTCTCCATATTCTTAAATCGCGTGGTCTGTACGTGACAAATGTCAAAAAAAATCACCGTACAACTCGTATTAACAAAATGGCGGCAAATTTAAATCCGGCGCTCTTCCTGGGACACTCTTTAGATACAGCGAGTGTGTGTGAATGCGTACGTTTATGTAGGGGGGGGCTAGACACGCCTGGGCGCCAAGGGGGACAGGGGGAGCCACGTCCTGTCTGTCTTTCTATAAAGGGCCGCTTCTACTCCCAATATACCAGCTTCCTTTATGGGGAAGTTATTATCTACAAATGGAAGGTAGCGAACGTCCGAAGGCTTGTATGGTAATATGACCCAAAGTAAAAATTGAATTTGTTATAAACCGCCTTTATAACACGGACGGCATCAACGGGGGCAACGACGCATTACGACGCGAACTGCGTAAAGCGCACGTAAGGCGCAGGCGCGAGCTCGCGTACCGTCAGGCAACCGCCTGGCAACGGCAGTGCGAACGAGGCTTCAGCCAGAATTGGACGTAGCCGCAACGATCTCACAGAACGTAACAAAGGCGCAACGGCCGACGACAGCGTTAACGAAAACCACGCGACGCGGGCCGAAGTGGCCGTAGTGAATGATTATCTACCTCCAACCATTATTCTATATTACTATTTGAGTTTCACGTCATTACATTACTTTACTGCTTATCTTTCTGAATTACTACTTATTCACCATTTAATAAACAATTATTCTATTGGCAAATACCCGTACGATCCATATCTATTTACGCGGTTTACAACGGTAAATTTCCGCCTCCGGCCGGCAACGCCTGACAAACGTGCCACGCAAGAAAGGGGGCTTCGATATTAAAGACTTGAAATGTTTATAACAAATTTGTTGTTATTCCATTAAGTTGCAGAATTTCTACGTGATTTATAGCGATATGTTCACTCACAAATTGTTCCTTTAAAATATTCGGCCGGGCTCCTGTAACAACCATAAAAGTGATAGGGGATATTACTTCCGATGCGGTTATCGTAAAACTACTTTCTCGATGCAATTGTATATTAAAGATTAGGACTACTCGCGGTTGAGGGTTGAAGCTGCGATTGAAATAGTACGGATTGGATGCATGTTTAGCGAAGTCTCCCTGGGCGCACCCGGACTCGGAAGACCACTTCGGTTTCCCGTACTTTCATATGTTGCTTCGTTCTCCCTTCGAGTGGGATACTCACGGATGAAATGACCGGATCGTTTGTAATAAAAACATGGTCCTGTTCAATTGATGGGATTATTATTGGAATTATTGGATTTTGGTATCGGAGATTGAATGGTGCCTGTGCTTGCGGTAAAGACATTAATGGGCGGGGGGGGGGGGGGGGGGGGGGTCTGAGGGTGAACGAGGACATCTATTCGCTATGTGTCTATGATTTTTACAAAGGTGACAAAACATCGATGTATTTTCCGACTCCTTCCTTTCAGGAGGAAAAATGTTATAACAACGGTCGGCAGTGTGCCCGCACTTATTACATACCTGGCATATAGTGAGCGATGGACCGTCAAAGGTGGGTTTATTGTTATTCGAGGGGGGCAAGATTTTAAGACATTTGTCAGCCGAGTGTCCCGTTTTTTTACAGATCTGGCATATCATAAATGAAGAGGCTTCGAGGCTGGGTTTATTGTTATTTGAAGGTGGAAAGATTTTAAAACATTTGTCCGCCGAGTGTCCAGTCTTCTGACAGATCTGACATATGATTGGCTAGTCTTCGGGGTCGAGCATTCTTTAGCGTTGTGCTTTTTTTTATTACACAATTGGCAATACACTTCTTCGCTTGCTATCACGTATACTCCGCGTTTCACCTCGGGTTTAGGGACCCTTGGACTCGACGTTACTTGCTCACCGCTACGCAAGGCTGCTAGTGACACTAAACTCTTTTCGGTCTGCACTGCTAGCTTTATTAATACTTCGAGATTTTTATTGGCATTCAATCGTTGTTCAATTTCCGGTTTTAAACTGTGTAGAAAACAAACTGGAAGGCTTTGTCTAGTATTATCGATAAATGCGCCAGCCAAGGGATTATCCTCGCTCGCATCATAATTTTTAAGTATCAAATTTCCTAATCTCGTACACGATTCGAATATGCAATAGCAGACTTACTTTCTCTCTGATATATTCATCCTAGTTCACCTTGCAGTTGATATACGTTTCGCGTTGGTGCATAAATATCTTTAAGAAATTTACCCAAATCTTGGGTTCGCCAATTATTTTTATGCGGACTGCTTTTACTAAATTTGATTCGGCGCCTGACCCCATCATAGCCAAGGCTTCCTTGCATCCTTGGATAAACATAACCAAGGAGAAAGTATGAACGTCATAATTTGGTATGACAGCCAGGGCATCTCGAAGAGACAACGGTTTGTTATTGTTGGAAAATCAGCTGGCGCACGGCGATCGATAATCGTCGTGCGCCTACCTGTTGCGCTGCTCTACTACGCGTTGTTCGGTTGAGTCGAAGATAGCCGAGGCATGGGCTTCGCGAAACCGAGGATGTGCCTCGTTGGCACGCCGCGTCGAGCGAGAGGATGTCTCTCTCGCTTGACTTCGGTTTCGCTCACCGGCTATCTCGCTCAACTGACTCCAGCGCCCAACGAAACTTTCATACTCGCAGCCATCTTGAGAATTTGGCACTTTTGGCGACACACATCCCTTCGGACAGCACGCGCATCTTTGAACTTCTCGGACCTTTTCACCAACCTTCTACATCGGCATCGCTCAACAACACTCACCAGGACTCATTGCTCAAGGTAAGAGTGCTCTGGCACAATTATGCGTAATTCAATACCAGTGCGGAGAAAATACGGTACATCAGCACTTGGCCTCACTCTTGGCGTGCGCTGCAGCACATGCTGCACCACGTTTTGCATCAATTCTTTTGCCAGATAATTAATACAATTATGCTGGTGTTTATATTCACTGTGCTTTCCTCCCGGAAATCTGCTTGGAAAGCACAGTGACTATACACTGCTCACTTGTGCATCCTCAATATATGTTGTATTGTGCTGCGCAGTCCTGACTGCGTAGCTGAGTTCACACCGCAATAGCACTCAAGCAAAGGTTATTGCAAATGCTCTCATTAATTCACTGCAACCACTTTGCAATACACTGCTGAGTGGTTGCAGTGAATTACGCACAAACATTTTCGCACTCAATGGTATCAGCGTGTCGTGCTGCGTAGCTCTCGCTACGTTGCACGCACCGCTGTCTCAAGTTTAAATTCAGCACGCAATTAATATAATTGTGTGCTGCTCACATTTAGATTCAAAATTCAATTTGTTCATTTTTTATATTATTTGTTCCTTTTTTATATACTTTGTAAATTGCAAGCGGATGGTACAAAATAAACCACTTTCTCTGTTTTCCATCTACAAGTCTGGTTTTATTTCACCCTGTCTTGAGTGAAGACTCATTATTTCCAATACATTCACAGGTTCAAGATCTGTCAAACTACACCATCGGACGGATTTCTCAAACAGTTATTATTAACCATAATGGGAGGAGGGTCGGGTGCAGGTTCACTAGTTTCAACGGAGTGGGCGGAGCAACCAGGGATAGCAGGTTCGTATTCAGATAGCAGGTGTAAATTTTTCAACGAATTCTGAGGTACAATGTTTAGGTTCAATTATTGATTTTTATTTAGATTTTTCACAAGTGTTGATTCTCCCTTTTGGAGTGGACAGTGTTTTATTATGACTTACTAGGGGCTGTATACCGATAGGTGAGTCGAATGGGGTTGAGCCCCTGCAGGAGTGTAAAATATGTCACTGGAGGTGGAAAGACCTAACGCAGGTGTAGTGCCGACAGGGTTTGGGATAGCTATGACTGGCGTAGCGGGCTGCAACTCGACGCCTTTTACAGTATGTTCGGGGGATGCGGGAATCTGAACTGGAATTCCGTTACGGGGATCTATATATATTACAAGTGGTCAAATTGGTGACCAGGTTCTTCCAAAAACTCAATTACAGACAATGAATTATTTATCGACCTCGCCGTAAGTGTTTCTTGCACTCGGTTCGTGAATTGCCCAAAACTTTCTGAATTGTTTGAAATTTCTTGTATCTGTAAGGAACTATTTGATGTACTATTATTATCAAGATTGTCTGATAAAATTTCGTCAGCACTTGAAGAATCACTTGCTTCTTCGCAATTTATTTCTGATTTTGTTATAATTAAATGACTTGACCTTAATTCCAAAGATTGTATATGATTGTCTTCATCTACTTTAATTAATTCCAGATTTTCTCGATTAAAGTTGCTACTTTTCTCTGTATCTGCAATAATTTCCCCCGTTGGATTCGTTGTGTAGGGAGTCTTGGGATGCGAACTGTCAATACTTTCGTCGAAAAATTATTCGACTGTCTCAAATTGGGATTTAGGAGGGTTATGTATTCGAGATTTCTTTTTTCTGTCTTCAGGATAATCATGTATTACATTATCATCAATTTTTAGTGAAGGATAGTTTTATTATCTTTTTCTACTTAAATACTAGGGACTCTAGAATTTTGCTCGTTATATGACTTGCACGCAATTATTGGAACTTGGTAATGTTCTTTTAAGACTTGACGTTTTTATTTCCGTGCTTGATATTTCTTTCCTGCTCTATGGGTTTTCGGCATGGGTGAATGTTTCGGGTCGATAGTGGTAGGGTAATTGTGAAAATAAGTACGTGATATGAGTAATTATGCTGTCTCATTTGTATGATGTGTTTCGTGAGCAAACCTTGTCAGCCTTGACCTCACTTACGCGAGGGGCTAAAACAAAGGATTTCTCACACTAGTGTAATGTATTTTGTGAGTGTGATACCTTCTAGGATTGGGGGAGGAAACTATTTTGAGGAAGATAGTGCAAGAAAGATAAATCTGGGAGTGTCAGAGGTCACTCGAATTATTAACATTTTCAAAATTTATTTGCGCTTTGATTTTGCTTAAAGAGAGGAAAGTAAAAGAGAAAAGAAGTATTTAAACAAAAATAAGAATTAAAAAAAAACTTCTAGTATATGTAGATGAAACTGAGATGCAGCAGTGATGCAGGACGAGCAGTATAAGAAATAAGGTAAGAAAACAAACAGTTGCTGACCGGAACAAATATGATTATTCTTTAGACTTGGTATTGGAACTAAATATTTTCTCGATTTTTTTCGATCGTGTCTCCTTGTACTAACTCTTGTTTTTCGTTGTACCTTTCCTAAACTGGTTTCCCTTACGAAAATTTCATTCGTGAGTTGAATAATGAGTTTTTGCACGCTACCTTCGAGCTCTACAAGACGCGTATGTATGTCCACCAAATTTTTCAAAGTCTCCATATATTAGGTGCGCAACTAAGTTCCCGCTGTTTTTTTTTATGAAAATGCAATTTTATTGTGAAAAAATGTTTACAAATGAATCATTCAAAATATTGCCCATCGCTAGCGACAACTTTTTCCCATCTTTCTGGCAAAGCTCGAATACCGTCACTGTAGAAGTGTTCGTCTTTTGAGGCTATCCACGAATCAAGCCATTTTGACATGTCTTCATATGAGCTGAACTGCTGATTAGCTAGACCATGTGCCACCGACCGATACAAGTAATAATCGGACGGCGCAATATCTGGGGAATATGGCGGGTGGGGTAGGACTTCCCATTTGAGCGTTTCTAAGTAGGTTTTAACGGGTTTGGCAACGTGAGGCAAGCGTTGTCATGCTGTAGAACCACATTTTCGTGCCTCTGCTCGTATTGTGGCTGCTTTTTGCGCAGTGCTCGGCTCAATCGCATCAATTGAGTTCGATACCGTTCCCCAGTGATGGTTTCGTTCGGTTTCAACAGCTCATAATAAATAACACCACCCTGGTCCCACCAAATACACAGCAAAATCTTCGCAGCATAAATATTCGGCCGAGCCGACGACGTAGAAGCATGACCGGGCAGTCCCCATGATTTTGTTCTCTTTGGGTTGCTGTAATGAATCCATTTTTCATCACCCGTAACGATGCGATGAAGAAAACCCTTCTTTTTTTGCCGCTGGAGCAGTTTTTCACAGGCGAAAAAACGATGCTCAACGTCTCTTGGCTTCAAATCATAAGGAACCCAAGTTCCTTGTTTTTTAATCATTCCCAACGCATGCAATCGCTTGGAAATGGCTTGGCGGGTAACTCCTAATGCTGAAGCAAGTTCTTTTTGCGTTTGGCACGGATCCTCATCGAGCAATGCCTCCAATTCAGCGTCTTCGAAGGTTTTTGGCCTTACTTCACGCGAACGGTCGTCAACATCAAAATCACCGTCTTTGAAGCGACGGAACCAATCACGGCATGTTGTTTCACTTAGAGCAGCATCTCCGTAAACTTTTTGGAGTTCTCGATGCGCTTCAGCCGCCGTTTTCTTCGAATGAAAGAAGAAAAGCAACACTTCCCGCAAATGACGATTATTTGGCACAAAATCAGACATTTTCACGCAACCCAAAGTATATGACGCAAAAAAAAAAATCACTAATGTGTCAAAGCGGTTTGTTTATCATATGTCTAAGCTTGGTTCATGACGTTTTGGTTATGTCCCAATCGACTAGCACTTACTACTGGAGCCATCTCTTGAAAAACAGCGGGAACTTAGTTGCGCACCTAATAACTTTTACAGTTTGGGAATTACATGGAGAAAGAAAGAAAGAAAGAAAGAAAAATATATTTATTCAATCAATTCTTAACTTAACGTTTTCCCTGTATTTGGGATTCCATAGTTTCCTGTAAATAAAAAAAAGAATCTCTTCAACTCTCTTAAAATCAGAATTTTAGGAATTAACTTGATTTATGAAACTCAGTAGGAAAGAGTGATACATTTTTGTTGAAGTAAATTGAATTATTAAATCTCAATAAAATGTGAAAAATCGATTTTTGTGGATTGAATCAACTTACCAAAAACGCAGTCAAAAGGGAAAAGTTAATTTTTATGAATTCAATCAATTTATAAATACTCAGTAGCGGAGAATGATAAGTTTTTATTGAATGGTTAATGTTGAAATAATGGTACATTTATTCTGTATTCGTACGTATATTCTAAGTATTTTGAACAGTGCGCTAACAAATGTGAGAGGGGACGCACACATGATAAACCTCCCCTCTTACTCTGGTGTACGTAAGCGAGATTCGAAAGCTGGTAGAGCTAGAAACTGTGCGCCGCTCTCGCGACTAGGTACTTAGGTTTGAGCCGTCTTTGTATAAACACTTATATATAATGTAAATATAGTTTATCTGTAAAGTGTAAGTCCTTTTTCTTTTCCACACTTTAACAGTTAAAATTCAATAAAAACAACAAAAAAAATATTCTATGATTTAAATCAATTCTCAAAAATGCGGTAAGAAGGGAAAAGGTAAATTTGATGAATTAAATCGATTTATAAAAGCTCAGTAGAGAAGAATGATAAATTTTCATGAAATGGATTGGATCGTTAAAATTCAATTAAAGTAAAAAATCAATTTTTATGAAATAAATCAACTCTCGAAAATGCGGTGAAAAGGAAAAAGGTGGATTTCATATATACAATATACACAATTTTATATATACAATATATACAATATACAATATATTTATTTTCAGTTGGGTTTTTACATAATTAGTTTGAACAAAACTAACGTTCTAATATCCCGGACGAGCTCCCAGAATTTGTTACGTCAAAATCACGGCCTATTTTACGAAACCCACGAGTGTAAGAAAATTGTACTTACGGTAGCAAGTCGATGCATTCACACGTAGCATGTCGAGTGACAGATGCGAATAGTAAGATTAAGGATCCTGGTGACAAGTATAAATAATTAAATGCACTCAGTAAATTAACAATAACAATTCAATGTTTATTCAATTCTTAACATTGGTTGCATAAAAAATACCTGTTGAATACAAGAATATGTAACTTGATTTGTCTGGCCTGTGTGTTTTTGTACTGGCGGTGAGTGGGTTCTCAGGCCTCTGAGTTGACTTGTAGATCCCGTGTGGTTGATCCTGGTCATATGGTCTCATTGTAGAGCTCTATTGAAACCACACGGCAGGCTGTTGAGTGAGCTAACGCCAACGAGCGATGCTAGGCAGAATGGCGTCTCTGCTGCCAACGACGAACCACGCCGTTGACGTTTATATGAATGTTGCAATAGTCTTGTTGGTTTACTGTGATTTGCACTGACACTGAGTTGAAACACGGGTGATTTGACCAAGAATGTTATACACTATAATACTGAATATACACCAAAGTGAGTGGAACTAATGAATATCTCTGTGAGTTTACGCGGGAACGTGTAGCGCGAACGACTCGAGTGAGAACAATGGTCACATCCGTCGACCACGAGGCAGAGTATCAAAAGGGCGGACGTGCGTCACAGCTTGCTTGAGTTGTGATTCGCCGCCAGCGATGGAAAGTGAGCCTTGAGAGTGGTCTTGCCGCTGGATCCACGCTGGCAGCGTTGGCCGCTTGAGTGAGCTTCGATCGAGGATGTGAGCTGATGGACAATGTGCTTGAGTGCGCGGTCGATAAATCGATATAGTATACCTGCGAGCTATAATATATGACGCGAGGCATCAGATTGTGAGTGTAGCGTGTGCATGAGTTGAGTGTGTGCTTAGTAGGTGCGAAAATTGAACACATAGAAACGAGATAGAAAAAAGAGAGAGAGAGAGAGAGATTTATTAGCTTTCTCAGCTATTTTATACACAGTGTTACATATTTTTCTTACATCTACATACATCTTACTTTACTGTTGACACAACATACTCCTTTCACATTCGTTTAAACTGTTCTACTTTTTCGCAACCTTTCAGTTCAGTTGGCAATGCATTATATATTTTCACTCCTTCGTAGTACATACTCTTTTGTGCACTTCTCGTTCTTCTAAATTGTATTACTATATTTTCCGCTTGTCTTGTTTCCCTACCACTCTTCGTTCCTACTATTTATAGCCGATTTTGAAATTCTTTTGGCACTAGAATCTTCACGGCTTTAAAGATAAATGTACAAACGTTATAGTACAATCTTTGCCTTATGGACATAAATTGTACCGCGCTCAGCATATCGTCTACCTTCGTATAGCGGTTGCATTGTAATATAACCCTCGTTGCTCTGTTCTGCGCGATCTGCAGTTTCTTCAACTCTGTTCCACCCATAGCTACTGACAGTGTTGCACAATATTCAAAGTGAGATGCTATGATTGCTTTATATATCACACATCGCGTATACGCAGATACATAACTCCCCATTCTGTTTAGAAAGCTCGTTTTTTTCCCTATTTTTTTTAACATATACTCACAGTGGTCTTTGAATCGTAGCTTGTCATCAATAATGATACCCAAATATTTTCTTGACTCTACTCTCTCACGCTTCGTTCCATCCAAACACTTCAGTACAATATTCCGACTCACGACTTTCCTTACACTGCTGACAATCATATATTTTGTTTTCTCTACATTCTTTTTTAATTTATTTCTTTCCATCCACTTTTCTACTATACTCAATAACATATTCACCTTTCTCTCCACTTCCGCGCTGTTTTTTCCAGGTACATATATCATTGTGTCATCAGCAAACATTTTTATTGCACATTCCTCTGGACACAAATTAACTATATCATTTATATATATAATAAACAGCAACGGCCCTAGTACTGACCCCTGCGGTACCCCATATTCTTTGGGAATAACTTCAGACCATTTATCATTGAATCGAACTTGCTGTGTTCTATTTCTTAAGTACGTTCTGAACCAATCTACCTATAGAATACCCTGTCTGTAATTCCATATTGGTATAATTTGTCTAATAATATATCCCTGTCGATTGTCTCAAACGCTCGTTTTAAATCCATGAATATTACTCCTACTATTTTTCCTTCACTAATGTACACATTCCATTCATCTACAACAGTTTGAATCGCCGTTTCACAAGAATATTGCTTTCTAAATCCTGACTGATGCTCCGTTATGATGTCATTGGTTTCTAAATATTTTTCAATTTGATTTTTTACTACTTATTCGAGCACCTTTTCGTATAATGGCAACATTGGTCTGTAATGACTTGCTTTATGTCTTTGTGTTGGATAATCCGCTGGCGCACGGCGATCGATATTCGCCGTGCGTCGACCTGTTGCTGTGCTCGAGCACACGGAGTTCGGTTGGCTGAAGATAGCCGAGGTGGGGCTTTGCAAAGCCGAGGCTGTGCCTCGTTGGCAGGCCGCGTCGAGCGAGAGGATGTCTCTCTCGCTTGACTTCGGTTTTGCTCGTCGGCTATCTCGCTCAACTGACTTCAGCGACCAACGATGCTTTCATATCCCGCATCCATGTTGGATATTTTTGACACTTACGTGAAAATCCGCACGAAACAGCGCACGCACTTTCCAAGGCTCGGACAATTTCACTCTTCTCAACTGGATTATCTCACCTTCGTTTGCTCAACAGGACTCAAAATCAGGTACGAGTACGTTGCTATAATTTACCGCAAATTCAATGGTAACGAGGAGTTGCATGCTCATCGGTACATTAACATTTTTGGCCCTACTTTTTGGCGGCATTGCAGCACATGTCAAGCCACGGTTTTCTCACCATAATTTGCCGGTATAATTAATATAATTATGCAGGTGTACTATATTCACTGTACTTTTCCCCAGAATATCTGCTGGAAGAGTACAGCCGATATACACTGCTCATTTTGTGCATCCTCATTATGTGTTGTATTGTGCTACGCAGTGCTGCCTGAGTAGCTTGTCTCATACGTATAGAGCACTCAAGCAATTTCAATTGCAAGTGCTCTCATTTGTTCACTGCAACCTCTCTGCATTAAGCTGCAGAGAGCTTGCTGTGAATTATAATACCACCTTACGCACTCATACATCTCACTGCGTAGCATGCTCCGCAGCACTGGCTGCGGTGCGTACACCGCTTTCAGTACTCACAGCACACAATTAATATAATTGTGTGCTGATTCTCAGCTCATACAATCAAGATGTATTATTACAGTGTGTGTGCGGAAAGTAATAAACCACTTTCTCCAAATTCCATCTACTAGTCTGGTTTTATTTCCACCCTGTTGTGAGTGAAGTCTCATATTTTTCCAATATATTTGCAGGTTCAAGATCTGTCAAACAGCACCATCGGACGAATTTCTCAAACACTTTGTTTATTTTTGGGATTGGTATAATTCTAGAAGTTTTCCAGCTGTCCGGGCAGCATCCCTCCCATAGGGATCCATTTATTATTTCCACAAATTCCTCTTTTATTGCACTGAACGCCATTTTTAGTATATCACTTGATATTCCGTCTTCGGTTCCCTTCTTTTTCGGGAGTCCCATCACTATCTTCTCTAGATCCTTTATTTCAATATGATTGAAGTTTTTCATTATACTTTATTGTCCATCCTTATCCCTGTTATAATTCTTCTTCGGTTTGGACTTCCAGACGTATCCCGTTGTATTGCATTAACTATATTCTTTACACTTTGCACGTAGAACACATTAAATTTGTCAGCTATACTACCTCCCATCATGTCATTCAATATCTCAAAATCTAAATTCTCTACTTCTCTAGTACCCATTGATTCTCCTTTAATTACTTCTTTTAACGTTTTTTACATTTTTGTCGGATCCTCCTTATTATCGTCTATCATCTTTTCATAATATTCCTTCTTCTTTTCTCTTATTAATTTAACTACCGCATTCCTTTCTACTTTAAATTGCTGCCAATGCTCCTCCAAACCAGTAGTAATTGCTACTCCGTATGCCTTTTCTCTTCTTCTTGCAGCTACTATTATGTCTTCTGAATACCATTTTTTTCCTCCCCATACGCTTGGAATCTTCACTATTTTTCTGGTTGCAAACCTATCTAGTGCACCCGCTATGTTATCAACGAGCATCCTTGCTCTTTGGCTTACTTCTACCTCTTGAACTTGTCTTGTGGTAATGCTTAACATCCGTGTAAATTCCTTCACATCAATTTTACTATAGTTTCTTGTTTTATATTCTCTATGCTCATTCCTTTCCTTCCTATTACCTAATATGACTTTTATCCATGCATGATCCGTTATCTTTGGCTCATGTTCCACCTGCACTTGTGCACACCTATTAGCAAATAATAAATCGATAGTAGTTCGACTGTCTTGCGTTATTCTTGTTGGTTTATTAACAGTAGTATGGTAGTACGGTAACGTGGAGATGGTAAAGTGAGGTGGTGTGGGTACCTTGGTGAACAAGGAAGAGTAGAGATAAGAGCAGGATGGAGCAAAGGTGTACACATGCTTGGAATAAAAATTTTAACTCACCCTTGTGTTGGCGGCATCTGCGACTCTCCAGAGTGACGGGCACAAAATTTATTCCAATATTCCATGGCACACACATATGCACACACACGCACTCTCTCTCTCTCTCTCTCTCTCTCTCTCTCTCTCTCTCTCTCACTCACTCACTCACTCACTCACTCACTCACTCACTCACTCACTCAAAAACCACAGCTACGCGCCCGGGTAATGCGAATTACCCGCACCCATGGAGCGCGGGCACCGTCAGGGGTACGCATGCGTATCCCGATCAGCGTATCATTATCCCGCGTTTCATCGATCCGATCTAGATATCCGTCCTCGTCAATAAATGATCGAGGCCGAATACCGTACACCTCACGAGCAACACCGGTAACATACTAATCGGCGGCTTGGGGTGAAATAGGTGAGGCCAGTCGATGTATATCGATTCCTCGAAATCGACCAGCAACACCTCGCAGCACCCGTCATCACTCACGTCGACGATCTCCCCGCGCATAGCCCTTTGATGCCGCACAACTACACAACCCACTCCAACGCGTAAGTCCTCGACCACAAAACGACTCCACTCAATAAACTCCTGGATGTACATTCTGTCCAAATTATCCTCCAGTTCGGATAATGCTACGCACATTTGACCCGTCCGCAGACACACGGTATTATCGCTGCTACCACATATTACCCGACACACAAAAGCTACCGATAGCTCCTCATCTAGACACCTCGGATACATTTTTTTTCGCGATTTAGACTCCGTCGTGCACTACTAAAGACAGACTGAATGCTCCGGATGATGCTGGTGGTGATCACAGCGTTTGAAGATAACAAACGCCCCTCTGAATCATAACTAGGTGTGCAGCGCTTTGAATGCAATGTCAGCGGTTTTGCACGTGCTTACCGCTTTACGCTGTGCTTCTCGTGAAGCGAATGCTCTGCAATTAAAGACGCAGAAATTGATACCGTGCCGCAAGAGACCTCGATTGTAATTTATATATAATTATAAAATAAGAGACACAGTAAACCGATGTATTTGTTTTTAATTAATCAATATTTTATTTAAATCACTTTACAGATATTTACCGTCGTATGCAACATCCCTGCAAACACGGTAATCATCGCTCGGAGACTCCTCCGCCGTTAAATTTATTTTTATCACTGTCTGATCGTCGAAAGGCAAAAGCATTGTAATATTCACGCACTAATCTGTCGTTTTTCATTACGTTATCGCTAAAGAGATTATTAAATCGCGACATGATGAAGCCACACGACACAAGATGTAGGAATACGATGCAAAATTGTCCACACACATCCGACGTATTACTCTGTAGCTGCTTGAGGCTGTACCGATAGAACTTGCAGTTTCTTCGTAGTCGTGCGAGATGTTGCGGTATAACCGGTGGTAGCCCGTAGCTATCAAAGTACATTCCTTTTCCATGATGGTTAACGTACATGGCGATCCAATGCTCTCCAGGTCCATCGTGGTTATCCGTGTTAACTACGAGTCCAGCCGGTAACGACCATACACGAGGAATTCTGTCAGCGGGTATACGCCAACGGTTGAAAGTGGTAGATACTGCAGACTCTCGTAGATTTGTCTGGTGTTCATGCTGAACACATAGTCAATGATTAAATGATGACCGATACGCTTTGAAAGACGTACATATATGCAAAATTTATTTCACAGCATCGTCGATCGTGTCACGACTACATGATGAAGATTTCTCCTCTTTCTTATTCTCTTCCTCTTCATCTGCTGACCAAACATCCATGTATGATTCTCCTTTAAACGGGTGCTCGCGAAGCCAATTTTTCATTTGGAAAGACTGGCGCATTGCACAATGCGAAGACGCTGTATCGTTTATCATATCGTGTCTGAAGCATTTTCGCAAAGATTTCGGCATAAATGTGTACGATGGGGCGCCCTCCTCATCCTCCAGGTTGAAAAATTCACGACTCGTGATATCGCAAAGAAGTATAGCCTTCTCGTGACCGCGAGTATAGATACGTCTTGATTTTCGCGAAATTTCACGCAAGTTAGCGTATGCTTGTTTACAAAAATATTTCTCGAAAATATTTCGAGAGAAAATTATTCTGGCTTCTCGAATGCTGTGGTAATTCGGCAAAGTGACACGGCGGTGCGACGATCCAATGAGCAGAGTACGGTCTATTCACTACTACCACGGCAATTTCTTTCGGAATAAATTCCGAGTCTTTACCACGCTTTCCCTGTATATCCACGACGATATCCATTTTCACGTCTAATCCGTACAGATGCTCGAGTTCGACTGATTAGTTACTCACAGACACGCTTCTACGTCTCTTAACACGAAATAATTTTATGCCGACATCAGCACATTTTTCGCTTATCCGGTAAAATCCACTATTACTTGCCGAGAGGCATCAATTTCAAGGACATTATCATATTCCGCGTAGACTACACAATTGATCGTTGAAGCAAGCGCATCCTCAAATCGTACCTCTATTCTCACACTACTGTGCTTTATTAAATTCCAATGTGTATTGCTGTTCGCCGAAAGATCGGGTGTCAAATCAAAAGCAAACAGACAGTATCCATCGCGATAATTATCGCGATCGATCGAATTACCGTCGTTCAAGAAATGTATTCCAGTTCCCGAAAACAACGTTTGAAAAGCATCCACATATAGATGATTTTTCGTGAAATCAGGTTGTAACGGTTTCGAAGGTATTTGAGCACCATCTACATACAACAAGAGATAATTTATCTTGTAATTTTGGAAATTGAATGGATTCATACTGAAGTCGCCGTTAAATGCCTTGTTATCGACAAAACCAATAATTATACGCTTCGGCAATTGACATAACACGATATTATCGATAGTCTCTCCATGAACACCAGAGTGTATTGAAACGGCTTTTACCTCGACTCTCGTAAGAGGATATTTAGCCGTAGATTTTGCCAGAGTTCTAGCATGCGAGAGCAGCACACCAGGAGCTATTTTTGTTCTACGGACGAGAAGCGATGCCTCGAGAATCTTTAAGCCGCATTGACCATTCTTTGTATCCCCCACAAGACAAAACGAATCTCTAGATCGCACCAACCATAGTCGCATCTCGACGCCGTTTAATAGGAATCGCTCCTGATCGAATATATCGCAATGCAGATGACCGAGCAAGTCTAGGAGAAATTAAATTACATGCTGAGAACGCTACCAAGTACATTAAGCCATATCGGAGATTTAATCGACGTATTACCCGAAGGAGATAAAACTACAGATTACGTATTTAACAAAATTAAGATGTATGAAGATAGAGAAAAAGATGAAAATCAAAATCTAAGAAATAAAAGTGGGAATTCGAATGTGTTCAAAAGTGAAATGAAAAAGGACAGAACGTGTTATAAATGCGGAAAACAAGGACATTATCAGTACGAATGCACAAGCCAGAGCAGTGCTGGAACATCTTTGAGAGGCCCGAGGGGAGGAGGACAGCAACAAGCGCGAGAGAACGCGCGCTATCAGCCTGAGCAGCAACGAAACGGCAGCTACGGAAGAAGCGGCAGCGGTTACAGAGGCCGAGGCATGGGCCAACGGGGACGAGGCAGTCAACAACGGCAAGATCGTCTCAGCGCAGAACAAGGAAGGATGACTTTCACAACAGAGGTAGACAATAAGGTAGAATATAACGTTGAAGTAAATAATTGCGAAAATAGAGTCGAATGGGTCTTAGACAGCGGATGTACGGACCATATAATAAATGATGAAAATTACTTTGTAAAATCAAATAGACTAGAGAAACCAATTAGTGTAAAAATAGGTGATGGTCGAACGTTGAAGGCAACGAAAATGGGAAATATAATAACCAAGTTCGTAACAAAGAGTGATGAAACAGAAGTAGAACTCAAAGATGTATTTCTTGTACAAGAAATGGATAGAAACTTAATGAGCTTTCGAAGAATTGCTGATAACGCAAAAATAATATCGATGGGTAATACTTCAAAAATTTATACATGGGAAAAATAAACTGATAGCAGTAGCGAATAAAGTAAATAATTTGTATAAAATCAGTAGTTTTGTTGAAAATAAACAAAATGATGTCACCGAAAATGTAAAAAAGAACATGACTCTGAAAGAAAAATATCATAGACTATTAGGTCACGTAAATTTCAAGTATTTGAATATCCTAAGTAAAAAAAAACTTAGTGGAAGGATTACCCAAGAGTTTAGAGAGTGACTATTTGAAATGCGGTACATGTCTACAAAATAAAATGACTAATACTAGTTTCGGAAATAATAGACATAGAGCAAAGGATATAGGATAAATTATTCATGCAGACGTAAACGGACCGCATAGTACTGTAGGCTATAAGGGTGAAAAATATTTCCTAATTGTAATCGATGATTATAGTAAGGCTGGGAAAGTTTACACAATGAAAGGGAAAAATGAAGTTTATGATTGTATTACAACATATGTAAATCAAGTAGAAAATCTATCTGGAAAAAGAATTAAACGCTTAAGATGCGATAACGGTAAAGAATTTTTGAATAAAGTTATATACAATTTTGCTAAAGAAAAGGGAATATACATTGAACCGTGCCCTCCGTATGTTCACGAGTTGAACGGAACTGCGGAAAGATACAATAGGTCGGTAATGGATACGGCGAGATGTTTACTGTCCGATGCGCAAATACATAATAGATTTTGGCCAGAGGTAGTCAAGACGGCTGTTTATTTGAAAAATCGAACACTGGCAAATACAATTGAGGAAAAGACTCCGTATGAAATTATAATGAGAGAAAAGCCCGATATTAAGAATTTAAAATTATATGGGAGTAGAGTTTTTGTTAGAGTCCCTGAAATTAAAAGGGAAAGTAAGTGGGATAGAAAAGCTGATCTAGGAGTATTAGTCGGTTATGAAGAGGTAGGGTATAGAGTATTAATCAATAACAAGGTGATTGTGGCTAAACATGTAGATATAGTTGAAGAGAATATAAATTTAGTTGGATTTAAAGATAACGAGGAATTTAATGAAAATGATGTAATTCAAAACAAGACTATTCAGGAACTTCAAAATGAGAATGAGGAAAATGAAGATAATGAGTTTGTGAATAACTTACCCAGTACTAGCGATGAAAATTTACAAGTACTGATTAGGTCAGAAAGAAAGAAAAGCCCTGTAAGCACATATGGAAATCCAATAACCAACTGTATTTATGTAAATTATGTTAGTGTAGACACTCCAGAAAATTATAATGAAGCAATAAATTGTGACGAAAGCGATAACTAGCGTGAGGCTATGAATAGAGAAATGTAATGCTTAAATAAAAATGATACATGGAAACTAGTCGAAAAGCCAAAAGATCGGAAAGTATTGGATCTTAAGTGGGTGTACACAAAGAAGGCGGAGAATAAATTTAAAGCGAGAATTGTGGTGAGAGGGTTTCAACAAAGAGAAGTGTTAAAAGACATTTATTCACCAGTAGCAAGAACCCAAACATTAAAAATTATGTTCAATTACTGTGTACAAAACGGACTAGGGATAGATCAAATGGATGTTGAATCGGCGTTTCTAAATGGAAGAGTAAAATCGAAACTGTATGTGAAACAGCCTCAAGGTTATGATGACAATACAGGCAAAGTTTGTAAACTTGAAAAGGCCTTGTATGGATTGCGAGAAAGTCCACGAGTGTGGTATGAATGCTTAGACGAATACCTGACAGAGTTAGGATTTAAACGCAGTAAAATTGATTACTGTTTATATTATCAGGAGAATAATCTTGGAAAAATTTATTTGATAATCTTTGTAGATGATTTGTTAATCTGTAGTAAAAATCAGAAACAAATAGACTACATTAAAGGAAAATTAGCAGTAAAATTTCGAATGAAAGATATGGTTCAGATAAAAACGTATTTAGGAATAAATATTGGATATAATTGTGAGAAGGAAACTATGACATTAGATCAGAAAAACTATATTGAGTCATTAGCAAGAAGTTATGAAATAGAAAATGCGAAATTGTATGCTACCCCAATGGAACAACATTTACAATGTGAACTTGCTTTATCCGCGTCGAATGATATAAAATATAGGAATTTAATTGGGGCCTTGTTGTATGTGAGTTCAAGCACTAGACCAGATATTTGTTACTGCGTGAATTATCTAAGTAGATTTCAAAATGGTTATGATCAAAGTCATTATAAGTACGCCTTAAGAGTATTAAAATATTTATACTATACCAGAGATTTTAAATTAAAATTTATGAAAAATGTAAATTTGGACATATTGGATTGTTGCGTCGATGCTGATTGGGCAGGAGATAGAGTGGACAGGAAATCCACGACGGGATATGTCATAAGAATGTATGGTAATACTGTATTTTGGAAATCAAGAAAACAAGATATTGTAACGAAATCGTCGACAGAGGCAGAGTATGTAGCCTTGTCTGTATTGTGACGTAGTCACGACTAGGAAGAAAAGACTATAACAATCAGAATAAAATAAAACACAAAATACCAATAAACAAAATCATTTATTGATAGTACCTGAAAAGGATAAAAGAAAACAAAATAAAATAAAACACAAATTCCTACAAAAATAATCATTTATTCATAGAAAATCAGAAATGTAAGAAGATAAGTAAGAAATGATAAAATTCTCAGCAAAATCCAGTCGACACCGCGAAACAGGATGAAGCCTGTCACATTCCTTCGCTGCCGAAAAACAGCGGGTCAGCGACCGGCTGGCCTCGCTCGGGCAGTGAGGGGATGTAGGGGCAGGATGGCGGGGCTAGCTGAAACAAAAGAAATTACATGAGACAATAGAAAAGAAGAGTTAAAATAAGAGAGTGGGAAAGGAGAGAAAGGTATAAAAGCGAGCTGCAAACCAAGGAGGCTCTCTTATTCGATTCCAACTACCAACCAAGTTAGACGCGCGGGCGAAAAGTAATTAAAAATTAAAACAAAATTCAAGAATTTGATTTTTAAATTCGGAAATCAATTAGAAAGGGTGTGAGTGGGGCCCTATAAATTAATTCAAATATTGCAAAATAGGAAAACAACACAAGTGAGTGCAGAGAATCATATAAAGATTAAGAGCGGACAGTATCGGACCGTGTGAATAAAACAGGAAATATTCTAAAAAGGCAGATTAAGAAGAGAAAGTTGGTGGCATTAAAATAAATAATTAGGGTTTAGTTTAGGGGAATTAAGCGAATAGTATAAGAAAGTTTCGGTAGAATAATTAGCAAATAAGTCCGGATAGTTTCTAAGAAGTATTGTGAACGCAGCGCATCGATACATGTAAAAGACTCAGTTGTGGCACCTAGAGGTCTCCAAATTAGGAACTTTGAGAAAGTAAAAAGTGGAATAACACAGAAAAAGAAAGGAGAGAAACAAACAACATTTAGAAAAATTATAACATAGAGACTTGATAAGGTAAATTTGAGACTCTCGGTAAATCAGTTACCGCATCAAAAAGCAACAGAGTTTTAAAGTCAAAAGTTGAAAGGAAGTTAGGAAAAATATTTAATAGATAGAATTAGGAGGGCATTAGTCAGCCCGACCAATAGAAACTAGATTAAGAATTTTTAGATAATTAGAAAAATAATTAGGAGGGAAACAATTTTAAGAGTTCTGTCAAGCGCGTCGCAGGAAAACGACACTACTCAACAGACATAAAAGAGAAGAAAACGATAAATTAAAAGACCAACTCACCAAGAGAAAAGAACAACAGGAACGTCCACGTCCAACATCGAAGATCCCTTGATAGATCCGATAACTAATTGATAAACAATTAAGGGACACTGAAAAATCGCGAGACGGAAACTGTCATCGTTAGACACACAAAGTCGATTATTCGCGAACTGGGATCACTATCACAACTATAAAAACACACTGAAATCACGTGGGGACGCCACGACTATAATAAACGAAGAGCCCGAACGCGGAACAACACGGAAAGCAACGTTTTTTGATTGTTAAACAAAACGACGCGTACACGGACACAGACCCGACGTCCATAACGGCTGACCGACGCGCCAGCAACAACGACGCAAGCCCAGCAGACAGCACGTCAGCAGCCAGGCGGGAAAAAGATCAAGACGGCTGAGCTCGATACTGCCTAGTTGAGATATCCACCGCTCAGCGCAGAAGTCGAGAATCTGATAACCTCGTGGGTAAAGAAGAGCGTGGAACCCTCAGAGCAATTAAACACCACTGATAAATTGTACGGTTAAAGGCGCCAAAAAGCCTCACAACACAGAATTCTATGAAACTTATTGAATAAACCTTACTTATACCTCCTATAGAAGTCTAAAATTAATTATCGTAGTGTTCGAGCCCGAATTCTTCCCCTCAGAAGAATAAAATTTAATGTTAACGTAAAAATACCGTTACAGTATGCGTGAGTGAGCTAAACTTAATTAGAGAGTTATTGAAAGATTTTGGACTAGAAATGGAAAACCCGGTAGAAATTTATGAGGATAACGCTGGTGCAATTAGTATAAGTAAATATGGAAATCTAACAAAAAATTCTAAGTACATAGAAACACATTATCATTTTGTGAACGAGAATTATTTAAAAGGAAAAATTATTATAATTAAAATAGAGTCAGAAGAAAACCCAGCAGATCTTTTCACTAAGTCGTTAGGACGAATTAAATTCGAAAGGTTTAGAAAGAATTTAAACGTATGTTAAGGAAATCATGTAGTGGGAAATCATCGGGAAAGCTAAATTTAAGGAGGCGTGTTAAGAGATGAGTAAATTGAGCTTAGTCATATAAATGCGTGGGTATATGACTGAGCGAGAGCACACAGGTATGGGCGTGATAGGTGGGGGGCACCGCGCACCCGATACGTACTATGAGGATAATTTAGTGTGTACAAGGTTCTCTTGCGAGGGACACGTAGAAAGTAGCTCCGGCGTATGAATTATAATGTACATTCTTGATATACATTTAGTTTAATAAAGATATAACGTCTCAAAAGTGATCTTCTCCCAAAACTTACCACTCCTCGCACTTTAAATCAACAATATCATCCATTTTTCCAGGGGTATCGTCGTACCAGAGAACGCTCGTGAGATGCGAATTTTTTGCTGCTGGACCGTAATTCAATAGTGTTTCTATGTACGCTCGATAAGCGTAGGCATTATTTGGAGGTGAAACTAATTTTTGATTCAGGTATACATCCACCTGATTAAACATAGAATGCAAGAGATTGTTGACAGGGCCGGCACTTACGTTCGACGCTGTACCCGCGGCAATTTCCGTAATAGGAGATGTTATTTTCACTCTCAGACTAAGCATAGTAAGCGCGAGATCGATATACTCATCACCCTGTCCAGGAATAACAAATTCAATCGGTGAATCATCTGTTAGCGAATATATTGGTTTGTAATACATCCAATTGGAGCTTTCGATAGTAGTTTGCGTCGGTGGGAGTGAAAATAATTCAAGTTCCGATTTAAGACACCGCACGAGTGGGCATGTAGAAAAGCCATCTTGTTTCAGCTAGCCAAAAATATCTGGAACTGTTCGTTGACGAGTCTTCTTCTTCTTATTGTTCTGATTATTCTTCTTCTTCTTTATTGCTTTTCTCTTTATTACCCTTTTATTTTTACGGGAGATACGTCGTGGTTTACGTTCGTTCGATGAATGAGGAGTTCGCGAAATTTTGCGCTTTTTATAACCAGACCCCCGCATGCGAGTGTCAATTTTTTCAGAGGCTTTGCGTTTGAGATTACTGCCTGAGTATAGCTCTCTCTCTCGCGAATAGCATCTTTCACAGCTATATTTCTATCGAGGATATCACCGGCTGTGGTTACATCAGCCCGCAACGCTTCTTTTCCAACTGCTTTAGCGCCCTTCTTTAAAAGTGGTAACACTCGACGAAACAGGCCCCCGAGAAAGCTGCCGATACCGTGTCCTCGTTGATTAGGTGTTCCGATATAAACATGGCTAATGCCACCGTACCCGCGACGACCCCATCCGTGCTGCACGCTGTCAATATAATCCATAGTGGTGTAATCAATCGTGGGACCTTTTGAAATATAGTGTCACAGTCAACGTTCCCTGCTCGAATGGTATAGGATCCCCAAATTCGTCATTTATAACCATCTCAATAGTGTGTAAATTATTGCGCAAGAGAGGTATATATCGTGGAGTTGAAAACGATTTATTTTTATCGAACCATACGGACAGTCATCAGTATCAATGGGAACAACTCATAGGAGGAGTGTTTGTACATCGCCTGTAATATAGCTCTCGCAGATGTATAGAAACATGCTGCCCGGTATAGCACCGGTGAGAGATGCAGGCCTCGACCCTGTGTATTCGCAATGCGGTTCTATCATTACTGACCTACAGGCCTCTTCCGAGAATCCTAGTAGCCTTGCGATAGCGGGCGATACGCGAAAGTCGTGGTAGCGTAGATCGTCGCATACGCGTGCCACTTCGACCTGCCCACTCAGAAGCGATTTAAAGCGCAAATGACCGACCACGTGAGGTAACTTATTTATACTCTCCGAAAGAGCGTCTATAGAGCGATATACACCAGGTGCTACTTGGTCTCTATCAGCGCGTCCCCGTGTTAAAAGATTTAAACCTGATAAATCATAATCACCATCCTCAAAAGTTACGAGATTTCCTACAGTAGTAACATGTAAAAGAGTCATCGGATAAGCAATTTCCACAATAGAAACAGACCATTCTCCGTGCATGCGTATCTGACGCGGTAGTTTTGTAATAAATTTCGTCGTCGTATTATTCGGAAAATACTGCATACTACTGTTGCTCGGTAGTACGACAAAGAAAGAGCTATCCTTGCAGCTCATATTTATCAGGGATGATGATTCCGAGCGTTCTTCATCTTTGTCCTCTTCTTCTCTTTCGTCTTCTCAGATGACGGAGGCACTCGTACTCGTGATAATTCTGCGTCGTAGAAAATACCGTCGATAGTCTCGTTATTCAAATCGTGTAAAATATACACGAATGCTTCTCGATTCACTGATATTCGTTGAATCTTGAATAATTCGTTACTCCAACCACGCTCATATCCTTTCACGAAAGCTGCTTTAGCCGTACTGATACGTACCAAGTCACCGACGCTGTATTTAGGCTTTTTAATTTTTTTCGCGTTACGCTCGTAACGCCGTGCTAAATTGTCTCGGGCTATAGAGTCATTTTCGAGGGTTACTTCGCTCGGAAGAATACGCGTTCCGCTGTGTCTAGTGTGATTATAAGCATATAAAAAATTTTGTAAAACATCGATGTACCGCTTATTTCGCGTGTATGTAAAGTAGCGCCACATTCGCTCTTTTATTGTTCGATTAAAGCGTTCGGCAATCGAGACTTTTATATCACGGTTACGAGCAGCGCAAAAATCGATATTCTTTTTCTTGAGAATTTGCTGAAACGGAGCGTCGATAAATTCTTTGCCTCGATCAGTTTGCAATTGCTGCGGGCGACGATTGTTACTGCGTGCGAGTATGCGTGTGAGGCCGCAGGCCACGTTTGCGCTCGTTTTGTCACGCAAAGCCTCGACCCAAGCGTATTTGCTCAACACATCGATAACAACAAGCACATACGCGTACCCATCGTTGTACGTGCCTATCGAGGGAAGGTTAGCTAAATCAGCCTCCCATACATCGTCTATATTACTCACGCTGTACGTACGAAAAGGAAATCGTCGTCGCACGAGACGATGCATGTTATATGAATCCTGTGTCTCGAGCCACGGTTAAACATTTTTTCGCGCTACTCTTCGATCCACCTAGGTCAAATTTTTTGCTCGAGAATAAGAAGCAGGATGAGCGGTGTCATAACAGATTTTTTAAAGAATTTTCATAATTTTAGCGATGACCAGTTAAATGGATTCTTTTTCTTTTTCTTCTCTAACGGTGTGAGGGGTCGATATTCTGCTTGCACGATGTTTTGCAATTGTTCGTCCTCTTTTTCATCCCCCTTCTCCCCATCGATGATGTCGTTTTCAGCGATAAGCATTAAATCTCTGTTTGAGTGTGCGGTCTCGGCCTCGTTGTTGTTGTTGTTGCTACTGTTGCTGCTGTTGCTGCTGCTACTATCGTTATCGCGCGGTAAAATAAGACGCCGCTGGGGTGTCGAGGATGATGTAGGTGTAGGCTCGTGTAGTAGCTCGGGATTGCCGATAAATTCGCGTGGCATCTGTATCGCTCGCAGGAGTTTGACAAAGTGAGATCGTCCGATGGGTTTCTCGCGTTTTCTAGCTCGCATAGCATCGTTAACAAGATCAACGATATTGGAATTTCAAATTCTTCTGCCGTCTATGGAAACAACACCGTTACGATCCCATGTTATTTTTTTTTCCAACGGCGCTGCGATGCAAATTGCGAAGCAATGATATTGCTTTAGATTAAAATTTTTTTGGTACGCTATCGATAATAACTGTGTTATTGAGTCGAGATTTAACTTTGTTCATTTAAAGGTCGTCGGATTTATTCTCGTGGCTATCGAGTATTGCTATTTTTCGTTTTGATAAAATATTTGGTACTGCATTATCGTACTCGACCATGTGAAGATAACACTGTAAAACCTGCTGGTACGCTATCCATTTCTCTCTTTCGCTCTTGTACGAGTGAGAGTTTAGAATTTCACTCAGCTCAGAGTCGAGGCGCGATAATGGCGTACCGGTAGTCTGTACGGAAGGCAACGGGTCTGCACTAGTAGTAGTAGTAGTAGCAACAGTAGTGGCGATTCCAGCGAGACGATGTATGTTATC
Source organism: Cylloceria caligata (assembly GCA_963942595.1). NCBI lineage: Eukaryota > Metazoa > Arthropoda > Insecta > Hymenoptera > Ichneumonidae > Cylloceria > Cylloceria caligata. The sequence continues at coordinate 51,813,500 of OZ012707.1, read as the reverse complement.
ATGAGGAATAAGTACCATCTTTCTGGCATATTCCATGTCTCGTGTAGGCCAAGACAGGCACAAGAAGCAACTTGAGAAATCCGACACAGTGCTCAACGATGATCTTCCTTACCGCTCCAATTTCCCTTTTTGGCGGCTAGTCGTCGAAGAATTGTCGCGTACCTCCGAAGATGATTCTTTTGCACGTTGTTCAGACTCACGTTTCCCTGTAAAACGTTTAGAGCACACTCGCATATACAGCGTACGAGCGTTACATCTGCTTTGCGCAAAATTGCACGTCGTTGCTCTTGCTTCAGATACCACAGCGCTTGCAATATAATTATTTGCTTTTTATCGAGAGGTTCGCGCAACGCCATTACAAGTGCATTACTGGTACAACTCGCGACGCATCGCGAACTTTTATTGCTTTTTGAGGCACGTAAACGTAATGGTATTGGTCATCGGGTAATATACAGTCGCGAAATCGACAATTATCAGGCGACGATTGTTTCAAGTCGAATAATAGATAGCCGTGCGGTGCGGCTGTTGCATCAAAATATACCTCCTGCAAAAATCGGGGATTCTCGGGACATACCTGATGGGCTAGGTGCTGAATTTGCGCACGATCTCGCGGATTTTTGAAGACAACGATATAATTAGCGTTTAAGGAGATATCGCGCTGCCCGTGACCCCGATGGAAGAGATTTTGCGTGATGAAAATGACACTAAGATTTTTATGATGGCTACCCTTGGTGAAACGATCGACCACAGTATTGTTGGATGCCTCGCGCATTAGTTCGTCAATGACCACAAGTTTAGGTCTTGTATCATTCGAGTAGTCTACTGCTTGCGGTAAACCCTCGCGAAATTCGATTTTATCACCGTACTCTGAATACCCGGACTGCCACTCTGAGTAATAAAAAAGTATACGCTCGAACGGGACATCCGTCATTTCGCGCATGTATTTAAAGAATTTTTTTACAAAATATATTTTACCACAACCCGTAGGACCGCTTATCACAACTGTCGATGGATGTTGCCAACGTGTATCCATATCGATGAGTGTCTATCAAAATCAATCAGCTGACTCTTAAATGAGCTTATTCCGCGACGGCGGCGGTGGCGGCGGCGACCCCGCGGCATCAGCTATTTTCGCGGCCTTAACGAGCTGATAAGACGCGGCGCGCCTGCACTAGCTGATGAGGCGCGGGGCCCGCGGTATAGGCGGGTATTTATACCGTATGTAAATTAAATAACGATAGTTTTTATATTTCTCACAAATAAAGCAATATTTTTATTTTACTATGCATTAATCTCTATATGCAAATTTTACGAATCATCAAATTCTAAACAGCAATATTATATCCACGGATTTAGCACGAAAAAGTCAGAACAAGAGGAAACACTTGATAAGAAAGACGGGACAAAAGGAATCAACGATGAGACAGTCAGAACAAAAGGAAACGGTAGAGAGATAGCAGCTACTGCTACGAATAGCGTCACAAAAAGAACGAGCCGACAACGGTTTTATACATAATAAATCAATTTTTTTTTTTTAATGTATTGTACACAGTAAATATGATACATGAAATTAGACAAAAAGATTATTTTTAAATATCGCGAATTCGACCGTAAAACTATATACTTTTTTGCGTTATACCAATTAGCGTATTTCACAATAGCCGTACGGTACAGTAGAGTACATCCCGTGCCGCTTTCGCTTCGTGTTAACAGGTTCGCATGATTTCGTTTCTTTACGCGTTACTACATGATGAAATTCCGTACGTCGAATAGCGTCGAATTCTAAAATAATAGATACGCTGCTTGCTCCTGTCACGAAAGATCGTAATGCGTTATAATTTACGTGACGGCTATTCGCAAAGTTTAGCGTGATACCCTTTACTTTACATTTTTCAATAATCGTACCGTCGGGTTTACGAACAAGGTATGCGTAAAATGTTGGTCCTCCCGAAACGAACGAAGTTATATAACTACCAGGCCCGTATTCGCTCAATTCATCCGTAAGATCTCCTGGAAATTGACCGATTGGCGGCTCATACTCGTTCCCACCGGGGTGGCTTACGTAAATACAGGAGTCCGTATCGCAGTATAATATTCGTCGCCCGAGCCCCTCAAGATAACTGTGTAATTTTAGGCGTGCCTATGCCGTCGTGTATGTTGCAATCACGGCATTTGATGTCGGGGATGGTTGGATAGCATCGCGGTTGCTTACATAGTTTACATACATAATCTTGTGATTAACCGGTAGCATCCCCGTCACCTCAATCTCCGGACTCGTTAGTAAATTCACTAGCTCCGGGCGCGTGAAAACGATAACGGTTTTCGTAAGATTCTCTCGTGGACCAAACTTTCCCCAGAATGAATTAAGAGCCAATTTTGCGAGTGAACGTAAACCCGGATTTGGCTGCAAAGCATTTCGCTCGAGATATACACCCTCAGACTCCTTGTACAATGCTATAAAACGCTCTATTGCTTCCTCGTCATCGTTACACTCTGTTGGCGGTCCACTCGCCTCCTGTTTTATTTTTAGGAATGTTTCGATGTACTCGGCAAAATGACCGCCTCGTCGCGTTGTCGAGTCATACTGCGTAACAACGTATTGCCAAATTTCATAGATACACGTCACCTTATATCCGAGCGACACAGCTTTTCTCAGTTCGTCCACGACCCATGTGCCGTCAAACGCTCGCTCAGTCGTGTCATCGTGTGTACAAACCTCGGATGTACCGGGATATACAAACCGCGCAGTGCCACCACGGTACACTTCACGAAACCATCGACGACACTTAGATCGTTTTCAAGTCCTACGAGTTCTCGACACTCATCACCTTCGTACACTTTCGGGTGTCCAACGGGATATTTTCCATTCTTACACACCCATGGATACAGCGAGCAAACATACACATAGCGTATCTGCTCCCCATTCGCGACGTCGTACAAGCTTACAAAATTTTCCGTTCGACCGCCAAAGAATGTCAGAGAGCGATACTCTCTCGTGCGTCCAGCATGAGCGATAACGCAGTTGCGCTCACGCTCGAGCCATACGAGCCATACGACGGCCTTGCGCGATTGCTTATCGCCCCAACGATACCCCCCTGGTGGTAACACCGCAATGCGATCATTCTGTAGAAAATTCTTTCGAAATACTCTCATACATGCTGATGCTATCGTGCATGCTTCTGTAAAGGGGCACACGCTCCCACAACGTATAAGTATCTCTCGAAAAGCTAAACACGCTCGTCTCAAAACCGTAACATCTGTACGACAATATTGCACAAATTGCGTCGCAAAATCAAATTTATAATCTACGCGACTCGATTCTTCCTCATACCATTTTAAAAAGCGCTCGCGTTCCGCTGAGAACATGGTATCGGGTGAGTAAAAATGCAAAGCCGGCAGAGGACCTAAGTAATTCTGATATTCCGGTGTGTTGAATAAATGGGGAAATGTACCTTTTGCCACCTCATCAGCGAAACCAAAGGCCTTAGGTAAAGCGCTAAGAGCCATGGGTAAATAGTTTAGACTATCGAGAAAAACGACATCGCCAATTTTCATCGAGACAATCTTCGTACCATTCATAATCAGAGAGGGCAGCTGTGTTTTTTGCACCTCGATTAAATACCGTAGAATAAATTGCGCGTCGAAACCTCTAGCATTATGGGCGATGCAGATGGTCTTTTTAAATTTTTGCGATAATGCCAATTTCACGAGCTCCCCAACAGGATCATCGATAAACACGAATTCACGTTTACCACAGTTAGCACAATCGGTCTCTATATCTGTGATATCCAGACATGCCATACATACGCATTGTGCAACACATAAATTCGGCTCGTGAATTCGTGTCGATTTATCATCATGCAATTGCTCGTGTTGTTGCGTCTCAAAATTATAAAATAAAAATCTCGTGGAAGACTTGTCTTGTTTGTTCTCCTTTTGCGCCTCTGGTTTCTTATGGTAAGAGGTGCTATAAAACACGCATGCGTAGTCGGTCGCGCTTGTTTGCATGTAATACAAAACGATATACCACATACATGCATCTTTTTATGTGTGGTTTTAATCATACGCGAGCAGCCTCTACAGATTTTCAATGCGTTACAGACGCTGTACCGTCTATATTTACGAGACGTGATACCCGCGGAGCCCTTACCCTTGTGATGAGCGAAGCAAAAAGCACCAAAGAACGAACGATTACAGGCGGCGCAATACTCAGGCTGAGAGTCTCTATTGCCGTTGCAATAAGTGGATTTACATCGAGCACATTGATAGCTACATCGAAGCTTGACTACTCGAATATGCTTGGAATTACATTGTGTGCAGAATCCTTGACTACCTAGCGCACCAGCGAGATTTAATATCAGTTGATAGTGACGAGAACGCTCGTAATAGAGAATAAAGAGTGTATGATTAATTTTACCTGTTGCGGTGAGTACGTATTTTCGCCCATCGTACAGAGCCGGAACGCGTTTTCCGAAGGTGAGAAATTCATAAACAACAATCGCTATACCCTCGTGAACCAAGTATTCCTGAAAGAGCTGAATTTCGTGGGCACCACACCCCCTAGACGGTGTCGTTACCCCTGCATTACGCGTGAGCTCTATCGCTGCTGTATATTGCGCACCTCGAAGCCCGTTCCGAATTTGACACCATCGTCTGTGTAGCTCGCCCGCACGTATTTGACCTCGTTCGGCATGCGCTCGGGCAGTGACAAGGGATCGTTGTAGACACAAATTATCGTGATTACTTATGCGTAAAATTGACTTTTTTGCTATAGACTCGTGTGTAAGCCTAGTGCCCACACCAGCTCCTTCGACGCCTCGTATTGTACATGTCGTCATTCTACATGTACCAGCGTCTATTCGAAATTCGCGCGCGCTCTGAGCTACACTATTAATTAGTCGCCATATATCGTCAGGAACGATGTCACGAGCTGGTCGAAATGATAACCATACAGGTCCTTGCGCGAAAGACGGTACGCTCAGAGTCATACCTACATAATCATGTCCTTGGCAGCATTCTGTAAGGCGCGTGAGAACATCTCGTACACCTCCCTCGAACCATGTCAGATGATCGATACTGTCCGGTGGCTGACGAAAATAAAAATCTGTCTCTCGACCCTGCATCCTAAAGCGTGGAAAATAGCGTCTCTGCTCATTGTCTATATCGAAACGTTCACCAGGAGGCAAAATATCACCACCCCGTGCAACAGTTTTTCCATCGCCAGTCTGTCCACCTGCAAGCATAATTAAACCATTTATTAGAATTTTTATTTCATTTCATTAAAATTTTTGTTTGTCGCTAGCTATATACTATGTATATAATTCGTGTAACGTAAGAATTATAAACTTATATTTGCTTCTAGTCCTCGAATCCGTCGACTGCACCCGGGAACCGCCGACGCATTTCGTAAACCAACTCGACTGTCGGCGGTCTCGGCAAAGTGAATCGTGCAAAGCGAAGAACGTTTGGGTCCGTCTCGTACCCTGTTTTTTTCATTTTACTATTATTATCCGCGTAATTTTTTTATTTTTGTCAGCGTAGTTGTATTATTAAAAGTTTACCTCAATCTACAAGGTCCTCCTCCTCGTCCTCCTCCTCCTCCTCCTCCTCTTCTTCTTCTTCTTCTTCTTCTTCTTCTTCTTCTTCCTCGTTGTCTGTATTGCCGTTGGTATAATCGTTTGAACTGTATTGTCGCGATGGGCCTGCGACGGCTTCATCTGGTTCTCTCAAGGGGCCTGCCATGAAAAAACCGTTTGTAGATTTATAGCCGCAGAATGGTTGGGTAAAATTGATCCAACGATTCCCTGCCTAGCTGTCGCAATCGTTGTCCCTGCAATGATCATCTGAATTGGTTCAACCGTCCTCATCGAAATCATAGGTGTCGGATCCCATTTCTTCGTCTTCATACCGTCGAACTATATAAAAATCTTATGAAATAAAGGAAATAAAATAAAAGTAATTAGCGCTGTATATTACTTACGTCTTTCATTGAGTACGGGATGCAGAGCAGGCTCATTCAGCCAACCGCGTCGAGGAATGACACGCACCACCGAATATAATTATTTGATTATCAAACAATCCAATATTATACGCGTCAACCTAATCGCGCTGATGACACTCGCACAGCATACCGCGAATTTTACGAACAACCGCCTGTGTCGGAAGTTCCCATAGGGTGATCTGTAAATTTCTTCTCCCCCACCGCGAACGCAGCGACTGTCTACGCTTCAATATAAACTCTATCAATTTTCTTATCCATAAGCGCTTTACCACTCTGACCATGATTGTGCTGTTAGAGTAGTAGTAGTAGTAACCACAGTAAATCAGACAATTAACCAGAGAATTTTCAAAGCGGCTCACTTTTATATATATTCCTTTAACAAGCTCTTTCTCTCTCTCTCTCTCTCTCTCTCTCTCTCTCTCTCTCTCTCTCTCTCTCTCTCTCTCTCTTTCTCTGCATATACTGCAGCGATGTAATAAATAGGACTAACCAAGTAGATGGCCGCACGCGATCACTTTACAAAGGCAGGACCTAGGGAAATATTTAGCGAAGGTGATGTACTTAGTTACCGAGTTTCGCTGATGAAAGTCATATTGTTTTCATCTAATTTCATGGCACTCGGCCATGAGGAAAATCATCAAATTTCGTCGACGAATATTATTTAGTTTTCATGACACATATTATCTGTATGTCGAGGTGTGCATGTGCACATAAGTGTGCGAGAGTATGCAAGAATTTTGGGATATATTTGCTGCTGCTGCTGTTACTAGGCTGTTGAGGAGAATGCGACAAATATGAAAGGATATTGGCTAGCAATTTTCAGTCGTATGATTTGCAATATCAAAAGAAGATGCGATGCAGCTAGATGGTAGGGGAAATCTGTATAAAACGGAGTATGAACACCACCGACGATTCATTCAAAAAGTTACAGTCTACACGAAAGCAATAAAAATGGCAAATAGCGGTGCTACGTCTCACGCGATATCGCCATATATAGCGAACCCCGTTATGTACGGTTTAAATAAATCATTTGGTAAAATAATCGTAGCCGGGCTCGAGTTGAACTCTACGTGTACTCTTACACCAGTGGTGAAAATATTGTCGAATACTTTTACCGGAATTACACTCGGTGCGGACGAGTGGCGAGTGTTTAAAAGTGATTTTTCTTGCGTACAACAATGATTCGAAACTCATCGTGTTTTGGGTTGAAACGTGAGCGCTGGTTTTAAATGATTGACATAAACTTTATTACTATGCTAATACAAAACTTAGAAAAAAGATGAACAAAGAAAATTGAGGTTTGGCTCGCTCGCTCGCTCGTTGATGCGAGAGCCTGTGTTACTCGTCTTATACTGACGCTCCCGATCGAACCCGCGACACTCGCGCCAACGGAAAAGCGCCCGAAAACGCGAGGCTCGGGGAACGACCGAGAACGGAGAGGCCCGAACCGTGCGAGGGTCGATACGCGCGATCGATATTTGCTCTGCTCACGGGAAGCCTGGAGACGCGTGAAACTCGGCTGACACGCGCGCTGCCTGGAGAGCACCGTAGTGCTCGACATACCGCCCACCAAATTAGCGCACCTAATTTGTTTTTTGGCAATCCTGAGGCGCTACAGGCAATTTGCAAAGCTTAGCGATCGAACGTTTAAGGTTGCCGCTGGCTGTTCGTACAGTTGCGACTCGAACCCGGCCATCGTTGTCCGGATACAATTCGACAACTCGTCCGAGCCTCTATTTGAGCGGAGGAAGGTTGTCTTCTCTGACAATTACTAAATCGTCGATCTTGAGGTTTTTTTTGAGGGATTCTCGATTTGGTGCGGCTTTGGAGAGTGTTAATATACTCTGCCGCCCACCGTTTCCAAAAACCTTGGAGTGTTCGTTGAATAGATTGCCAACGATCCAATCGATTTGTCGGAATTTCGGTTACGTCGCCATCAGGAAGACTCGTCAACGTTTCTCCGACTAGAAAATGTGCCGGTGTGAGAGGCTGGAGATCGTTGGGGTCGGAAGACATCGAAGAGAGAGGCCTTGAATTCAGGCAAGCCTCAATTTGCGTTAGGACGGTGGACAATTCTTCAAACGTGAAGAGTGAGTTGCCCATGACTCGCTTGAGATGATACTTGCAGGATTTCACCCCTGCTTCCCACAAACCTCCCATGTGCGGAGAGCTGGGAGGAAGGAATCTCCACTCGATGTTTTCGTTTGCGAAGAGATCGCCGATCGTCTCGTCTACTTGTGCTCGAACGAATTGATAGACCTCCTTCAATTCGCGATTCGCGCCGACAAAATTCGTCCCGTTGTCGCTGCATATTGTACGGGGTCTTCCACGGCGACCAATGAAGCGACGAAGAGCGGCGATGAAAGCGGCGGTCGTCAACTCGCTCGTTGCCTCGAGATGATTGGCTTTCATTGAAAAGCAAACAAATAGAGCGATGTGCGATTTATTCGTTTTGCGCCCGCGACCTTTGTGGACCAATGTAGTAATTGGGCCCGCGAAGTCGATGCCGGTAATGGTGAAAGCGCGACTTGGCTGAACTCTTTCGCTTGGTAGCGAACCCATGATTTGCGATGAATCTCGTAGTTTGTTTTTCGCGCATCCAACGCAGGCATGACACACTTCTCGTGCTAAGTCTCGACCTTTGAGAGGCCAATATTTTTCCTTGATCGAATTCAAAAGCAGTAGTTGACTCGCGTGTAGCAAACGTAAATGCTCTCGTTCGAATAGCAGTTTTGAGAAGCGGTTTCCAGCTGGCAAAACGATTGGATGCTTACGGTCGAATGGCAACGACGCGTGTTGCAATCGTCCGCCCACCCTGAGGACACCATATTCATCGAGAAACGGATGCAGCTGGATGAGTTTGCTGGACTTCTTCAAACTGCGGTCGTTCTTCAAGGACGAAATCTCTGCGTCGAATTGAGATGCTTGTGTATGCTTAATGATGCGTCGATGGGAATTTCGCAATTCCTCCACAGATAATCGGTTGAGAGCTCGTTGAGCAGCTCGCTTCTTGAGGTTTGAGGTAAACCTCAGACAATACGCCAATACTCGTTCGACTCTAGTAAGCGAAGAGTACTTGTCGATGATCTCTTGAATTGTCTGGTGCTCCTCGCTGACGAGATTGCACGTCGGAGCTGCACTACGCTCTTCTGTCTCGACTATCTGGATAGTTTCATGTGAAAGCTCGTAGCCAGTGACGTTCCGCAGCGCTGGGCGTTTTTGTTTAAGCCATGGATGCCCTGCCCACCACATCTCGGAATCCTTGAGCTTGCGTGGACTCGTCCCGCTGGAGATCAAATCCGCTGGGTTCTCTTCGCCTCTGACGTGGTCCCAATGCCTTGCTGGAACTGTTTCGATAATTTCGGAAACTCGATTCGAAACGAATGTTTTCCAACGGGATACGTCGCCGCGAATCCAACAGAATGCGACCGTTGAGTCCGACCAGGCTTGCAAACCGTCGATTTGCACACGCAGACCCTTCTGAACGCTGGAGATCAATCGTGCCAGCAGGACCGCGCTGCATAACTCCAGTCTGGGTATCGACATTGCCTTGATAGGTGCGACTCGTGATTTGGAGCACAACAGGCGGGATGTTAGCACTCCGTTCTCGTCTTCGGCCTGAATGTATAGGCAAGCGCCATACGCTCCCTCTGACGCGTCGCATAATCCTTGGAGAAATACTCGCATTGGTTTGTCGAACGAGACGACTCGTCTCGGGAGAAGCAGCGTCTTCACTGCGTTTAACTCTTGCCAAAATAGCTCCTATTTCTCGACGAACGTCGTCGGAAGAGTTTCGTCCCAGTTGCAGTCGATGCGCCATGTCTCTTGCATCAGTAGCTTAGCGGAAGTCAAGATTGGTCCAATCAATCCGAAAGGATCGAAGAACTTGTTGATGGCCGAGAGTATTTGACGCTTCGTAGTAGCCGCTTCCGCTTGCTGCACGGAAAACTGGAAATTGTCGTCGCGTGGACTCCACTCGAGACCGAGAGTCTTTATAGTGTCGTTCGAGTCTATGCGATGCGTAGAAACGTCCTCTCGTCGATCTTGAGGCACGTGCAACAGCCCTTCCGAGCGATTCGAGCACCATTTGTGAATCTCGAATCCGCCAGTTTGTAGCAACGCTGTGAGCTGCTGTTGCGCTGCGATGATACCTTGAACGTCGTCAGCCCCAGTCATGATGTCATCTACGTACGTTTCATCGAGTATGACTCGTGCGGCGATAGGATATTCATGTGCCTGTTCAGCAAGTCGACGAACGCATTTGATAGCTAGATAAGCTGAACTCGCCTCTCCGTATGTAACCGTATTTAATCGAAATTCTTTAACCTGTTCCTCGGGAGATTCTCTCCACAATACACGCTGATAATCGCGATCGTCAGAATGTACTATTATATGCCGATACATCTTGCGCAAGTCTCCCGTCAACGCGATATTGTGGAATCGAAAACGCATGACTATCTCGATGAGGCTGCTCTGCAGCGTAGGCCCTACGTGCAAAATATCATTCAGCGCTACCCCGGAATCGGTTTTACTCGACGCGTCGAAAACTGTGCGAAGTTTTGTGCTGCTACTAGACTCTTTGATCACGCCGTGATGCGGCAGATAAACTACTGGACGTTCGGTATCTCGTGAAACTTCGTTCGCCGGAGACATATGACCGAGCTCCTGATATTCGCGCATAAATCCTATGTACCGATTTCGCAAAGTTTGATTTTTCGCGAAGCGACGCTTTAGTTGACCCAATCGCCTACGCGCAATTTCTTGCGATCGACCTAGTTGACTCGGATTCTCGCGAAATGGCAGTCGTACAACGAAACGTCCCTCAGCGTCGCGAAACGTCGTTTGATCGAAGAACTCTTCGCATTGTTGCTCGTCTGCCGAAAAAACCCGATTCATCTCGGATTGTACGGTCTCGACTTCCCAGAATCTCTCGAGATTTTTGTTCAATGTTTCGCAATGTTCTAGTGAACAATTTAATGTCGCGATTGTGTTACATTACGATTGTGTTATCCCCCGAGATCTTGGAGAGAGTTGCCTTCGCAACCCACCCGAAGATCTCTTATCTAATCTCGTAATTCCATGTTCTCTTCTCATTCTTTTTTTATTTTTATTTAGTCTCTTTCCGTTTCCGGTTCTCTCTGTGTTTTTTTTTGTTCTGCTTTTTTTGTTTTATTTTAAACATTCTTCTATTTTGGAACGAAGTTCCTTATCGCACGGTATACGCTTGGCAGGATGGGGGCTCGACCGAGAAAAAGTGTAACATTTGGACTATAGCAAAACGAGCCGACAGTTTTGCTATAGTACGTTAGCGCTCTCTCTCTCTCTCTCTCCACAGCTTGGAGAGGGGCGGGCCGCAGTAGCGTATACGGCTATACTATGCCTCTTTCTCTCTCTCTCTCTCTCTCTCTCTCTCTCTCTCTCTCTCTGTCTCTCTCTCTCTCTCTCTCTTTGTCTCTCTTTCTCTCAGCGCTCGGAGTGGGGACAGGCAGCTGCGTACGGCACTCTGCTATACAAGCCACGCGGCGTGCCCCTTATGTATAGGTATATCACTGCAGTCTGAAAGCCAAGAGGCGTGCGCGTCAGTTGTATTCTTGTGTACGTATGTAGTTATTGTTATTAATAAATAATAAACAATGAATTGTGAACGTGATTCAGTGATGATAGTTGAGGATAGTGATGATGGAGTCAGGTAAGTACCAGTGTTATACTGCAGGCATTATACTCTGTTCTTCAATAATGAGAAATACCACATGTGTTTACAAAGCCGTGCGCGTCATAACCTCTATATGGGGCATTCTTAGTGAAAATGACATGTTTTTTCCCTCGTATTTTTCTTTCCTTTTAGTATGTTGTAGGGCAATATAAAAAAACACTGTACACAAATTTTTAGATTTTTTTCGTCATTAGTTTGGTCACGGATAGCAAAATAGTGATTTTTCAAAAAGGACGTTTTTTTTCGGTTATAAATTTTACAGTAAATTCTTGGATAAAAAACAAAAATTTTCCATATTTTTTTAATGATGAGCAAGCCCATAGGTAAAGACCTAAAAAAATAATTAGATCTACGGTAATTATGCCGTTTTGTGGCTTTTCCCAAATTTTAACTTTTTTTTTTACCAAAAGTTGTATTTAGTCATAAATGTGAGTAAATAGTAGAAAAAAGTTGGAAAAATGTCAATTTAAAGTCAATTTACCAGAAAATTCGAAAAATTGAAGAAAAATCGTTGGAAATAAATTTTTTTTATATAGTTTTTCTACTTTTTCCATAATATTCTTCAAATTGAAAACGAAACGCATTTGTGTGCAATGAAAATTCAGTGAATTATAGCTAAAAAGCTGTAATTAGCCAATAATCACTAAACTCGATATTTGATTAAATTAATAATCAATACATTAACTATAAATTTTCCACAAGCAGACAACAAAATACGCATATACATATACATATTTATATGCATATCATATTCTCATATATATATTTATATATACATATACACTTTTTATTTCAATAGCGAATCAACAAAAGCATCGACTACTCAGATACAAGGTACAAGATAAAAAAAAAACAAATGCGCAAACATGTAAAGAATATCGTGAGAGAAAAAAAATACAGGATATAAGAGTACAAAACATCAGTGCACAAAGGTCTGATGAATGTCGTGAGAGAGAAAAATTAGAAGAAATTAAAAAACCTAAAACGCATAAGCAAGGATCTAAAGAATATCGTGACAAAAAAAAAACAAAAACAAACTAATTGAAATACAGCTGAAAAATACTGACCATCTTCGACAAAGATCTAATGAAGAAATTTAAAAACCTACAACTGATGCACAACAAACATTACACGATATAACAATAAAGAAACAAAACATTGAATTACAGCAGCAAAATACATACCATCTTCCAAGGTAACATATCACATTATAAATATTTACATTTACCGTTTATTAATTTTATTTATTGAAGATTATCATCATTATTAGCTGATATATATTTATTAATATTTTTTAAATTATTTTATTTTATTGTTTTATTTTATATTGATATTATAGCATCTCGACTACAAGTCGTACTGAATATATGAAAGAATATCGACGGAAAAGAAAATTAAAAAATCAAAGTATTCAATTAAATACCTTGCTAGCAAAACATCATTCAGATGCGTAAGTAATTTATTTATCTTTCTACTGTATATTCTCTGTGAAATATGATTTATATTTGTTCGATACTTTTTGTATGGTTATTTATGGACTGATGGCTTAGTTAATGGCGCAGTTGGTAAGCTACTTCACCTAGACTTCAATGAAGACAACATCGTTTGCCGAGTTTGGCTTCAATTTTGTGGTTCACCAAAAGTTGGTCAAAAAGCAAGAAAAAAAGCTGCTTTACTAGCTGTTCAAAGCAAAGTTGGTAATCTTGCTGTGCCTATTGAATTGCGAACATCCAACATTACTATGACAAGGGATAAAAAATATACTGTTAAACGAAAACACTTTCCTATAATTTCGGCTTGTGCTATGACCATTCATAAGTCACAAGGTGGGACTTTTGATCAAATTGTTTACGAGTATGACAGAACACATCCACAACAACTTGTTTAGGTTGCACTCTTTCGCGTAACAAGCATCGAAGGTTTATTCATCGTAACATTTGATGATGATGAAACTAAATTTAGATTTCATCATAATCGAGTACAAGCCCCATCAACCGTATCTTTGTTACAAGAGTTCAAGAGGCTGTCGTTAAATAAACTACAAACGAAAGCGCAAACCATCATTGATTTCATTGGTAATAAAAGAGATATCTCATTGTATACTCTCAACGTTCAAAGCCTTCCCAAACATTCGATTGATTTAAATGACTCTGTTACACAAAAAAGCGACATTTTATTACTCTCCGAGACGTGGTTGGACAGTAAAGAGGAATGTGAGGTACCAAATTTTAATTGTATTACTCACTTTAAACGTGATTCTGTTCGTTCAGGTGGAGTTGCAATATATCAAAACAAAAGTGATACGGCTAATGTTGTAACACCAAATATGGAGGTAATAATGAACAATATTCGGGACTTGCACGTAAGATCTACAAGTGTTGCAGATTTATGTGCAGCAGAGTGTGTCATGGAAAACGGTGTCACCTTAATCATGGCAGTCATCTACGTATCACCAAATAACAAAATAATAGATATTGAAGAATTCATTCGTAGAGCACTGTTATAGTATTCTAAAGATGTATCTCAAACGCTTAGCAGATACAACAAAAATTTACATAAACTTCCACTCATTTTGGCTGGCGATTTCAACATGAACTTTTCTGATAAAAAGTCAAAGCCATTGTTACAATTTCCTTTGGATGAATTAGATTTAAGAATTAACAATGATCCAGCAGAATCTACAACAAGATACAATACCACTATCGATGCAGTTTTTTCGAGACACTTACATAACATTCAATCGCAAACATACAGTAGCGGACAAAAGTTTAAGACGATGAATTACAATTTGGTTCATAGATCTGTCATACAAGTACTAACGCTTCTTTCGGCTTGTTGTTTTTTTACAATACATGTGTACGTTTGACCTTCATAATGTAGAAGTCTCGGTCGTCAAATGTAAACAATATAGATTATACAATTTTTTTTCTTCCAACCATCTGTAAACAGCGGACATTAGTTTAAGACGATCTGTCGAAAAAGATACCCGTAGTCGATCCACGCAATAATTTGATATATTAATACTGTAAATAGTTTGTGGTGTATCATCCAGTGTCTTAAGTTTAATTACGTACGAAAAGAGTATGGGTAAAGCCCGTAATTTGTCATCAACTGAACGAAAACTAATCGTGTCTCTACGGAAGCAAAATGAGACATTTTCTTCAATTGCAACTCAAATGAATCGATCAGAAACTTCTTGTAAGCAAGCGTGGTACAAGTTTGTGAAGACTGAAAAAACGGTAGACCGCGGAAAACCACGCCAACGCTGGATCGTCGGATTCATCGATTAAGCGAGAGAGATCGTTTTCGTTCAGCAGTCGAAATCAGAGCTGAAATATCCAGTAATAATAATGCACAAATTAGTGTAAGAACTGTCCGAAGACGATTAGACGAATTCAATTTGAAAGCACGAAAGCCACGGAAGAAGCCGATGCTCAGTAAAAAGAATAAAAAATTACGACTGCAATTTGCTAAGGCTCATCGGCATTGGACAAGTGAGGATTGGCAAAATGTGCTATTTTCGGACGAATCCAAATTCAACCGAATTTGTTCTGACGGGATAATGTATGTAAGACGTCGAATTGGCGAAGATTTAAATCCTCGATGTGTTTTACCGACAGTTAAGCATGGAGGTGGAAACGTAATGGTGTGGGCATGTTTTTCTCGCAATGGTCCTGGACCAATACGCCGAATTAATGGAATCATGGACCGTTTTCAATACTTGGATATATTGAAAAATACTATGTTACCGTATGCCTACGAAAATATGGGTGATAATTTCATTTATCAACAAGATAATGACCCAAAGCATACGGCTCGGGTAGTGAAAAGTTTTTTTCAAGATGAAAAAATCACTTTATTACCGTGGCCGTCGCAGTCGCCGGATTTAAATCCAATTGAAAACTTATGGTGTACCATAAAAAGAAGGGTTCAAAGAAATAAACCAAAAAATTTTGACGATTTGTACTCTTTGGTTGAAAAAACGTGGAATGAAACAACTGTGGACGACTGCAAAAAATTAATTGATTCAATGCCTCAAAGATGTGCTGATGTGATAAAAAATAATGGACTGTGGACAAAGTATTGAAGGGAGGAAAATATCTGTATATTTTCTACCAAAAAATATTTTTTTACGTATAGTCTTAAACTTTTGTCCCCGAAGATATCAAACAAATTTATGTTTTCTTTGTTTATTGTATCTAATGTTGTTACGCGCAAAATTGAATTTATGTAATAAATATATGAATTAATGATTAATTAGCTAATACAAAAAAAAATCCACTGAGTCAATTCTTTTCATAAAAAAATCAACGATTACTTTTTTTTTCCTCTCCGTCTTAAACTTTTGTCCGCTACTGTATGTGTCCTATTTTAGTTATCGCAAACCAATCATTACTACGATTGACTGTGCAGATTAAATTTATATTTAGTTTATATATTTTTGTGCAATAATTAGTAATAAAAAGTTTATTCCTTAAAAATATATTAATTACAATTTTATTACCATTCCTTCATTTATTTTATTTTTTCATTTAATTACTCTCCAACGCTGTTAATTTATTTAATTGTGCCTCTTATTTAATACATAATATATAGTGAAAAGAACTTCGTTCCAACCGGGTGTCCCACCGACACCTCTTCTTTTTTTCTCTTTATATTTTTGTATATTCTCTTTATGCTTACCAATCCGGGTTCTGGCTAACTTCAGTCCTGCTAGATCTTCGCACTTATAATTATTTTATTCTATATTCCTTCTATTTTTATATATAAACTCGCTCGCTTATCTTACATACTACTCCTATTTCTATTCTAAACTAAAGAAAATTCACACCACAGAAATGAAACGCAACGCAGAGGTATATACTTTTTTTTTAAAATTTGATTCCCGTCGCTGTCGTTTTCCCTGTCTGCGTCACTGTCCATCTCGTCGTGGTCAGTATGTACTGTTACATTTCCAGAATACAATTGCTCAGTCGTTGTAGCGAAACTCCTAGACTCCTCCAGATCACTCTCGTTCTCCTCGTTTTCTTCCACCAGAGCCGCGAACTCCCGCAGCAGATCCTCTATCCTGTTCGATGCTGCACATGCACTTGTGCTTGGGGCCTCGATGTTCTCTCTTCTTGACTGGACGAGACGTCGCGTCCTCGCGCGCTCCGCCTCCCCTCTTCTCTCGTTCCGGAAATGCTTTCCCCGTCTACCCCCATCCTGTCCGTAATAGAAAAACGGGTTTTCTTTTGTCAGTCTGGCCTCCTGGCTCCCAATCAACTCCTGAGCCACGTTGTATCCTTGTTCGCCGTAGGACGCATGCATCTCAATCCACACTACCTCTACGATCGGATCGATTTCGATGACATAAATGACAACCACCTGTTGTACCATCAGCGCGATCAGAATGTCCCTGGCTCTTTCGGTCCAAAATCCTCCGGCCGGTGCAAGAGTGTGGAGGGCGTCGGTCACCGCAAAATACGGTTCGCTTAAATATTGATGAGGCGAAGTATACAATTTCTCCAGTGGTACCGTGATCCTTTTCGCCAAATCCCCCAGGCAGATCTTGTACTCGTCGTCTCGCTTTCCCATTACCGTCCCCCGGAAAAACGCCCAGTTCTCCGCGTCCTCCTCGTCTTCCAGTAAATACAAAATTGCACGACCCTCGTGGGCGTCCTCCTCCAAAAGATGGTGGACCTCTGGGCTGTCTTTCCTTGCCTTCGCTACCAGGCTCAGCCACTCCGCCCGCCGCTCCTCATCTCTCTTTAACCAAAAGTAAAAACGATCCGGGTGCTCGACATTGATCACCTCCGCTTGATAAGGCTCTCCCGATGTCTGGTATTCAATGGCATACTCAATAAACCGGTACATCTTTACCTTATTTTCGGTTGCTCCTATCGACTTTCTTTAATATTCCCCGAGTTTGTAACCCGTTCCGGTATCTCCCATGCCTTTTATATTGTCTCCAATACTCTCATTATAGCTATATCTTCGGGTCTCCTCTCCGCTAGCCTATTTCCCCGCCGGCCATTCGCCTCGGCCAATTAGGTGTACTATTTGTCGGCTTTCCTTCTTCAATTTGCCCTGCTTCCCCGGAATTCAAAGCATTATTCCCCGAACGGCTGTTTGTCGTGACGTTGAGAGCTCCCGTTGGGAGTATTCTATACCAGGTTCGATGACTCTCTATCACTTTGTTGGTGTGGCCTCTGTACGGCCCAGCGTTACCTCGTTGTTTTCGTTTGGAGTGCTTGTCCTAGGCGCTGTCTCACTTCCTTTCTTGGTCGATGTATCCATCGTGTTCTCTTCTTTCTTCTCTGTCCTTTCTGTTTCTGTCCGATACCTCTTAAACATACCAGGTATATAAATATGAAACCAGAATTTGCCCATAGATGGCTCTAGCTGTCAATGTAGTTACCGTCAAACCGCGTCATTGGTGCCATTTCCTTGTTGACATCTCTGATAAAGATTTTCAACTCACAACAATACAAGTTTCATACAACAGCATAGTTTGTAATAGCGTTGAACATGTCGAATTTTGTGCCTGGAAACTACGATTTGCGGACAGCATTGATTTTCTGTTACCAATTGAAGAAAACTGCTGCAGAATCGCATCAAATGCTTGTCGAAGCTTACAGTGAGCATGCTCTTGGTAAATCACAGTGCTTTGAGTTGTTTAAAAAATTCAAAAGTGGCTATTTTGACGTGAGAAACGAAGAACGTGGAAGACCACCGAAAAAGTTTGAAGACAGCGAATTGCAAGCATTGTTGGATGAGGATGACGCTCAAACGCAACAACAACTTGCGGATCAATTAAATGTGACACAAGAAGCCGTCTCTATACGTTTGCAAGCCATGGGAAAGATCCAGAAGATGGGAAAATGGGTTCCACATGAACTGAATGAAAGACAGCAGGAAAACCGAAAAACCACTTGCGAAATGCTGCTCGCCAGATACAAAAGAAAGTCATTTCTCCATCGAATTGTGACTGGCGATGAAAAGTGGATATATTTTGAGAATCCTAAGCGTAAAAGATCATGGGTAACTTTAGGCGAACCTTCGACATTGACTGCAAGGCTAAATCGCTATGGACGGAAGACAATGCTCTGTGTTTGGTGGGATCAGAAGGGTGTGATCTATTATGAGCTGCTAAAACCTGGTGAAACCGTTAATACTGAACGCTACCGACAACAAATGTCGATTTGAATCAAGCTTTGCGTAAAAAACGACCAGAATATCAAAAAAGGCAGCACAAAGTGATTTTGCTTCATGATAATGCACCATGCAAAACACACAGCAAAACTGGTCAAGGAAACGATTGAGGCGTTTAGTTGGGAAATACTTTCGCATGCAGCTTTGTTGGATAATCAGCTGGCGCACGGCGATCGATATTCGCCGTGCGTCGACCTGTTGCTGTGCTCAAGCACACGTCGTTCGGTTGAGCCGAAGGTAGCCGAGGCGGGGCTTCGCGAAGCCGAGGATGTGCCTCGTTGGCACGCCGCGTCGAGCGAGAGGATGTCTCTCTCGCTTGACTTCGGTTTCGCTCACCGGCTATCTCGCTCAACTGACTTCAGCGCTCAACGTTAATTTCATATTCCGCAGCCATATTGAAAATTCAGTGACTTTTGCGACGACATCGAGGAACAGCGCACCACTATCTTGGACTTTTCTCGTTGGCTTTTCGCTCAGGACGCTCTCATCACGCTCAACAGGACTCAAAACTCAGGTAAGAGTACACCGTTACAATTTAACATAATTCAATGACGGTGAGGAGTGAACTACACATCGGTACATCCTCATAAAGGTCTCACACTGTGGCGTGCTCTGCAGCGCGGGCTGCACCACGTTTTCACTCAATTATTAGCATGCTCGATTAATATAATTGTGTGTGTTTTACCAATTCACTGCACTTTCCCCCAATTAAACTTGCTGGGAGAGTGTTGTGAATTCAGTCTAATCATTTGTGCATCCTCAAGCTCACACTTCAGTGCTCTGCAACGTAGACTGCATCACAGCCTGTCATAGTAGAATTCCACGCAATTGTCAGAGTTGCATGTGCTAGCACTCACTCTCTTTGAATTCTATTTCTCCATCATTATTGAGTATTTGCTGACAGGCAGTAAATTAGTCTACGCACTCATACATCTCACTGCGTTGTACGCTCCGCAGCACTGACTGCGGTGCGTACACCGCTCTCAGTGCTCACAGCACACAATTAATATAATTGTGTGCTGGTTCTCAGCTCATGCTCTCAAACGCAGCTCAATTAATAAAATTCAGTTTATTATTTTTGGAATTTAGTGCATTTATTTCAATTATTTAACATATTTCTAAATTTAACTTATTTTGGTTTCTTTGCTTTGCATAAAATTAACGGGTTGACAATGTATTATTGAAGCTGTGTGTGGAAGTTAAAATAAACCACTTTCTCTGTTTTCCATCTACAAGTCTGGTTTTATTTCACCCTGTCTTGAGTGAAGACTCATTATTTCCAATATATTCACAGGTTCAAGATCTGTCAAACAACACCATCGGACGGATTTCTCAAACATTTGGTCCTTCGAGCCGGATCTTCGACTCAAGCATACAGGGTAGAACCAGGGTTTAACTACCTTCCGCTCGCATCTCTTGACTCATCTCGACGTGGGATTCTGCAGATATTCCTCGTAGTCTCACCTCATCAACTCATCCTGGTACTCGTCAGCCAAGCAGTTTGGTAAAGTAGCGCTTTGCGAAGTATCTTCGTTCTTTTGTATCATTCCTGTGTCATACTATCATCCTTGCGCACCATGTCTGAGCGCAATCTACCAAACAACGGGACCTTAACGATAAATGTTCATTGCAAGTGTCAGATGGAACGGCACCGGGCACCATCACCAAACGAACGAGTACCACCAGCTAACCTCGTCGGAGGACAATCCGACAGCTCAACGAGCTCTAGCACTCACAGCGGAGCCCTACAGCCTAGCTCTGCAGTATAACCGCTACACGTTGATCGACTCGTCGCAGTACTACATTTACATCTTGAGGTATCGTACAGCTCTGCGGAGTTTTATTTTGCTTCTTTCTGTATGTTAGCATTAACAGTGCTCAAATGTGTATCGGCTATTTGCAAAGATGTAGAGTTTGCACATATTAATTAGTGCACTCTCTCGTAGTATCATAGCAGACAGAGGCAAGCGAGCTCAGGTCGGTGACGGAGTCGAGTGAGCTTCTGGGAAGAAGCTCCTGGTGTCACAGCCTACGCAATCAACTCCTCGCTCACCAGTGAATCGTCCACCAAACCTGGTGACTTCCGCTTATTGGCCTGATCGACAGTGTATTTCGCGCCTGTCGTATTCTTGGATCGTCTCCTCGTGTAACATTATCGTTACGCCACTCTACGCGGTCATCGTCAGCGAATCTTGCCCTGGCAAAGGTTGGCATTCACCAATAAAATGTGCACTATGCGACAGCAAGCTCCGACACCGTTCAATCACACAATACACAGTTGTCAACACACTAGGGTGTTGACGCAGTCGTTCTCTCATAGATTCAACTCACATACACAAGCTCAACATTATTAGCAACTGCACTCTCACACATTCACACATCGGTATTACCACACGCAAGCACTCATCAATTTCGATCACAGGGATCGGTCGAAAGCACTCAACGCAGACACATGGCTCGGTTCACCTCACACTGTGTTTACATACTTCAGGGAGAAAGCCACGGTACTGGCTCAAATTCTCAAAACGGTTACTACTCACTTGCCATCTTTTGAGTCACCAGCTCGTACATGGCCTCACATAGTGAAGCTGAAGCTGGCGGACCCTGACTTTCTCACACCACGACCGATCGATATTGTAGTTGGAGCAGATATTTATGGTCAGGTGATTAAACCTAACATTATCAAGGGCTCTTCATCTTCGCCAATTGCACAATTATCAATATTTGGTTGGCTCATTATTGGACCTATTTACTCATGTCTATCTGATGCACTCACTGTTTATCATGCTGCTGTGCAACTTGATGATCAGGAATTACAGAACGTGCTCACAAAATTCTGGGTTCAAGAAGAGCCACCAAAGGACACGGTCAGTCAACTCACACCAGAGGAGCAGGCATGCGAGGATCATTTTCGCGACACACATCAGCGTGATTCCACAGGGCGATACATTGTTCGGCTTCCCCTTACATCTTCTCCTGCGAATCTGGGAACTTCATACTGTAGAGCACATCAGTGTTTGTTGCACACCATTCGAAAAATCTCAAAAAATGCTGAATACGGTCAGCTCTACTCAAATTTCATGGTCGAATATGAACAACTTGGTCACATGGTGAAGGCTTCGAAATCATCTACAAATGAAATTCATTACTATCTGCCTCACCACGGTGTATTGAGACCAGACAGTGTTTCCACCAAGTTAAGGGTGGTATTCAACGGTTCTAGCTCAACATCTTCTGGAAAGTCTCTCAATGACATCATGCACACCGGACCTAATTTGTTGCTCAATATTTCGGACGTTCTCATCTGGATCCGTCACCACAGACACATCTTTGCTACAGACGTTACCAAGATGTATCGTCAAATCAAAGTTCATCCTGATGATTGGAATCTTCAGCGAATTTTGTGGATTGATGCTCAAGATAACCCTGTGCCGTATCAATTAACAACAGTGACATACGGTACAAAGGCTGCGCCATTTTTGGCAGTTAGAACTCTCATGCAGCTCACCAAAGACAAAGGTCATCGGTTTCCTCTCGCTGTGCCAGCCATCATGTTTGGCAGGTACGTGGATGACATCTTTGGAGGGGCGGATTCAACTCATGAACTTATTGAAATTGCTCAACAGCTCAAGGACTTGTGCATGGCGGGCGGTTTTCCGCTCGCCAAGTGGCACTCGTCGGACCGCACGGTCCTTGCTAATATTTCACCATCATCGTCAAGCTCAGCTATCTCAATGGACGACTGCGAAGCCAAAATTCTTGGGCTGACTTGGCTTCCTAGTGAAGACATGTTCACATTCGCATCCCGGTTCAACTCAGCTCAAAATAATTTCACAAAACGCCTCGTTCTTTCCGAGGTAGCTCAACTCTTTGATCCACTCGGTTTCGTCTCACCGGTTGTGATTAGAGCCAAAATACTCTTGCAAGAGCTTTGGTTTCACAAACTCAGCTGGGATGAACCACTGCCATCTCAGGTCTCAGCACGATGGACTGCAATCAGAGAAGATCTCAAAAGCCTGGCCAGGCTCTCAATTCCTCGTTGGTTCAATACATGGAGCAACTCAACAGTGGAATTGCATGGCTTCTCTGATGCATCTCAATTGGCCATGGCAGCAGTGATCTACATCACTGTCGACTCAATGTCCACAGGAAAGGTGGCTTCACTTATCTGCTCAAAAGCACGCGTGGCACCACTCAAGAAGCTCACCATACCACGGCTTAAACTAACAGCGGCACTGTTACTCGCAAAATTGGTTGCATACGTTCAAGCCACGCTCAAGGTCAAGGTCTCATCTACTCACCTGTGGACGGACTCATCGGTAACTCTCACCTGGATCAAAGCACATCCTGCTCAGTGGAAGGACTATGTCCGAAACCGAGTATCACAGATACAAGGACTCACACCTACTGCTCATTGGCGTCATGTCGCAGGCACAAGCAATCCTGCAGATTGTGCATCACGAGGTATCTCAACAGCTCAACTGGCCTCTCATCAGCTGTGGTGGTCGGGTCCACCGTGGATGGTGAAACCGATTGAATTTTGGCCGAAAGCCTCAACTGATTCTGAGGATTTGTACAATATGGAAGCCCAGCCGGGGTTAGCTCTGCTCGCGGCGACTGTGACGCCAGAGTACCATTGGGAACTCATTTATCGCTGTTCCTCACTCACAAAGTTGTGTCGTCTCACCTCGTTTTGCGTCAGAGTAGTGGCCAGAATGAGGAAGAGGTTAGCAACGGCAGGAAACGCTCCTCTCACAGCAGAAGAGATAGCTTCAGCAAATGTTTTTTGGACACGAGCTACACAAGCCGTGTTTTTCAAACACGAGTTACAAGTACTGCAGTCAGGCTCTTCTCTTCCTTCCTCTCACCCCTTCAGTCGACTAACAGCATTCATTGACCAAGAGGGTGTACTCAGAGTAGGAGGTCGCCTTGCTCAATCAGCACTCACATATGAAGGAAGACATCCTGCCATTCTACCTCGTCACTCTCGATTCTCAACTCTCATCATTGATCAGGCTCACGTGCGAACACTGCACGGAGGCACTCAGCTCACATTAGCCCAAATAAGACTAACACATTGGATCGTCGGCGGAAGAGCTCCTGTAAAATCTCACATTTTACATTGCGTCGTGTGTGCTCGGCAAAGGGGAGTTCGGGCTCAACAATTGATGGGTCAGCTTCCTCTATCACGAGTCACTCCAACACGCGCATTCGCTCACACAGGAGTTGATTACGCCGGCCCTCTCACACTCAAAACTTGGAAGGGGCGAGGAAGTAAAACACACAAAGGCTGGATCTGTGTTTTTGTGTGCCTCACCACTTCAGCTTTACATCTTGAAGTCGTCAGTGACTACTCAGCTGATGGCTTCCTCTCAGTGTTCAGACGTTTCTCAGCTCGGCGTGGCCTTCCTCACACGCTATATTCTGACTGTGGCACAAATTTCATTGGTGCTCATAAATCAATACGTCAGATGTTCAGGAAGGCCTCTCAAGAACATCAAATCATTGCTTCTTTTCTCGCTAATCAGCAAATTGCGTGGAGGTTCAATCCACCTGCGGCACCACACATGGGTGGAAAATGGGAAGCAGCTGTGAAATCTGTTAAATTCCATCTGCGGCGAACGGTGGGTGATACAGCACTCACGTTCGAAGAACTCACAACGCTGCTGGCCCAGATCGAGGCCATACTCAACTCAAGACCTCTGGAACCACTCAGCGATGATCCTGATGACTCATCAGCACTCACGCCTGGACACTTTCTCATCGGTGAAGCTCTTTCCACGGTCCCAGAGCCAACGCTCGAGAATTTATCACTCACACGGCTCTCAAGGTGGCAATTGTTGCAGCAAAAGGTACAACAATTTTGGCGACAATGGTCCGCTCATTATCTACAGCGGCAGCAGTCCATATCAAAGTGGCATCACCCTACTAATAACATAAAGGTTGGTTCTTTGGTTCTGCTTACGGATGAGCGCTTTCCACCGTGCAAGTGGCCACTTGCACGAGTCACGGAGTTGCATCCGGGCAAAGACGGGCTCACCAGGGTGGTGACACTTCGAACTGCTACGACCACGCTCACCAGGCCAATCTCAAAACTGGCTGTGCTGCCTGTTTCTTCCGACTGACTAAAACCATAACTAATCATCAACCCCGCTGCTGATGGCGGGCGGAAATGTTGGATAATCAGCTGGCGCACGGCGATCGATATTCGCCGTGCGTCGACCTGTTGCTGTGCTCAAGCACACGTCGTTCGGTTGAGCCGAAGCTAGCCGAGGCGGGGCTTCGCGAAGCCGAGGATGTGCCTCGTTGGCACGCCGCGTCGAGCGAGAGGATGTCTCTCTCGCTTGACTTCGGTTTCGCTCACCGGCTATCTCGCTCAACTGACTTCAGCGCTCAACGTTAATTTCATATTCCGCAGCCATATTGAAAATTCAGTGACTTTTGCGACGACATCGAGGAACAGCGCACCACTATCTTGGACTTTTCTCGTTGGCTTTTCGCTCAGGACGCTCTCATCACGCTCAACAGGACTCAAAACTCAGGTAAGAGTACACCGTTACAATTTAACATAATTCAATGACGGTGAGGAGTGAACTACACATCGGTACATCCTCATAAAGGTCTCACACTGTGGCGTGCTCTGCAGCGCGGGCTGCACCACGTTTTCACTCAATTATTAGCATGCTCGATTAATATAATTGTGTGTGTTTTACCAATTCACTGCACTTTCCCCCAATTAAACTTGCTGGGAGAGTGTTGTGAATTCAGTCTAATCATTTGTGCATCCTCAAGCTCACACTTCAGCGCTCTGCAACGTAGACTGCATCACAGCCTGTCATAGTAGAATTCCACTCAATTGTCAGAGTTGCATGTGCTAGCACTCACTCTCTTTGAATTCTATTTCTCCATCATTATTGAGTATTTGCTGACAGGCAGTAAATTAGTCTACGCACTCATACATCTCACTGCGTTGTACGCTCCGCAGCACTGACTGCGGTGCGTACACCGCTCTCAGTGCTCACAGCACACAATTAATATAATTGTGTGCTGGTTCTCAGCTCATGCACTCAAACGCAGCTCAATTAATAAAATTCAGTTTATTATTTTTGAAATTTAGTGCATTTATTTCAATTATTTAACATATTTCTAAATTTAACTTATTTTGGTTTCTTTGCTTTGCATAAAATTAACGGGTTGACAATGTATTATTGAAGCTGTGTGTGGAAGTTAAAATAAACCACTTTCTCTGTTTTCCATCTACAAGTCTGGTTTTATTTCACCCTGTCTTGAGTGAAGACTCATTATTTCCAATATATTCACAGGTTCAAGATCTGTCAAACAACACCATCGGACGGATTTCTCAAACAGGCTTACTCACGAGACTTGGCTCCGTCCGATTACTACTTACTTGCATCGATGGGACACGCACTTGCTGAGCAGTGCTTTACTTCTTACGAAAATGTACGAAAATGGCTCGATGACTGGTTTGCCTCAAAAGAGCAACAGTTTTTTTGGCGTGGCATCCACAAATTGTCAGATAGGTGGGAAAAATGTATAGCTAGCGATGGGCAATACTTCGAATAAAATATTTTTTATCAGCTTCATACAATAAACGTGTATTTTCTATACAAAAATTGCGGTTTCATATTTATAGACCTGGTACTCGCATGAAATTTGCCTCTTTCCATCTTATTCTCTAGATCTACGAGTAAATAAGTCGCCAAACCTACACATTTCTTAATTCTATATGGTCCTTCATACAATGACATAAATTTTGAAGTTAATTGCTTTAATGGGTCCTAAACATTCAAAGCCTTCACCAAAACCAGATCATCCTCCTCATAGTTCGATAATCTGTGAGTTGAGTCAAACTTCTCCGCTCGAAGCCGGCCTTTCTTCTCGATCCTCTCTTTCACAATCTCAATCTTCATTTCGTATGTTGTTGTATAGTCTATGTCCTTCCTAATGCCCATCTGCTCATTCCACTCTCGTAACGGCTTTTTCTGGCACTGTAGCTCCAACGGTGTAATTTCAGTCGTATCGTGATGGCGTTCATTTATACAGTTTTCGATTATCCTCACCCACTTAAACCAACCTGCATGGTTTCCGGTTAGGAAGACTCGAAAAAACCTTTCGAGTTCCCGATTTACTCGTTCGACGATATTTCCTTGTGGGTGGCGTATCGATGAAAATACAGCCATGATCCTTTCGTCCTTGAGCTTTTGTAACCAATTTTTAGCAGTAAATTGCGTTCCATGATCGAATTGAATCCTTCGTGGCTTCCTATACTTCGGGATATAGTCGCCAAATATTCGCTTAATGACCGTGGATGTATTCGCTTTGTTTACAGGGTATAGAACAACGTATTTACTGAATGCATCTAGAGTCACCAGGATATGCTTTACTCCACCTACCGATGTGGGCAAGGGTCCATAGAAGTCTATGGATACCAAATCCCCCGGTTTCTCCGGTATTATATTCAGCTGATTTGTACCGCAATCTTATTCCTCTGACACGTATCACAGGTAGCTAGGATACTTCGAGTTATTTTTGCAAGATGTGGATACGTAAAATCCTCCTCCAGCATCCGTAAACATTTCCTTGCGCCCAGATGTCCGTACATGGCATGGCACGTTTTTATCATATCCTGAATCATGCTTTCGGGTATTACAACCCGCCAGATACCGTTCTTCGATCTTTTTTGTAAAATTCCCTTTTCTAGCCGAATTTTTGCTCTTCTTCTCCTTCCTATTCCTCACCTAGGAAGTCCATAATAATTCGTAAGTCTTCTTGCTCTCTCTGGACATCCTTTATGCACTTCAGTTTCTTAGCTAGTTCGCGTGAAATTTTTTCGGCCAGCATCCCTGCCACTACCACGATTCCTTCCTTATCGTTTGAAAGCGCATCATCGTCCCCTCTCACCCGGCTTTAAGTATCAGCTACCACATTCGATTTTCCGGCGACATGTTCTACTTGTATGTCGTAATCCTGGATGGATCATACCCATCTCATGAGCCTTTCAGCCGTAAATCGACACGTTTTTAGAAATACTAAGGCTTTATGATCGGTTTTGATTTGAATACGTGCTCCTTTTAAATAAGTCCTAAATTTTTTTAGTGCCCATACGATCGCGAATAGCTCTATCTCAGTCGTCATGTACCCGATCTCAGCCCCTTTAAGCGTTCTACTCACAAACGTCACCAGCTTCTCCATTTCCATCCTCTTGCGAGAGAATCGCTCCGAGCGCATATCCACTTGCATCTGTGGTGAGCGTATATGGTTTCCTTGTATCGGGAAATCTGAGCACTATTTCCTCACAGAATACATCCTTTATTTAAAAAAATGTTTTCTCCATGGCCTCATCCCACTTCCAATGGGTACCTTTCCTCAACAGATTCAATAACGGAGCGGTCTCATGCGCATGACCGTGAATTTCGCGTAGAAATTAATTAATCCCAAAAATCCTCTCAGTTGTTTTATAGTACGAAGTCGAGGATATTCGTGGATCGCTCTTATCTTTTCTGTGTCGGGTTTTAGTCCATCAGTCGTGAGGATATGTCCGAGAAAAGTCACTTCTTTTCGGAAAAAATGTGATTTACTGAATTTGCACTCTCTCCCGTTGCGTCAGTGAGACCGGATTTAACGATGAAAATATGGCTTCGGATCCTTCAGTAGAAGTTGGTGCTCATATTCTGTCATTTTCCCCGGTACTTTATCGAAAATCTCTCTTCTTTCTTCGATGATCTATTTGAATTTCTGCTTTATTTCTGGCCTCAGGTCCTGGGATTCTTCCATCTTATCCTCGAACTCCTCCTCTGTCAGGCTAATATTCATTTCGCCCTCGGGGTTATCCTCCATTTCCACAGCGGCACACATCTTACTCGGTTTAATTGAAGGATAATTCTTAGGATCCATGTGTCGCCACATCCCATCCCTTAATTCTGCAATGACTCTATCTTCGACTGCTAGAATCTTCTGTTGAGCGTCTATCGAGATCTTCAAAGCTAACATACCGTCGATACCAATTAATATTGGTCTTACCAATTTTGGCACGACCAGTACCTGCAAAACACCGCTTGTTCCATACGTTTCCATTTCTACCATAATTTGCTTTTTTATCCGTTCCGTCTCCCGACTAAACGCTCCGACCACCTGTGTTGAAGTCACCGGTAGGATCGTGCAATTTTTTAATAATTCCTCATTTTTCCGGAAAAATTCTTCCGAGACACACGACACCTCGCTACCACTATCTACTAGACTCATTTCCGATATTCCAGCAACTGCTATCGGTATTTCTGAGCATCTTGGATATTTCTCATCGTACCATTTACTTGGTACTTCCTCCACCTCTTCATACAAATATTCTCGAGGATTTTCCATAATTGTTGAACATACCACCTTGCTTTTTCCGCCTCCATTCACCTTCCTCGGTGTTGGCCCTCCGATATCCAGTACTCTTGGAACTCTGGTAACGATTTCAGGACATATTTTCTTTCTATTTTCATACATGCCTTTATCGTCTTCCTGAACTCGGTTTTTCTCAGATTCAGCCTGCCCTCGCCGTTCGGTGTCCTCCTCTCGATCCTCTCCCTTAGCCTGTCCTCTGCTTCCGTCCTCTTCCATTTTTTTTCGCTGGTTCCTTACTTTCTTCTTCTCTCTCTTCTTCGCATTCATCCGTTGTCTTGTGCTCTTCCTTTCTCCGTATTTTATCGTTGTGCTCCGCTCTTCTTTGTTATTATTTACTTCTCGTTCTTCTTCAGGCGCAATGACTACTCGTTTCCCGAGTTCGCATTCCCTGCTCCCGAACATCCCGGTTCTTGCTCCCTATGAATCGTGTGTGCCACAAATGGGCCCTGGACAGCACGATTTATGTTGTTTACTTGATTATTTAGTCGTTGCTGCTCATGGCTAGGTACCTCAGGTCCTGCTGGTTTATTGTTTTCTGGCACCTGCCCCTGTCCTGACCTGTTTTCCTGCCAAGATGGCCTTGATGGCGGCCATGGCTCATGGTGTTGCCATGGTGGTTCTTCTCTCCTACCACCTTGGCGTCCCGGGGATGTTGGAAATCTGTTGCCGCCATTGTTTGCAGTATTTTTCCGATTTTTATATCTAAAGTATGGACGCGCCGTCTGCTCACGTACAGCTCCTCTATGCACATATCTCTGTGGCTCCTGTGATGCATATCCCCCTGTACGACCTGTTTCTCTCTTGTAATTTAAAGGACCGGCCACGTCTGTGCTCTCCAGCAACTCCAAAAATTCATCTATGTCACTGATCTGTCGGACTCTTACAGCACTGCACACTTCCTCATCGAAATGCTTCGCAAGTCGACGAATAATGTCCTCGTCACTTAGTTTTTCACTGAGATCTCATACGTTCCCGATCACACGTGTCGTATACTCGGCTCTCGTCAACGTCTAACCTTCCATATAAAAAAATCCGAACCCTAAGTTTTTCTTGACCTTGTCCTGCATGTCGCGAGCCCAGTATCTCGAACGAAAATTTTCTTCGAATGTTTGCAGGTCGTGTACGGCTCCTTCCACCACCAGCCACCAATCGTTAGCAACTCCTTTTAATGCAGTCCCGATAGTCTTTCGAATTTCAGTATCTTCGATCCCACTGGCGATACAGAACTTTCGAAATTATTTCAAAAATTTCATGGGTCTTTCTTTTCCATCGCCGTTGTACGTAGGTGATTTCTGGGCTGTCGTGTATAATCGGGTGACATTCAATCCCACTCTTATGGTCTGACCAAAATCCATTGATGTACTCGTTCTTCGTGTCGTCTCTTCTAATTTTTCAATCCTTTTAGTGTGGTCTTCTGTAATTTCTTGGGTTGCCTGATTTCTGCCATCATTTCTAGCGTTCTTCTTTCGAATTTTTCTGCTGTCACTCTCTGATTAGCGACCTGTTGTTGAATATAATTATTTGTCGTATTTTGCTCTTCCCTCGCCCTTTCCTGGGCTTTTTTGATCTTCCGATCCATCCTGTTCTCTACAGCAGTGATCTCCTCTTCGAGTGTGGCCTTAGACGATTCTTTCAATATTCCTATCCTGCTCAGACAATCCTCTCTCATTTCCTGCTGAGTCCGTATCACCGCGTCGTGTTTCTTATCGATTTTCTCCTCCATCCTCTGGAGAAGTTGCACGATCTGGCCTACCTCCACAGAATTTGGTAAGACGGTCGTAGTCCTGTCAGTAGGTCTCGGTGTACTGCCGTTCTCACTGTTTATCTGGTTATTCTCGAACTCTTCTGCTGCATTTTTGCTCTTTTCAATCGGTGTGAATTCAGAAAAACGCTGTATATTTCTTCGATTGATTTGTCGCCTCTCATCCAGCAAATTTTCGGCTGTTGTAGATTCCCATACATACGTTGGACCTACTTCAGCACCCCCCTCCTGCCGACGATGATCCTCCATACTTTCCATCATTCGTATCTCTTCGAACTCCGTCGAGATATTCGCATTCCCGTCTGTCTACATGCTTTAAATTTCACCGAATTTATTTACTTTGTCTTACGCGTGCGCCCTATCTCACCACCGCAGTCTTTCTTATCTGTGTCGAGCGCCACGTTGGGTGCCAAATGTAACAGTATTTTGATCGTTAGCAATTATTTTTATTTTTCGTGGGAAATTCAAGCTCGATTACAGGATTAATTAATTTTAGACTTCTAGGTAAGTGAGAGTAGGGTTTATTAATAAAAGCAATTCAAATAAAAATGTCAGTGTTCGGTTTCATGGCACCGATAACCAGTACAGTGCATTGAGATTCGGTAATTCGACGATTATTTTCACACCTCTTTTCGTATATTGCGCTTACATAGATTCTCGGTACACTCGACTTGGTTGTCTGGTATTGTTCTGTGAGGCAGTAGTGACCCAGTTCCTCTAACACGCACACACCGCTAGACGCGTTGAACTCGCTCCTCGAAACGATATTTCACTTATATCTATAACGCTCTCCATCCCTCACCCATTTCACTTCTTCTGAACTGTCTCTCTTCAACTCGCACGCGTGTACAATTCTTGTTTATAATGCCGGTTTAAAGGCCACATGACCTGATTTTATTTTTTTATACACGATTCGCTTAATTGTATTTAATCAATTTCCTACACATAATTCTATCCACTTAATTTTATTTACTTTAAACCTATATACTTCTAAATCAATATCACTTCCGTAAGTATTCTACTGATTATTTTTCAGATTACTTAAATGACTCGCCTGTCTCTCCTCCTTTCCCAGTCTTCGTTTCACCGACTCGATTTCCTTTTCTTAATTCCACCACGGATTGTAAAGAAATGTAATTTTGTTTGATTCTCGTACTTTAACTTTTAGAACAATCACTTCGTTTTTAACCGCTCGGCGTGACTTGTGCAGAATGCGTCCGTGCGAAAAAGACTTGCCCCAAGAGAGCTTTTCTTTCCGCGCAGGCTCTTTTATAAACTTTCCCCCCATCTGGTACCCCTCTACATCTTCATCGGCTTCAATTTTTAAATCTACCGAGATTTAGTAACTTCGCGGTTTGCCGTTACCGCGCTAACCGTCTTCCCCTCGCCACCCAGCGAGGCCAGCTGGTCGCTGACCTGCTGTTTACGGCAGCGAGGGAATTCCGGAGGTATGACATAGCTAGTTTTTGACACATCTCCGGGTTCGGTGGCCTAATGCCCGCTGTACTTGGTACTTCCGAATATAATTCCGGCCCTTATAGCCGTTCAAAATAATAAAGTTGGCTAGAGAGTGTAACTATGTTACAGTATCTACATGGTCGATAAGTGAGCATAGAGACGATTTTTAAAAACATCTAAACTCGGTGAAGAAGTAATATGGGACGGCAAAGAGTTCCAGAAATAAATGCCAGATATCGAAAACCCTTCATGGTAAGTCACAGTACGATGTGTAGGGATGGCAAAGCTTGATCGAGGCTGCCTTGAAGGTCGTTCAACTGGGGTTGTCACTTGTATAAATAATTCTTGAATGTAAGCTGGTGAACTTTGATGGACAATCTTAAACATAATAATACCAAGAAAGTAAAGACGTCTTGCTTTCACTGTGATCCAGCCAAGTTGACGCCTAAAGGTTGAGATGTGAATGTCCCGTCGCAAGTCAAAGATAAAACGAATACAACAGTTGACAAGGCGTTCCGATTTTGTATTTAGCACATCCAATAAGTTGTGGTAGACTAGGCAGCAATAATCTAGTTGAGGAAAAATAAGAGAAGTGATTAGTAACTTCCTTAATGCCATGGAAAGAGCATTGCGATGAAATTTCAACTTGTGAATAATAAAATGCACTTTTTGTGATATATGTTGTACATGAGATTTCCAAAACAAACACTCCATAGTGACACCCAGATTTCGGGCTTCATTAACGAATGGAAGAATAACACCATTTAATGAGATCGGTAACATTTCAGAAAAATCCAGCTGACGGGTGTAAGAATTACTACCTAGTATAAGAACCTTAGACTTAGAAATATTGAGATTAAGACCATTTGCTACCGCAAAATTAGCAATAGCATGGACATCTCCAGATATCAACCTAATTCCTTGGTTGAGTCGTGACGGACAACAATCAAGATAGATTTGGGTGTCATCGGCAAATATCATGTGCTGTGCATTTTGTAGTACAGAACCGATGTCATTGATATACAACGAGAACAAAAGAGGTCCGACGACAAAACCCTGCGGAACTCCAGACGTCGTAGGTAGCCAGGCAGAGCAGTTGCCGTGATCATCGATGACTGCTTGAGTCCTTCCTGACAGATATGAGAGCACAGATATGCGGAACTGTATCGAATGCCTTACTAAAATCGAACAAAATTAGAATGGTCATGCGTCTACTATCTATATTACGCCTAACATCTTCGCAAATACGCCGAAGGGCGGACTGAGTACTCAACCCGCTACGGTATCCTGATTGACGTGAATCAAATATGTTATTGCTTTCTATCCAATCGTTTAATTGTCTATGAACAAGCCGTTTGAGCACTTTTGACACTTCAGACAAATTAGCTATTGGTCGCGTGTCTGATTATGAGAGAGGCCTCTTTATTTTGGACAAAGGCCGAAGAAAGGCCCTCTTCCAGTACTGAGGAAACTCTGAAGATACAAGGGAGAGGTTAAATACTATCAATCAATTCAGGCCGTCTACTTTCAATTGCTTAGCGTAATCTCTCTAGTTGTCCTCAGTAGAGTTGAGAATCAATCGTCTGACCAACTGGAAGTAGCTCATTGTAGACGATTCCCTTCCAGTCCCACCACACACACAGCATCACCTTTTTCGCCGTCAACGCTGGCTTCGCGGACGCTTGTGACGGCTCACCATCCCTTGTCCACGATCTTCGACGCTTCCGATTGTCGTACGTGATCCATTATTCATCACCGGTTATGACACGTTTCAGAAATGGCTTGATTTCATTGCGTTTCAGCAGCGCATCGCAGATGTTAATTCGGTCTATCATGTTTTCCGCGCTCAACTCTTGAGGAACCCATACATCGTGCTACTTTTTGTAGCCAGCTTTGTGTAAATGGTTGAAAACAGTTTTGTAGTAAATGCCTAGCTCCATATCAATATCGATACTGCTGATATGCTTATCTTGCCGGACTTTTTCAAGAATTTCATCAACTTTGAGCGTGACTCATCTTTAACATCAAAATTACTAGAACGAAAGCGAACGAACCATTTCCGCGCAACAGATTTTGATAAAGTACCTTCACCGTACACAGCACGAATTTTTCCACAAGCCTGTGCAGCGTTCTTCCCTTTGTTGTAACAATATTGCAAAATATAGCGCAATTTTTCATTACTTTTCTCCATTTTCAAACGCAAACAACTTTCCAACCACCGCATAAATTTCGATGTTTATATACTCTAAGTAACGCTTAAAGTGTCACCTTTCCAACGAGCGTTTAGTTGTGTCGCTGCGATATGTGTTTCCTGACTTATTTGCAATTGATGCCATCTATCGGGAAAAACGCCACGAACTTTTTCCCAGCCCCAATATATTTATTTAAAATGAATACTGATTTCACAATAAAAAAAAAGAAAATATCCCGTAAATTAACTCTGGCTTTGGACAATTCGTAAGCTCAATTATTTCGGCAGTACGAGTTATCACGGCAGTCACTCCTTCTCTCACACTCCTATGCGCAGCCTAAATCTCAATCGATCCCCAACTATTATAACAAACTCATTTCGAACGGAATTCCAACGCACCGTCCGAACAAACAACATAAAGTCGAATAATAAGTCTCCACGCAAATTTAGCTCACGATACGGCCTATGCCGAGTCCACCCCACACACACAAAATAACTTGATACCCACAGGATGCCGGAAGATCACGTACGCGAAGCCTCGAACAGCTCGATTCTTCAAACTTGGAAATCATATGACGCCGAAAAGACAAAACCGAGGATTTCCGTCCGACCGTGAATTATAAATGAAATAATAAATAACAAATAAAATGAATAAATATAAAAGAATAATAACAGACGACAAATAATTCACCGATAACGCACCGATAATCCACGCTAGTCTAATAAAATATAATAAAACGTAACGGACGATAGAACAAAGTGAGATACGCCTCGGACTGTTCAAATCCCTCACATCAACTTACAAAATACGGGACGACGGCCGATTACGCACTACGCAAGCTCTCGAAAATAATAATGCAAAGTCCAATGTAATAAATAAAAATAAATATATAAAACAAATAAATGTCAGTGAATCTGAACAATACGCGACGCGGTCTATAACATGACAGTCCCTCTCACACGAAACACACAACGGTATGACGTACTAACGCGCGCGCGACTTTACAATAAACGAATAAAGAGTAAAAGAAAAAAAACAGAGTGACTCATTCCCGACCTTATCTGCCAAGCGATCTCGGTATTACATTCAAATAAACGCAGTCTGTCCCTATACAAATAATACGCTGCGCGTGGTATACAAGAATCGCAGGTACGACCAAGCTCTAGCTATCAGTCATACAAATCAGCAATAAAAATGACGAAAGAACGTAGAGGGTAAGAAAGCTCACCGTGACGATGCTGCTGCGATATTTCCAGTCAACCCTCGATAATTCGACAGTTCAGACACCTCCAACATTTTCTCTCTCGACTCAGTTAGCAATGCGATGTTCCAAAAGAAGTCCTCTGGTATCCGCGATAGGTGGTGATAGATGTTGTTGTGCCGCGAATTAAACGAGCATATTGTTTCGCCATTATTCTTCCTTCGCGTGAGGCTGCTCACCCGAAGTAGAAAAAATGTGTAAACGTAAGCAACGAGCTGCGAGCAATGACCGCTCGAGCTAAGACTTGCAGCAATTTGCAATCGACATTCATTGCGAAATTCATCGATTTCGCCAAAGGCAGTGAATAACTCTTTTGCTGAAATCATTCTATTATTAGATTCGAACGAGAGAGGTTGGATCCTCGTAAAAGGCTCGAAACAGCAATTATTGTCACTTTCTTTTTTATTGTCATTCAAGTATAATAGATAACGGAATGTTGCCGTTATCTAAAATAAATATCCAACTATCGTTTTTCCGTAAATTCACGTGTTCATTATTTACTGGAGATCCATCTCCTTATCGGCAAACGATCCCAAAAATAATAACTTTTTATATAATACCCATTACCGTACTAATACGATTACGCGGTACCGGCTTAACAATCTTAACAAAACCAATAGTAAAGCGAGACGATATAATATTTGCTGCTATATCCTGTTCGCTCAACGGTAACCAGGAAACAGCTCTGAGGACCTGCCGGCACGCGTGCCTGTCAACTATGATCCCCTCCTAACGAGCCACAATCGGCTAATTGGGGAGTTGCTGTCGCTAGATGACTACGACTTGTGATACAGCAGGACGACGCTGTAACGTGGCAAGATATTCGAGCGCTGCGTCCACCTTGCACGACGGCTGCCAACACGATCTCACAGGGCTTTAGGGAACTATCTCTGTACTTTGTTTAATTATTTTTATTTTTTTTTGTATTTTTATATTTCAATTTGTACGACCGGGTGGACGGAGAAAGAGGAAGAGGACGAGCGCACCACATCCATTGATTGCTGGCTTCGGGATCCAACATTTTACATAGATAGTCTTTTTAAACCTTTC
This sequence comes from Cylloceria caligata, assembly GCA_963942595.1. NCBI lineage: Eukaryota > Metazoa > Arthropoda > Insecta > Hymenoptera > Ichneumonidae > Cylloceria > Cylloceria caligata. The sequence goes on along the minus strand of OZ012707.1, from coordinate 51,776,462 downwards.
TCTGTCGGGATATATAGCCGTCCCGCTCGACGTTCATCTACCAACAATACGCGGCTATCTTTCTTCAGCTCTCATCTACTAGCAGCCGCCAAGCTATCGTAGGGGGTTCATCTGCTAGACTGAACTACTCATCGTTATTATCGGTTGCTAATTTATGCGTTGTCCAGCTGAGGCGCTAGTCGCGGTCATCGAGCGACACCGATTCCCCCGATTAACCGAGTTCGGCTCGTTAGGAGGGGATCATAGTTCACGGGCACGCGTGCCAGCAGGTCCTCGTGGCTTTTTCCCGGTGACTGTCGAGCGAGTAGAACGTAGCACACTTTCTTTTGTCCCGCTCTACTTTTGGCGTTACGCAAACCACTACCGAGGCGAGAAAAAGGAGCGTTGTCTCTGTAGAACCCAAGTCGGAATCTATCGTCTTCCTATCCGCCACCATACTAAAAGAAAGCAAGAAGAGAATCTTTCGACGTTGTATTTCAACTCGCTGGGTTCCACTTTGTCATCACGTATGTAAAAGCGTATTGTGTTGTAATGAATCAATTGACTGTTTGCGAAATTGTGCGATATACCTTTTACTTTGGAAACTTCACTTTCAGTACCGTCGGGCGCGCGTGTTATTAATGAATAGAATTTTGGCCCTCCAGAAACGAAAAATTTGATATAACATCCTGGATCCAATTCATGTGTAAGCTCTCCTAAAAGCTAAACTGTTGGCGGTTCGTACTGAACAGTGTTTAAGCGCGGATCTGGTGTAGTGAGGAGGGTAACACAAAGCAATGAAGACGAGATGGTCGGGCGAATAAGCACGCCTCGTGGCACTTTTTTCACGCAGTCACTTGGTCACGGCTCTACACAAATGCACAAAAACAATTGTTTGCTTCTCGTTCACGATCGTTCGTCTACGACGAGCAGGACGCAGATGCTGGCTGAAGGATGAGTTTCCACACGCCAGCGTTGACCGAGACTTTCCGAAAAAAAGGAACGAATAAACCACGTTGCTGCAAGTAGATCTCGAACAGTAATGACGAATACGTTACGCTGGGCGAACCGAGAGCTCGATGCGCTGCAAGAAGGGGCACAGTCTCCGTAAGACCGTTGGGTAGGGAAACAGGTAATAGAGCCCGTCAACCCTGAGATGACGCCGCGCGCGGCAGCAACAAACAGGGTTAATCTTTGTCATATAAATGACCAAATCTGTGTCGCAGTACAATGCACGCCTATCTAGACGCTCTAGATAATTATAAAGTTTCAATCGAGCCTGAGCTTTTCTATACGCTGCGATTACAGAAATCGCTACACCTGACGGGATTACGACGTCGGCATTTCTTATGTAACTGACAAACAATATCTCATGATTCACAGGTAAAATACCCGTGATTTTGTACTCGACATTAGTCAATAATTTCAGGAGTGCTGCGCGCGTTGAAATTATAACCGTTTGTGGCAGATTTTCGCGCTGCACAAAAGTCTCCCAAAAAGAGTTCAGATACAGTTTTGCTACTTGGCGCAATCTCGGGTCTTTTTATACCGCTTCACGACGCAATTTGACACCTTCAGAACACTCAAAACCAGTGATGTATTGTTTTTGCGCATCTTCGTTGTCCAAACACTCCTTAAGCCAACCGCTAGCTTCTTGTTTAATTTTCAGGAATGTATTTACTCGTATATATTCGGTAAAATTGCCGTCTGACCGTGCATGACGATGTTATTGCGTTACTTCGTATTGCCAAATTTCTTCTACGCAACACACTTTGTAACCGCATGGTACAGCTTCGCGCAACTCATCGGCTACCCACGTACCATTTAAGGGGGCAGGATCAGTCATCAGATCGAAAAAAAGCATTTTTATGAGAATTTTTTTCTCGGTTCTGAATAAATATAATTACTTGAAAGTCTTTACATATAAAAGAGTAATGTTTAAAGTGTCTTCAAGAATTTTGTCACTAAAAAATATTCATTATTTATCCACTGGTGGCAGTGGTTCGTAAGCGCTTAAAAAAATAGACGGCGTGCGGTGCGTAGTATGTGGCTTCACAGGATTGTCTGAAATTAAAAAATGAAAAAAATTTAGTTAATATATTAGTTTCTTTTGCGGTTGAACGAAATTATTTTGAAAAATATGCGATTTTCAATTTTTTGCATGGTTTTGAACTTAAAGGTACAATTTTCACTTAAAAAATCATCCTCTTATTGCTTGTAAAAAATTTTTTTTAAAACAAATAAACAAAAACGATCGTTCAACCGCGAATATTTATCATATAAAAGATGCCTGCACAATTTCATTAAGATCGGTGCATAATTTTTTGAGTTATGTTACGCACGGACTTAAAAAATGTACATTTAAATGAAATTATCTTCAAAAAGTAAATGTCATGGACCAATCTAACGTTTCAAATAAAGAACCGATGAGATTTTGCAAATTTTATGCGTTTTTTTTTTAAAAAAAGTTCTCAAGCTCTTAAAAAATCACCCTTTAGAAGTATAATAATGATTTGTTTTTCTAACTTACATTTTATATCCAATTCCACGCTATTGACATTCTTGAAAATTAATTTTTCCATTGCAGCTTTGTTTAAAACATTTCACTAACGTGGATAAAGTCGAAAAAACAGTTATAAAGTTTATAAAACGATATTCAGTTTCAGAATTCTGCGGCACCATGATTTCACTACACTTGGAACACGATTACGAAATAATCGGTATATCTGCAAGTTTAGTCCGATCGACTTAAAATTTTCGCAGGTTATTTCTGAGATGTTATACTTTCATATGAAAACTTTTCAGAAAAATGATTTTTTTTACCTGATGACTGATCCTGTCCCCTTAACGTACGCTCTGCAGGATTTTTATGTACACATTAACCTTAACTCATGCTTTCGCATCAGCTACGACATAAAGCGAATAACAAACGCTAATGCATACGCACTGGTAGCACATGATGATAGAGATTTCGCGGTGATAACATCGTATACTCAACAAGACTTTAAACTTTCGTGAGTTCGTTGTTACCGGGTTCTGTTAATGCCATACACTCATCACCAACGTATACTCTTGGGTGGACTACGGGATATTTGCCGTATTTACAAATATACGGATATAAAGAACCGACGTGTCGTATGTGTTCAGCATCTTTTACATCGTAAAGCGTAGCCATGTTTTCTGCACGGCCTCCGAAGAAAGCATTACGGGGATTAAGAGGTTCCGCTGTAACTTAAGCGTAATCCCGTACGAGATTACGCATCTGCGCATTTGTTTCAAGCTTACGATCATACTCGTACTCCAGAATCTCCATCAGTGTGTACCCGCTATTCCGTATCTTATAAGCTATCGCTATCGTTTTCTGCTGACGCTCGTTCATAGATACACCCTGTAGCCGATCTCTGTTCAACAGAAAGCAGCGCAGAGAGTCATGCCAATAACATCCATGGAACTGCCGTTAAATTCTGAGGCAACTTGAACTCACGCGATCGACCTGCGTGAATAACGTGGTGGCCTAGGGAATATTCCATGCATATGAGCCACGAAACTGTTTTTCTCGATTGATTATCAGCCCACCTGTAACCCCCTTTCGGTATGATCCCGATCGCGTCACCTTCGAGGAAATTTTTCCGGAAAATCCGAAAGCAGGCTGACGCTATTGTCGTGCTCTCGTCGAGCAGACAAACACACCCTATGGCTATGAACATTTCGCGAAAAATCATACACGCCTGCCTCAATATCGTAGTATCATTCTTGCAGAAGGCTACAATTTATTTTGAAAATCGAACACATTATTTGCGTTTTTCAATTCGCGATACCACGGTTTAAATATATCGTTGCATACGGTCGCTGGCATACTATTGGGTATAATAATACTCCTTCACTGGTAATTCTCCTACATAATATTAATTTTTGGGCTTATTGAATAAGCGAGGGAAAGTACTTTTCGCTAGAGTATCAGTTAATCTAAAGGATTAAGGTAACCTTGCTCAGAGGCATATGAAAGTAGTGTAGACTGTCGAGAAAGTCGAGTTTTCCGATACGCTTGGTGAAAATTTTAGTTCCATTCATTATTAGCGACGGTAACTAGGTCTTTTTTCATCGATAATTCTTTGATATCCTGCATAGCTTGCACCACCAGCTGATCTACTGGGCTATGCTTAAATAAAAACTTATATACACCACAGAACTCTCAAGGTTCCACTATAGAGTCGCTGTCGTAACAGTTTGTACAGACCCGTTGAGCTGCGGAGAGACTCGGTTCGTGTACGTGTGTACATGTGATGCCCCCCAAAGGGTTACACTGCTGCGTTTCAAAATCATAGAAGATGAACAGCTATACAACGTGTGCCGAATCTTTCCTACTACGCTCAAAACGCTTTGCGTACTATTAGAGATTCATTTTTTTGCGCCGCTAGAAGTCCAAAAACTCGAAAACGAGAATCGCAACACCCTCTCGTGCTAAGTAAACCTGGTAATGACCGATTTCATTTACACGATATACTTTTATCGGTACCCTGACATTTGCACGCAGTATAAGATCAAGTGCTGTAATCTTTAGAGCTGATACGTTAATCTATCTCTTCCACTGTCATTTTGTGTGTAAGTCCCCCGTGTGTATTCGGTCCCTTCCGCATACACGAAGGTTGCTGCCGACGATCGAGGTAAACATAAATTATCTTCATTGCAAATCTTTAAGATAGATCTTTTTGCTACTCCTTCATGTGTTAAGCCTTTCCGGCAACTCATACCCTCAACAACCATAAAAATACACGTTTTTATATATTAAACTCGTCATCGATATTAAGAGATTCTGCGTTTTAAGACACTGCTTATGAGCTATGATATGTCTTGAAACACGTAATCGCGGGCAGGTCGGAACGAAAGCCATACGGGACCGTATGTCAAAGCACTCGCGATGAACGATATGCATACATAATCTCCGCCTTCACACGAGTTATATGTTGTAACGAAACGCAACTAGAGCGATCCTTACAAACTAGATTTAACAAACCAATTAAACCAACACAAGCCAACCCACACCAACAGACACAGAAAACACACCAAAATAAGACCAAAACCAATGAAGCAAACAAAGAAATCACTAAAAGGCGATTATCTAAACATCAATAAGAAGCTAACAAGTAGTTATCCGTAGACAAAATAATCCATAACGTCTCAAAGAAACACCCATCGGATAAGGAGAACAGAAGAGATAAGTAGGTACACACATAAAATCGTAAGTACCCACCTTAAAAACAATGGCGTCAATAGAAGGCCCCACCTAGTATGAAGACCACCATCAAAATAAAGCAGAACACGCGAGGGGAACCCCTCCCGAACGAAGCAAAGTAGACAGGAGGCAGAACGGCTAGCGATGCCGCGCGCTGGATCTACCAGACCAACGCAATAGCCCCCGCCCCTACACCAAGACCGAGCAGAACCACTCGGAAAGCCAAACACCTCACCGGGCAAAGACGAGCGCAGTCGGCCCTACCCCCAACAGGCCATACTACTCAAAAGGCAAAACACTAAGAACGCCACAGTACGGAGAAAAGATAAAAGAATTTGTGGAACTCTCGAGGTTCCACGAAGCCTCGAGACAAAACAACATGGTACCTTCACATGAAGCTTCGCCACATACCCCCCACCAACGGATAAACATGAACATTAGGAAAAACACATAAATTAAGCCGATCTCTCACGAAATTTTGTGAACAAATAGGTATCAAGGAAGCCCCTACACCGAAGAATAAACGAAAACCCGAATATCATAAAAATCAGTGAGAAACTCGTAAAAAACTCACAGAGAAGGATACAATTAACAATAATTAATTAACCCCAGCAAATAGTCATCAATAAAGCAGACAGGCATATGCGCGCGAGGCAGGAAAGGACGCACATGGGCCCAAATCATAGAAAAACCATGACTAAACCACAAAAACCACCGGTAAAAAGTTTGAACCTCCAGCAGGTAGGAATATAACGTTATCCGACGAAATTCAACCTCGCTGGAACCTCGTCTCAAACTCTAGGGAGACAAAGAACCGGCCAAATATAGAAATCCACAATATAACGGAACACCGACACACCACCCCGCACCTTCCTCACCTAGTGAATAAGGTGCGACAAACATCACGTGACCTACCACAAAACACCCCCTCATCCACTAAAGTATTATATATAAACCGCGACAGGACAAGCCTCAAAGCTCTTGTCAAAAATCACACGTCAAGACGAAGAGCTGCTCGACAGCCTACCTAGTTAAAATATCATTCGTAAAATTCACATGTAAAGGAACAAGTGTTCTTTCGATCAATCGATTCCCCTGCATTGCGCTTGGCCGTCGTTTGACCGAACGAACCGATAAGGACAATAACTAACAGTTTGGGAAGCACCATGATAGAACCAGTGTTCTTTTTCTCAACTGATTCCCTTGCATTGCGCTTGGCCGTCAGTTGAGTAAACGAACTAATTAGGATACTCTGTGAGGAGTAAGGCTCCCCTGCACTGCGCTTGGCCGCCCCTACTCACAGCGTTAGAGCACACTCCACTGACGGGTCCCCACGCACGGCATCGTGGCTATCCGTCTCTTGGAGTGTGAAGAAGCACGAGTGACACGAGGTCAAGAGAGTGGTGTCCCGACTAAGTGCACCGCGCGCTAGATTCGTAAGGTGTACCTGCGTGGGTGGGACCACGACAGGGCCAGCACCAACTACCACTTGCCACTTACGGATACCTTGGCTGCTCACAATCATTAAGAGACCGAATCGCAAGCCTCTTAATGGCACGATACGATAGCTTAATCGAACGTGAATAAAGGCCACAGTATCCGGGGTACAGGACGAGTTAGTTGGTCATAGCTGCGAACCCGGTGTCTTGTGCGAACAGTGAGCTATAGCTAGGGACCCAAACAATAACAAAGAAGATAGATAGGTAGGTAAATTCACACTCCCTATCTCACAGTACGACACTCGCGATCCCACTTTAAGCTCACCGCGTAAACATCAACATGGAGCCTCGAAAAGCGAACCACGCGAACGGTTACTCCAAACAATAAAATATCAAAATAGCAAGTCACCAGCTTAACGTCCTATGATTAAACAAGGCCGACCGGTATGTCTAACGACCACGGAACGCCCCGTATGAGAACCAGCACAAGCAGTAAGAGCCTAACAGGCCCCACCCCCTGTAAAAATCAAATAGACACACGCGCAGAAACCAATACACCAATGGAAATAGAGCTCCGCACAGACGATATCCTGAACACACACGAATAATCGATTAAAGCCTATATAACAACGCATACATCATTTAAAAATCGCGTACAAATCGAACGCGATAACCCCAAATAAAAAAATTGAGTGTTAAGCTCCGTATATGCGATACCTTATCGCCATACGAATAGTCGAGTCATTACCCGAAATAACCGGAAATAATTCCGCATACGTAATTTAAGAAGAATCACGTAAGAACAAAGCGCGATAACCCCAAATAGAAAAATTGAGTGTTAAGCTCCGTATCGGCGATATCTCATCGCCATACGAATAATCGAGTCACAAACCGAAAATAACCGGAAATAAATCCGCATATGTAAACATAAGAATCGCGTACAAATCGAACGCGAGAACCCTAATAGAAAAATTAAGTATTAAGCTCCGTATGACCGATATCTCATCTCCATACGAATTATAACGTAAAAACCCTAGAATACCGGAAACAATATTCCGCATATGTAATTTAAAAAAAACGTATAGCATAAACAATCGAACGCAATCGAAGGTTAGAATCCGTACGAACGACAAGATCGTCCTAAACGACCACCAACTTCCTTCCACCCTCTTCACAAACTTGACCAACAATCAGTGCCTTCAGCACAACAAAAATAAGAGAAGTACCCTACAAATACTAGACCAATGATGAAAGGGTAACAAACCGCATGTCCACCATGGACATATGCAAATTCGTAAACCCAGACTGAGGTCTAACAACAAAAACAATAAAAAGAAAATATAACAATAAAATCAATCACCCAAACAATAGACACAAATCATCCCATCCAGCCCAGAGCACGAACCTATTTCGAGCTACCAATCCTCTCCCGATGGTCTTATAAAATCCGCGCTCGGAACGAAAATTAAAAACCTACGCGATTTCACCGCGACCGCTTACCAGACGCGCATAAAAGGGATAAAATAAAGTTCATCAGTAACATCAAGAATCGCGAAACGTTTCAAGTTGAATGCCCCTTCGAGCCAGCGCATCACACTCGTTTTCAGAGGCGGTTCGCGAATACGCATAGTCGTCTTGCGACCACGAAGTTTAAAACGCTCAAAATGATGCACAATGTCCTGAATTATTTCGAGTCGAACCCCTGGTGGGCGTATGTCGCTGTACGTATGTGTTTCATTTCCTTCCAGCTCCCTTCTGTACTCGTGAACAAGAAGAAAGAATATGAGGGTCTATATTTTTTTTATGTTTGAATTTATTGATAAAGGTCAGCCGGAATAATCCCTATAAAATGGTTCCAAGATGTACAAGGTAATGTTTACAGAAATGAAAATCTCTCTCTTTCTCTCTCAGCGCTTGTAAAAGGGGCTTGTAGAGTCGTTGAGTATCTTCACCACAATACAGCTGTCGAATATCCTACTACAAAAACACACACGCTTATTTGTACACCAAGGGAACTAGATATAATATGGAATAAAATTCATATTTACTTGAGTCATCGATCATGAGGTGATCAAACCACGCGCCAGCTCTTATATAGGATGGCTGCTCCGGTAATATTAGGTCTGGGAAAAAGTTCGTCGCGTTTTTTCCAATAGATGACATCAATTGCAATTAAGTCAGGAAACACAGTTCGTAGCGACACCACTAAACGCTCGTTGGAAAGGTGACACATCGAGCATTACTTTGAGTGTATAAACATCGGAATTGGTGCAGTGGTTGGAAAGTTGTTTGTGTTTGAAAATGGAGAAAAGTAATGAAAAATTGCGCTATATTATGTAATATTATTATGACAAAGGGAAGAACGCTGCGCAGGCTTGTAAAAAAATGTGTGCTGTTTACGGTGAAAGTACTTTATGAAAATCTGCTGCGCGGAAATGGTTCGTTCGCTTTCGCTCTGGTAATTTTTATGTGAAAGATAAGTCACGCTCTGGTCGTCCAATTACTGAAAAAGCTGATGAAATTCTTGAAAAAGTCCAGCAAGGTAAGCATATTAGCAGTATCGATTTTGGTATGGAGCTAGGCATTGGCCACAAAACTGTTTTGAACCATTTACACAAAGCTTGCTACAAAAAAAAGCTCGATGTATGCGTTCCTCATGAGTTGAGCGCGGAAAACATGATAGACCGAATTAACATCTGCGATGCGCTGCTGAAACGCAATGAAATCGAGCCATTTCTGAAACGTGTCATAACCGGTGATGAAAAATGGATCACGTACGACAATCGGAACCGTCAAAGATCGTGGACAAGGGATGGTGAGCCGTCACAAGCGTTCTGCGAAGCCAGGATTGACGGCGAAAAAGGTGATGCTGTGTGTATGGTGGCACTGGAAGGGAATCGTCCACCATGAGCTACTTCCAGTTCGTCAGACGATTGATTTTCAACTCTACTGTGGACAACTAGAGAGATTACGCCACGAAATTGAAAGAAAAAGGCCCGAATTGATTAATAGGAAAGGTGTTGTCTTCCATTATGACAACGCCCGAATACACACTTCTTTGATGACCCGTCAAAAATTGCAAGAGCTTGGTTGGGAAGTTTTGATGCATCCACCGTATAGTCCAGACATAGCACCCTCTGACTATCACTTATTCCGATCTCTGCAGAACTCTCTCAATGGAATTAAGCTGATTTCAAAAGAAACCTGTGAAAACCACTTGATTCAGTTTTTCAACCAGAAACCACAGAAGGTCTTCACCGATGACATCATGGCTCTACCCGAAAAATGGCGAAACATTGTCAATAATAATGGAGCATATTTGGTTCAAATAAATTCATTTTCACACTATAAGAAAACCAGTTGAATTTTACTAAAAAAACGCCACGAACTTTTTCCCACACTCAATATTTCTATTTCATGAGGTTGTTGCTCTGGTATCATTTCCATTGACCGTTTCCATAATCGGCTTTCCTATGATTAGTTTTCCCTGCCAATGATTAATACATCTTCGATTGCATCACGCCCGTTATCATCATCGTTATCGGCTTGCTGACTGTTTTCCGGAGCCTTCGCTGTTCCTGATTCAGCATCGTTGATGAGTGAATCGTTACTTCCATTGCATAAGCCTGATGGCCCTGTCATAGCACCATCTTCTTCTCCACACTAGCGTCGAGATGCTGCTATTTAAACAAAAAAATGTATTATCCATAATATATTTTGATGTTCGTTCAAGATTTTAAAGTTCATTCAAGACTTTTCGAGTACTTACGATTTGCTGCATGTTGCCTCTGTTCCGCCTCATCCACAGCACGAGCTGCTTCTATAATGGCAACTATTGTAGGGTCATCATCATCATCTTCATCATTGAGGCTAAACTCCGATGAAGTTTCTGGTTCTGTTGGAATTAACCTCATTATTATTCGTATACAATATTGAACGCAGCAGTCTTTTCAGTACTTACAGCTTTCGGGGTGTGTTCGATGCCACAAGTCCTGTTCTTCCACAGCATGCGTCTCTTCTATTTGAGCAGCTTCTTCATCGCTTGAGACCTCTTACATTTGTCTATATACTATAGTGATGGATTTATTTTAATAAATAATACTCAAATAATACCCGTATAGATTTCATTATGACAGACAACACTTGCTAACCTCTGAGAAAGCCTCTATTGGAAGTTACTACATTGATACGCAAAGGTGCCCACCATAAAATATATTTTAAACGCTTTACCAGTCTATCAGTCGATAAAACTCTTAATCTCCTACGCCATGTAGAATCACAGCGATAACTAATATACACGCTGTGAGTTAAAGCTGATTTTAAACGAGCGAGGATACACGAGCGCAGGGCGCAGTGCGGCATTATGTCCAGGAGACTGATACACTTAGGTCATCACACGACTGTCGGTCTTCTGTATTTCCAGATCATATAAAATTCTGACATGTAGATGATATTCCCGAGAGCTCTCGAGGACAGCTATATTTCACTAAATTGCAGATTTGAGAGCGGCCATGCTCTTAGCAACAGCGGCATCACCGGTTTTACATATTAACCGTATATCATATGCTCTTTCAAACGCTTGTAATTTTACTGCTAATTCATATGGAAAGAGGTAAAAATGTTCAATAAATTTCAGGGATATCGGACTTTTGCAACATTTTAGCTCGCTCAAGCTCAACATTTTTCGTATCATCATAAAGACGGCATACTTGCGCTTCTCTCTCGCTGCACTTCCGCGATCATCTCCTTTCTCTCTTTTGCGATGCAGCAAAGAAGCTGCTCTTTATTGTTTTTCAATCCTCAATATAGTGTGATAGAGTCACACTCACTATCCAGCATTATTACTTTGCATCTCTACAATAGGATAGATGAGTTCCAAACGCGCTGTAAAATGTGGATACTCGGTCGTCGAACCGAAGTTCGGCGTAAACATCTGATTCCCTCGCTGTCAAAAACCGCAGGTCAGCGACCAGCTGACCTCGCTTGGTGGCGTGTGCATATGTGTGTGTGCTGACGGATATAATTTAGGCCCTCATCGCCTATGTTGTGCCAAAATATATATAATGAACTCCTCGTTCTACCAGCCCCTCAATCTCCTTCCGATCATCGGCTACACAGGACATAGAATGTGACGTGGTCACAACCTGAAAAGGATAAAAGAAAATAGAATAATATAAAACACAAATTACTACGAAGAAAATTATTTATTTACACAAATACAAAATAGCAAAAATAAGAGATATATAAAAGGAATGAAAGAAATGATAAATTCGCAGCAGAGTCGATGCGATACCGCTAAACAGGCTGAATCCTGTCGAATTCCTTCACTGACGAAAAACAGCGGTTCAGCGACCGGCTGGCCTCGCTCGAGCAGTGAGGGGACGTAGGGGCACGGTGGCGGGGCTATCAAATTTGTAAGGACATTAATAAACAAAAGAATACAGAACGGTCAGTGGAGTACTAATAAAAAGATTTATACCGGACAGCCGTGAACCGTGCAAAGAAAAAAAAAAAATTATAAATAACTAATTAAGAATAGGGAGCGGGTAGCATTAGGATGAATAATTAGGATTATTTTAGGAGAATTAAGAAAATAACATAAGAAGGTTTGGGTAGAATAATTAGCAATAAGTCCAGTTAGATTCTAAGAAGTATTATTAACGCAGCGCATCGATAAGTGGTAAAGACTCGGTGTTGGCACCAAGAGGTTGCCAAGTGAAAAGCCTATAAAAAGGAAAAAGTGAAACAACAAGGAGAAAGAAAAGAGAATAACAAATAACAGTTAGAGAAATTATAACTTAAAGACATAATACAGTAGATTGAAGGTCTGCGATAGGTCCCCGCTTCAAAAGAGGAGAGACGCTTGGAGCAAGATTTTAAAATAGAGCTTGGAAAATTAACTAACAAGTAGGATTAGGAGGGCACTAGTGAAACCGACAAATCGCAACTTGATTTAGAATTTTTTAATAATTAGAGGAATAGTTAGGTGGGAAACAATTTCAAGAGTGTTGTCCAGCGCGTCGCAGAAGAACGACACCACTCAACAGCCATAAAAAGGAGGAGAGAAAGATAAATAAAAAAAAGGACCAACTCACCAAGAGCGAAGAAGAACCGGAACATCCAGGTCCAACGCCAAAGATTTCTGGAGGAATCCATCGACTAAATAATGAAAAATTAATAATCACTGGGAAATCATAATCCAGCAACTGTCATTATTCCACACATAGAAAACATCACTCGCGAACCCGGACCACGATTATCACGGAAAGACACACTCGAAACACACGGGAGCGGCATGAGGACAACAAACGAAGAACCCGAACGCGGAATAACACAAAAAGCAAAGTATTTCGATTATTTAACAAAACAACGCGGACGCGGACATAGACCCGGCGTCCATACCGCCTGACCGACGCGCCAGCAACAACGAATCAAGCCCAGCAGACCGCACGTCAGCAGCCAGGCGGGAAAAAGATCAAGACGGCTGAGCTCGATACTGCCTAGTTGAGGTATCCACCGCTCAGCGCAGAAGTCGGAATCCGACCCCAACGGGTAAAGAAGAGCGTGGAACCATCAGAGCGACTAAACGTTACAAAGAAATTGTACGGCGAACGGCACCAAAAAGCCGAACACTACTGAATTCTATGCTAATCATTGAATAAATTCTACTTATACCTCCTATAGAAGTCTACAATTAATTATTTTAGTTTTCGAGCCCGAATTCTTCCCCTCAGAAGAATAAAATTTAATGATAACGTGAAAATACCGTTACATTTGGCGCCCGAACAGGGACTCGAACCCTGGATAAAAAAGACTGCAGAGGTACAGTAGGGCGCACATAAGGCATAGAATTTGGTGTAAGAATTGAAGTATGGCTACAGGGGCTGAACCGAATATCTCGACTGAGCTCGAGGAAATGAGGATGATGGAGAGTCTAGAGGACCATCGTCGGCAGGAAGAAGGTAATGAAACAAGTCAGGTATATCTCTGGGAGTCTACAACTGCTGAACATCTGCTGGATAGCCAGCGACAGAGAGATCTGGGGAGGATAAACCGACTTTCTGAGATCAAGCCCATCGAAGAAAGCGAAGTCATATTAGACGAATTTGCAAATGGTCAGATCAACGGTGAAAACGGCAGTACGCCGAGACCTACTGACAGGACTAGGATCGTTGTACCAAATCCCGTGGAGGTAGGCCAAATCGTGCAACTTCTCCAAAGGATGGAGGAGAAAATCGATAAGAAACACGAGGAAGTGATCCGGACTCAGCAGGAAATAAGGGACGATTGTCTGAGCAGGATGGGAATATTGAGAGAATCGTCTAAGGATAGACTGGAAGAGGAGATCGCTGCTGTAGAGGACCGCACAGATCGAAAAATTGAAAAGGCACAGAAAAGGGTACGAGAAGAGCTGAATACAACAAATAATTATATTCAACGACAGGTCGCTAGTCAGAGGGTGACGTCGGAAAAACTGGAAAAAAGAACGTTAGAGATGATGGCAGAAATCAGGGCAACACAAGAAATTACCGAGGACCACACGAAAAGAATTGAAAGATTGGAAGAATCTACACAAAGGACGAGCACCTCTATGAATTTTGGTCAGACCATTGGAGGAGGTATGAATGTCACCCGATTGTACACAACGGCACAGAAGCCTCCTACGTATAATGGCGATGGAAAAGAAAGGCCTATGAGATTTTTAAAAGAACTCCGTGAATTTTGTATCGCCGGAGGGATTGAAGATACGGAAATACGTCACACCATCGGAACGGCATTAAAAGGTGTTGCTAATGATTGGTGGCTGGTGGTGGAAGGAGCGGTGCATGATTTACAAATGTTTGAGGAAAAATTCCGTTCAAGATACTGGGCTCGCGACATGCAAGATAAAGTGAAGAAGAATTTAGAATTCGGATCGTTTTATCTAGAAGGCCAAACGCTGACACGAGCCGAGTATGCCACTCGTGTGATCGGAAATACCCGAGATTTAAGTGAAAAACTAAGTGACGAGGATATAATCCGTAGACTCGCGAAACATTTTGACGAGGAAGTGCGAAGTGCCGTGAGAGTTCGGCAAATACGTGAGATAGACGAATTTCTGGAACTATTGGAAAGCACGGACGTGGCAGGTCCTCTAAATTACAAGAGAGGCACAGGTCGTACAGGGGGATATGCGTCACAAGAAACACAGAGGCATTTTATAGAGGAACGGTGCGTGAGCAGACAGCGCGTCCCTACATGAGATATGAAAACCGGGAAAACTCTGCAAATAATGGTGGGAACCGATTTCCACCATCACCAGGACGTCAGGTTGACAGAGATGAAAGGCCATCATGGCAGAACAACGGACCATGGCCTCCAACAAATCATCCTCGAGAAAATAGGTCAGGGCAACAAAGACCACCATGGCAGGAGAACCGGCCGAGATATTTCCCAGGACCGGAAAACAGCAGACCAGGAGAAGTAACTCCACCAAGGCAGGAGCAATTACCAAGTAACCCGGTGAATAATATCAGTCGTGCTCTGCAAGGACCATTTGTCGAACACACCATACCGAGAGAGCCGAGACCAGGATGCTCAGGAGCAGGGAACACGAGCTCGGGAAACGCCTAGTCGTTGCGCCTGAGGAAGAACAAAGAATAAATAATAACGACGAGGAGCGCAACGGTAAAACAAGAAGAGAAGAAAAGCACGAGACAACGGATGAACGCGAGGAAGAGAGAGAAGAAGAGGTTGAGGGATCTGCGGAGAAAGGAGGAAAAATACAGGAGCAGCGAACAGTCAGTAAGAAGGGATGAAGAGGAGAGCACCGATTGGCGAGGGCAGGCTGAATCGTGGGAAAAAAGAGTTCAGGAAGACGGTAAAGGCGGAAGGCCAACACCAGGGGTGGTGGAGAAGATGAGAAATAACAAGGTAGTCTGTTCAATGTCAATGGAAAATCCTCGAGAATATTTGTATGAAGAGGCGGAGGAGTTGCCAAGTAAGTGGTATGATGAAAGACATCCAAGATGCCCTGAGATACCGGTGACAGTAGCAGGTGTATCGGAAATAAGTTTGATAGACAGCGGAAGCGAAGTATCGTGCATATCGGAAGAGTTTTTTCGGCAAAATGAAGAAATTTTGAAGAACTGCCCGATGCTACCGGTCACGTCGACACAGGTCGTCGGAGCGTTTGGTGGAGAGACGGAACGAGTCAAGAGGCAGATTATGATAGATGCGGAGACGTATGGCTCAAAAGGGGTTTTGCAAGTGCTAGTTGTGCCAAAGTTAGTAAGACCAGTGCTGATCGGAATCGACGAGATGTTGGTTTTGAAAATTTCAATAGATGCCCAGCAGCGAGTTTTAGCGGTAGGAAATCGAATAATTGCAAAATTGAATGAGGGATTGTGGCAACATGTTGTAAGAATTATCGTCGATATCCTACCGACCAGAATTCTCGATATGTAGATAGTTGTAAATACGATAAGAGCGTTCGAAGCAAGTAATATAAGAATAGCGGATGAGTTTACCCCTCCTAACCGATGAAAAGGCTTACGAGGCCTCTCGGGAGCGAGCGACGCCGAACAGCCTAATCGTCCGCCGACTGATTTCTAGATAGCATCGCGTTGCAAATCACGATCGTGAAAGTACAACGAAACGAAGTAACAGAAATAGTAATGGCCATCCGAGCCAAATAGTCAAAACTTGTATAAATAATTTTCAAATTAATAAAAAATACTCAAAAGGACGGTTGTGTCGGAAAAGTCTGACCGTACAACGCCCCGCCAATATTAAGGCGCATTACAATCATAATAATCATACTCAACAATAACGAGGATCTCGTACGTCGCTCGAAAGAACTCATTTTCGACTTTGGAATAAATGAGACAATCGAAACCTTTCGCTGGGAATTTTGAATGGAGCTGCACCCACTGCTATCGCGACTACCGAGTATCGATGGACGTACCGAAGCCAAGGTCTGGTAGACTCACCAAAGCAGTTGTCTAGGCCTGCTGATGTATGGACATGGTCGACTGCCATAGTGGAACCGTCGATACGTGGAATTACCGGGATGCTCACGTAACGCCTCGCGCCAATAAGATAAGTGACGCGTCTCTAATATATTGTCTATCACCATACAACATTTCCCGCTAAATTACAATTAATGATATGAGATTAATGGATTCGATCATCCATTAACGTGCGTCGCGTTTTTAATCTGTCATTAGTATTTAACTGGCCTTGGTTTAAAACTAATCAAAGTCGGTTTGTGACATATATAAATCATAAATTTGTGCAATCAATTTGTCAAATCAAGATGACCCGCATTTGATTAAATACGTGGTATGGAGTATAAGAAACGATGTTGTTAGAAAACTATCACGGATAAATATTTTTAAATAGGTGAATGTAAGTCAATGGGCACAAATTACGTAGCGAAGAAACGTCTAATAGTCGAATATATTGTTGCGTGCGGTTCTAGATGGACTTAGCGCCGTTTGATTAGGCTACGTGCCTACTTGTTTACTATAAATGTCTATTCATGTGTTATTAATGCGGTTCTAGATGAACTTAGCGCCGTTGAATTAGGCTGCGTGCCTACATGTTTAATATAAAAATCTATGCATATGATATGAATGCAAGTCCAGATTGAGCGAAGCAAGATATACCATGATGCGTGCATACTTGTTGATGATTTGTGCTAATATCTAATAAATTATGTCTGATGAAGCGTGATATTTGAGTTAGGCCAAAGATTGATATTTCGAATATTAAGAAAGACTCATTAATGTGTACATTGTTGTTCTGAGCGACTATCTTGTCCCGCAGTATTCGGCCGGCAGGCTTCATGTAAACAATAGGGCGAACGTCTTATATGATAATGAGATACATTCATTAAACTATGCCAAATGCTTGTTCGTCTCGCGTTTCGAACTCACTTATAAGCGTGCTTGCCCGAATTGATTGAATATGGATAACAGTTATATGGTTTGCATTTGGAGCTGATTGGTCATCCCAGGAGATCATCAGATATTGTGATAACTCCTCAAATTATAATCAATATAAAGACGATAAACAAATAAATAAATAAATAAGTAAATAAAAAAAGAAAAAATTATTATTACAATGTAAATCCGAAGGAATTTCATAAAATTAAGCCGAATGAAATGTGTGCTACAGTAGCGGTAAAAGATACAGGGTGTCCGCCGGGAAGGTATACTACTTTGTTTTGCCGCCATTTTGGTAAACGTTAGTCTTGACAGTTCATATTGGGCAGTCGTGAAGTAGACACGTGGCAATTTTATTATGGAAAAATATTCGATAAACCAACGTGTTTTAATCGTTAAAACATTTTATCAAAATCAATCATCGATTACTGTGACGATGAGAAAGTTACGTGAAATTTTTGGGAGAAACAACGTGCCAACAAAACGCACTATTTATCGTGTAGTGAATGATTTCGAAGAAAGAGGGTCTGTAAGTGATAGGCCCAAGCATGGGCCACAACGTACTGCAAGATCGGCTGAAAACATTACTGCTGCTCAAGAAAGTGTTCAAAACAATCCATCAACCTCAATTCGACGCCGTGCTCAGGAGCTTGGTCTTCAAAGAACAAGTTTGGCCACAATTTTGCACAAGGATTTGCATTTGTTTCCATTTAAGATTCAGTTGACACAAGAGCTTCTTCCACAAGACCATTTACACCGCCGTACATATGCCAATAGGATGTTACAGCTCGCCCATGACAACCCCGATTTTCATGAAAAAATCATAATGAGTGACGAGGCACATTTTCATTTAAATGGATATGTGAATAAACAGAATAGTCGGTTCTGGGCAATGGAAAACCCTCAAATTATTCATCAGTCACCTTTACATCCATTAAAAGTGACAGTCTGGTGTGCAATTTGGTCAGGAGGAACCATTGGACCTTACTTCTTTGAAAATCAAAACGGCGTAACGGTAACTGTGAATGGGGAGCGATATCGTGATATGATTGAAAACTTTTTAACGCTACAACTGCATGCTTTGGGCTTGATTAACATGTGGTATCAACAAGACGGTGCCACATCGCATACAGCCAGGATTACAATGGAATTACTGCGAGACTTCTTTCCACAACAAGTTATTTCAAAAAATGGTGATGTTGATTGACCTCCACGGTCGCCTGATTTGACTGCTCCGGACTTCTTTTTGTGGGGATATCTAAAAAGCAAGGCTTATGCAAACAAACCAGAAACGCTTGAGCAACTCAAACAAAATATTCGTGATGAAATTAATGAAATACCGCGTGGAATGTGTGAGAATGTAATGAAAAATGTGCTCAAAAGGGCTCGCATTTGTGAGGCTAACAGAGGCGGACATTTATCTGATATTGTATTCCATACATAATTGCCGACATTAAATAAAACATTTATCAATATAAGATCCATTCTCTTTCATTTAATCAAAAATTATAAACAAACAAAGTAGTATACCTTCCCGGCGGACACTCTGTACTACAGAGGGAGGGACGAGTATCAGCCTGACCGAAGAGGAATTTAATGACAAAATGACCGAGTGTACAGGTTTGGGACCTGAAATAAGAGAGAAGTTCAAAAGGATTGTCGAAAGCAGACGAGAGATTTTCGATAAAATTCCAGGACGGATGACGAAGTATGAACATCGACTCCTATTGAAAGATCCGAAACCATATTTTCATCGATCGTATCCGGTATCATTGATGCAACGAGAAAGAGTGCAAAAAGAGATCGAGAGAATGCTGAAGGTCGGGGTGATCCAGAAATCCGAAAGCATTTACATCAATCCATTGATGCCGGTTACAAAGGAGGACGATTCGGTACGTTTGTGTCTTGATGCCCGAGAATTAAATAATTATCTGATAAATGACTACAATAACGCATCACCTATCGAAGAAATTTTCCAGCGATGCGGAGGAAAAACGGTGATGTCAACGCTAGATTTAACGAGTAGTTTTTGGCAGATACCGCTTCATCCAGACTCAAGGAAATACACTGCATTTCAACATAATGGGAAATGTTATGAGTTCACGGTGACACCATTTGGGTTGAAAACAAGTACTGCAAGTTTAATAACAGCTCTCGATGTGGTCCTCGAGGGATTAGACTTCGTGATAAATTTTGTGGATGATCTTTTAATCATGTCAACATCACACGAAGAACATCTCGACCATCTGCGAAAATTGTTTGAACGATTCCTCGAGCATGGAATGACACTAAAATTTAGTAAATCTCATTTTTTCCGAAATGAAGTCATATTTCTCGGTCACATTCTTACCACGGCCGGCTTGAAACCTGATCCTGAGAAGATTAAAGCAATTCAGGAATATCCACGGCCTAAGACAATCAAACAATTAAGAGGATTTTTAGGCTCAATAAATTTCTATACTAAATTTACAAATCGCCATGCGCATGAAACCGCGCCATTACTAAATCTTTTGAGGAAGGGTGTTCGATGGAAATGGGACGAAGAGATGGAAAAATCATTCGAGAAAGTAAAAAAATTATTCTGTAAAGAAGTAATATTGCGATTTCCAGACACTCGAAAGCCATACACACCACGGACGCAAGTGGATATGCGCTCGGAGTGATCCTGTCGCAGGAAAATGAAACTAATGAAAGCGAGGTAGTGACGTTTGAAAGTCGGACTCTGAAAGGAGCCGAGATCGGCTATATGACGACAGAGAAGGAACTACTCGCGATTGTGTGGGCTCTTCAAAAATTCCGAACATATTTGAAAGGAGCACAAATCCAGATAAAGACTGATCATAAGGCTTTGATTTTCCTGAAAACCTGTCGTTTCACCGTGGAAAGGCTCATGAGATGGGTCCTCTCAATACAAGATTACGATTTGCAGATAGAACATGTAGCGGGAAAAACAAATGTAGTAGCCGATGCCCTAAGTCGAGTGAAAGGAGACGAGGAGTTATCCTCTGCCGATAAGAAAGGGATCATCGTTGTCGCAGGAGTGCTAGCAGAAAAACTACCGCGGGATCTAGCAAAAAGACTCAAGTGCATGGAAAAGATGCAGCGAGAACAAGAAGATCTGCGAATCATCATGGATTTCCTCGGTGAAGATAAAGAAGGGGACGAAGAAAGAAAATTCCGGATTGAAAAAGGCATTTTAGAAAAGAAATCGAAAAATGGTGTTTGGCGAGTAATAGTGCCAAAAAGTATCATTAAGGAATTAATTAAGGCTTGCCATGCCATGTATGGACACCTTGGTGCCCGAAAGTGTTCACGGATGCTGGAAGAAGATTTCACCGATCCACATCTGGCCAAAATCACTCGGAATACACTCGCAACTTGCGATGCATGCCAAAGAAATAAAATAGCAATACAAACGAGCTACGCGGCCATGCAAACGATTATCCCAGAAAAACCAGGGGATTTGGTTTCAATTGATTTTTATGGACCATTACCAGCATCGGTGGGCGGGGTGAAACACATCCTCGTGACATTAGATGCTTTCAGTAAATATGTGGTGTTGTATCCTATGAAAAAAGCTAACACGTCAACGGTCATAAAAAGAATATTCGAGGACTATATTCCAAAGTATGGAAAGCCACGTAGAATCCAATTCGACCATGGCACGCAATTCACCGCGAAGAACTGGCTTAAGAAACTCAAGGACGAGGACATCATGGCGGTATTCTCATCAATCCGTCATCCTCAAGGAAATATCGTCGAACGAGTTAACCGAGAGCTGGGGAGATTTTTCCGTACGTTCCTGACGGAAAATCATGCAGGATGGTTTAAATGGGTAAAAGTAATACAGGATTGCATTAATAAATCCCACCATGAGACAACTGAATTTACACCCATGGAGCTACAATGTAAAAAGAAGCCAACCAGGGAATGGAATAAACAAATGGGTCTAAGAAGAGACGAAGAGGATGCCACTACCTATGAGATGAAGATTGAGATCGTGAGAGAGAGGATTTCGAAAAAAGGGCGGCGTCAGGCGGAGAAATTCGAGGCGACACATAGGCTAACTAATTACGAGGTAGGGGATCTAGTTTTAATTAAAGCATTAAATGTTTCAGATCCGTTGAAACAGTTAACATCAAAATTTATGCCTTTATATGAAGGCCCGTATAAAATTAAGAAATGCTTAGGGATAGCGACATATTTAGTAATAGATATAGAAAGTAAGAAAGAGCGCGGTAAATTTCACGCCAATATGTTTAAGAGATATAGGACAGAGACAGAAAAGACTGATGAGAAGAAAGAAGAAAGAACGAATCCAGCCGCTATAGAAGAGAGAGAAACAGAGAGGGGGCAGAGTCCGAAAGTGAGACAACAAGGCCTACACACGGCGTCTACAAGTACAGTGAAAACAAAGGTACCGACGGTCAGCGTACCGAGCATATAGTAAAATAAACTCGGAAACTATATGCAAAACCGAGGGAGAGTACACCAAAACAGGCGCCAAGATCTATCGTGTTGTGGTTGGTCAAGAAAAGAGGCGCGACAAACACGTAACCCGATAGGCTTGACCCACACTGGAATTCGTAGAAAGCAATAGATTCTACGAAGATGACGCAAATTCCGGGTATCGGTGATCGATTCGACGATTGGGTAATCGATTGAAGGCCAAGAGAGAGTCATGGAGAAAGGGGTTCGGGAGACAGATAATTGGCGCAGAGGCCAAGCCAGCACGAAATTTGGCCGAAAAATTACGAGTAAGCCGGAAATCCGAAATCATGAATTTACATTGGCCAAAATGTAAAATGTATGGATATAGATATAATGATCTACATCGAAATGTCTATAAAAGGGACCGATTACAAAGAAACGGCATACAAAACCGTGAAATATAAAAACAGATAGTGTGAAAATATACGTAAAGTAAAAAAAGGAGCTGTTGATTTCTTCAAAGATATAAAAAAAAAAAGTATGTTTGAAAAAAAAAAAAGGAAGAAAAATTGAACAAATAAAATATTTCCTTTCTTGGGTTTTTAAAAAAAAAGACGAAAAATGAACCCACCACGATATGTCGAATACGGGGTAGAATTTCTCCGACCGGAAGAACTATATAAAGGCGACGTTCTGACGGTGACCAACCCAAGCCGGTTTTATATGTGGCTCGAGAAGGATCGACACAGACGGGAGACATTCCTGAGAGAAGTGACGAAGACGAGCCGTGAGCACCCCGAGGTGCATCGTCTTTTAGAGGAGGAGAAATATCCAGGAAGGGCAGCCCTTCTCCTCCTGGTCGACGACGAAAATGAGCACACCTTCCTCCGAGGGACGATCATGGAAGAGGAAGGAGACGGACAGTTCCGACTGTGGATGGGCGACCTGGCGATCGCTATCAAGGCCATGCCGGAACAGTTATACACCGTACCGACAACTTACCTGGGCGAACCATACTTTGCCATCGCGTGCGCACTGCACGGCGTGGCGCCAATGGGCAGAGAGTGGGGAAAAACGGCGATCGACCGGCTGATCGCCCTAACGGATGGCCAATCAGTCGACATCTACATAGAAGAGCTGGACCCTGTTGTCGAGGTGGTATGGGTGACCATACACGCCAGCCTCGACAACAGGGGATACGACGTCGCGCAACAGCTCCGGCGGAGTGGGGATGCCCGAAGGGTGCCCACCAACCCGACGTTCAACTATGGTCGGGACGGGGGGCACCACGGGAAACATTACCGGTCGGAACGGAGGCGGGAGAGGCAAGCGGCAAGAGCCTCCCCGTACAACAGCGCGAGCATCGCCGGGAACGCGAGCATCGCCCGGAACCCGGGCATCAATGATTTGCTGGAGGAGTTGACGGAATTGATGGATGAGTTTCCGGAGAGCGACTCCACTGACGACGAAGACGAGGCGATGGAGACCTGTCTGGCCACACCGGCACCGGACCAAGCGACGACAACTTTGGAGGAGTGGGGCGTCATCGAACCACAAGACCCTGACGTGACAGACGATGACGAAGACAGAGACAACGACAGCGACGGAGTATGAATAAATGAAAATTAAAAAAAGATATACTCCTGAGTTGCGTTAGTTTATTTAGCGTCGTTTTTTTTTTAGGATAAGCATAGTAATAGGTTACGATAATAAGTTAGCATTAAGTTAGAAATAAGTCAAAATAAGTAAATAAATAAATAGATAAATAAATAAAGCAATAGATAAATATAAATAAAGATTTCCTGAGAAGCCCGAACAAATCTCTGAATCGGTCGATGACTCAACCTATCAGAGATTTGGGGGGATAATGTGACGTAGTCACAACCTGAAAAGGATAAAAAAAAATAGAATAATATAAAACACAAATTACTACGAAGAAAATTATTTATTTGCACAAATACAAAATAGCAAAAATAAGAGATATATAAAAGGAATGAAAGAAATGATAAATTCGCAGCAGAGTCGATGCGATACCGCTAAACAGGCTGAATCCTGTCGAATTCCTTCACTGACGAAAAACAGCGAGTCAGCGACCAGCTGGCCTCGCTCGAGCAGTGAGGGGACGTGGGGGCACGGTGGCGGGGCTAGCTGAAACAAAAAAAATTACATGAGATATTAGAAAAAGAAGAGTTAAAATAAGAGAGTGGGAAAGGAGAGAAAGCTATATAAAGCAGCTTCAAACTAAGAGAGGGGCTTATTCGTTTTGGACAATCACAGAGTCAGGAGTCGTTGGTGTGCTAAATAGAAATATTAAATATTCTGAAATTCATATTTAAATCCAAGAAGTCAATTAGAAAGGGGTGTGAGTGAGCCCATCAAATTTGTAAGGACATTAATAAACAAAAGAATACAGAACGGTCAGTGGAGTACTAATAAAAATATTTATACCGGACAGCCGTGAACCGTGCAAAGAAAAAAAAAAATTATAAATAACTAATTGAGAATAGGGAGCGGGTAGCATTAAGATGAATAATTAGGATTATTTTAGGAGAATTAGGAAAATAACATAAGAAGGTTTGGGTAGAATAATTAGCAATAAGTCCAGTTAGATTCTAAGAAGTATTATTAACGCAGCGCATCGATAAGTGGTAAAGACTCGGTGTTGGCACCAAGAGGTTGCCAAGTGAAAAGCCTATAAAAAGGAAAAAGTGAAACAACAAGGAGAAAGAAAAGAGAATAACAAATAACAGTTAGAGAAATTATAACTTAAAGACATAATACAGTAGATTTGAGGTCTGCGATAGGTCCCCGCTTCAAGAGAGGAGAGACACTTGGAGCAAGATTTCAAAATAGAGCTTGGAAAATTAACTAACTAGTAGGATTAGGAGGGCACTAGTGAAACCGACAAATAGCAACTTCATTTAGAATTTTTAAATAATTAGAGGAATAGTTAGGAGGGAAACAATTTCAAGAGTGTTGTCCAGCGCGTCACAGGAGAACGACACCACTCAACAGCCATAAAAAGGAGGAGAGAAAGATAAATAAAAAAAAGGACCAACTCACCAAGAGCGAAGAAGAACCGGAACATCCAGGTCCAACGCCAAAGATTTCTGGAGGAATCCATCGACTAAATAATGAAAAATTAATAATCACTGGGAAATCATAATCCAGCAACTGTCATTATTCCACACATAGAAAACATCACTCGCGAACCCGGACCACGATTATCACGGAAAGACACACTCGAAACATACGGGAGCGGCACGAGGAGAACAAACGAAGAACCCGAACGCGGAATAACACAAAAAGCAAAGTATTTCGATTATTTAACAAAACAACGCGGACGTGGACATAGACCCGGCGTCCATACCGGCTGACCGACGCGCCAGCAACAACGAATCAAGCCCAGCAGACCGCACGTCAGCAGCCAGGCGGGAAAAAGATCAAGACGGCTGAGCTCGATACTACCTAGTTGAGGTATCCACCGCTCAGCGCAGAAGTCGGAATCCGACCCCCACGGGTAAAGAAGAGCGTGGAACCATCAGAGCGACTAAACGTTACAAAGAAATTGTACGGCGAACGGCGCCAAAAAGCCGAACACTACTGAATTCTATGCTAATCATTGAATAAATCCTACTTATACCTCCTATAGAAGTCTACAATTAATTATTTTAGTGTTCGAGCCCGAATTCTTCCCCTCAAAAAAATAAAATTTAATGATAACGTGAAAATACCGTTACAAGAAATCAGGTAAAAACAGTGGGAGGGGCTTACACATTGTGATGAAACTGACACTAGAGATATCAAAAGAATTCTTTAAATAAAAAAAATCAAATAAAAAGCATTGAATATAATTTTTTTATGATATCTCGAAAAAAGGTAAGAGACATAGCGAATCGGACAAAATTTTGGGGGCTATCTAAAGGGTCACTCACACCATCCAGTCAAGCTGACCCCATATGTAGAAGATGAAAATAATAATAATCCAAATAAAATATTCACAGACGGTGGACTGTGACTACTATTTTCTACCCTCCCCCACTCTTATCCTCACTCACCTCGAACCGAGCGCTCTCAGTGGGGGGTCGCTATAGCGCACCATATACTCCTAACGTTAAAATTTGAAAGAAAATTGTCTAATATAAAACAGTAGTATGTGTACACCTTTGCTCTATCCCACTCCTAACCCCACTCCTTCCCCCACCACGCGGCTACCCCCACCACTGCACTTTTCCACCGCCGCGCTACCCACTCTGCTTGACCAGTGTCGGTAACGTGGAGATGGTAAAGTGAGGTGGTGTGGGTACCTTGGTGAACAAGGAAGAGTAGAGATAAGAGCAGGATGGAGCAAAGGTGTACACATACTTGGAAAAATGAATAAAATTATGTACTCACCACCGCAGCTGTTGTAGGCATCTACCCTCCTGCTAAAGCGATTTTAAACTCCTGTCTCTCGAATGTACTCTCTCTCTCTCTCTCTCTCTCTCTCTCTCTCTCTCTCTCTCTCTCTCTCTCTCTCTCTCTCTCTCTCTCTCTCTCTCTCTCTCTCTCTCTCTCTCTCTCTCTCTCTCTCTCTCTCTCTCTCTCTCTCTCTCTCTCTCTCGCTCTCACACACACACACACACACACGCGCGCGCGCGCGCCCAGCGTCGTGTCTTTCATTCATTACTATGTCC